>MU405219.1:0-262113 GCA_022836615.1 Annulohypoxylon bovei var. microspora | reverse complement strand
AAAAAAATTATTATAAAAAAAACCAACAAAAAAAAAAAAAAAAAAAAAAAAAAAAAAAAAAAAAAAAAAACAAAAAAAAAAACAAAACCCCCCCCCCCCCCCCCCCCCCCCTCTCCGACCAAAGCATCAAAGAAAAACAGAATTAACCTCCGCTCTGCTCTGCTCATGAATTGAATGGTTTCGTTTAGTTCGCCTTCGTAGCCCCGTAACATCGTTCGTGATATGGAAAGGACAAATGGAAAGAAAACAAAATAACAAGTATACCCGCTAGATCCAACCTCGTCTCGGAACCGCCGCCGCCGAGAGGTGTTACTCGGAGACGGCCCGCCGATATCGTGTATGTAATTAGAAAGGCCAACGGGCTTCCTATCGGAGGAGTGGTGTGTGTGTGTGTGTTTTCAAGGCATCGCCCCAACAACACCCGTCGTGGTCCGCTCATCCCCACAAGCAGACCCGCCGGCCTTGACGCTTCGCAGCTGCCCTTCCCCCCGTGAACGTAGCGAGGTCGCTCCCGGAGCCGCCTAGTGGATGTACCTGCGGTGGCTCGGGTGCTCGTACACGACCTCGCGCTCGACGACGCGCTCGTCGTCGACCTTGTCCCAGTTCACCGAGCGGCGGCTGCGGTGGCGGCGGTCCCAGTCGCGCTCCCACTCCATCTCCTGGGTCCGGCGCCGCCGGTTGCGGCGGATCGTGTCCGACGCGTTGACCAGCTCCAGCACGTCCTCCTGCGTCACGTCAGCCGTCAGCACACGTCGTTGCTAGCCTCGGTACCTGGGTACTTGTGTACGACGGGGCACGCGTGCCACGTCGGAGGGTTATGGGAAAAGGGGAAAAGGGGGGGAGGGAGAGGGGAAACACTCACGTAGCGCAGGTACTGCATGACGTAGAAGAACCACTCCGTCTCCTCGTACTCGTACCCCATGCGCTCGATGGCCTCGCGCACGACGAGGTCCTTGGTGATCTCGGTCCACATCTCGCTGCGCTTGCGGGGCGGGGCGCCGTCGCGGATGGAGATGCGGCGGTCCTGGATCTCCTCGACCTCGACGTCGCGGTCGCGGGAGCGGTCGCGCTTGTCGAAGACCTGGATGCTGAGGCGCTCGCGCTCGCGGTCGCGGACGGGCTCGCTGACGGCGCTGACGGGCGTGCCGTCGCGCTCCGGCACGAACTCGGAGCGCCGCACGCCGCTGTACCGCGACCAGTTGACCTCGGCGCCGCCGCCGCCCACGCCGTCCATCTTCACGCGCTCCGTGCCCGGCGGCACGTCGACGATCGTCCAGTCCTTGGTCGCGCCGTGGTAGGCCTCGCCCATGCGGCCCCGCGAGTCGATCTTGTCCGTGATGTACTCGGCCTCGTCCTCCCACTCGGCCCGAGGCGGCGCCGCCGACTGCGCACGCCGCCGGGTGTCGGACACGCGCACGATCTCGCGGTCCTTCTCGATCACTATGTCGTCGTCGTCGTAGTACGACGGCCGGAGGAGCGGGCGGGGACGCTCGCGTGGCCGGGACCGCGACCGCGTTCTTTGGTGGATGTCAACGTCGGTCTCGCTCCGGCGGATGTCGATGTCGATGTCCAGATCTCGCTCCCTCATCTGAGGAGGGGCAGTGCGGGGAGGTGGGGGCGGAGTTGGAGGTTTCGCTCGGATGAGACCTAGTTAATTGTTAGACCATTTTGTCTTAGACATGCTGACAGCGTTGTTAGACATACCATGGTCGATGTCACGATAGTGAGTAATGACCTCACGCTCGATTGTCGGTCCTCGGATGACCGGAGCAGGGGGTGGAGGCGGGGGCGACGGGCTAGGAGAAGGAGAACGCTCCTTTTCACGGTCTATGCGTAGGCGGATGACCTCGCGGTCTCTTTCTCTCTCCGGGGTCGGTGACCGTTCTCGTCGTCTCTCAATCGTGCGAGACTCTACTCGCACAGCCGTCGGGGGTGGCGATGGCGATCGTTCGATAAATCTGGGCCGGCGCTCCGGGGGCATCGAAGGTGCGCGTTCGCGTTCCCTGTCGACGATGCGCTCTCGGTACCGGATAGGGCTAGGACTACGTCGTCGGCGGTCGACGGTCTCGACCTCGCGCTGACGTAGAACTAATTGCCCGGCCTCTGCCCTCCTGGCATCTTCTTTGAGAAATGCGGGGGTGCGGTCTACTCTGCCGCGCTCTCGATCCAGATCTTCAAACTCTCTCACGGATACTCGCCGCGGTGATGTGCGACGCTCTCTTCGGTCATAGACCTCAAAGTCGTCGACTTCTCGAACCGGAGCTCTCCGAGGAGTATAGTCTCCTCTTTCGCTCAGGTCACTCCTGCTACTTCTGTACGCCATCTCCTCGAGTCTTACGCTTGACTGTCCGTGTCTGTGCTCAAGGGAATCGTATGAAGGATAGACGGAGGGATGAGCCTATCAATTGGGGGTGGTGAAGCATTCACCGCTTAAGTGCGTCACTCCTGCAGCGGCAGCGGGGTAGAAGGGAACTTCAGTAGTTGTGGGCTGATTGGGAAAGGATCGACGCTTGGGAATAGGTAGGTAGGTAGGTTTGTATGTATGTAGCGTCCTACGGCTTGCTAGTTTGGATTTTTTTTCTCTTGAGGCGGCGTTATTCCTTAGCGGGATGTGTTTGAAGTTAAGCGACGGTTGGAAAAATGTTAAGGGCTTGGGTGAGTTATTAGGTTATTAGGAGCTGAAAGTGTCAGAAGGACGCGGAAGTTGATGGAGGGTCACACGATTTGAATCCCGGACTGGCACCGTTGCTGGTAAGCTAACAAAGTATCGTCGGATTGGGTGTCAAAACAGTCGTACAAACTGATAGATTCTAAAGACGGGAAATGCGAGATCTCGTCGGGAGTCAAAACGTTTAAACATGTAATTCTGTTCTGGAAAGCTGGAAAGAAGCTAAGAAAGACAAACGTCGTCATACCACAGCAGTAACTGGGCAGGCCGAGACTAATAAAGCACAAGAAAAAGTGGCAGGGGGGCTGGCTTGGAGCGGTGGAGGGGGAATCAAGGCAGGCTAGGGCTGGCAAGCTAAAACTACTAGGTAGGATCCCCTCAACCTGGCAGATGCTACTGTACTAGGTAGGGTACGAAGAGAACGGAGGTTTGCGGGTGTTGTAACGAGAAGAACGTCACGGAATCAGGCGAGAAGGGCGACCTAGGCGAAATGGGCGACTAAAGAAGCATCAATACATAGAAATATTCTGATATTGATGGAATTGTGCATTCATAGTGTAGCTTCGCCCCATCGTGTGTTCGATGTGTTCAATGGGAATAGACCCTCCGAATAGGAGCGACTAGTAGCAGAACAGTAGCAGAATTCCGTTTCGCTTACTCACTCAGCAGGACGCTGCAGGCTGAGCGTGACTGGTGGCCCTCGTGAGACAGCAGGGCCACTTCTGTAGGTGAGACAAACAGCCGGACGTAGTTGGGCAGCCAAAATACAAGTAGGCTGCGCCTTCAGACCAAGTGCATAGTGCCTATGTAATATCGACCATGAGATAGCCGGATAATGCCACGCGCCACATCTGCTCACGATACTATCCTGCTGCTGCCGCTGCGTCAGAAATGCCGAACGTAATTTTCACCGAATTTGCGCCAGACTTGTTTTTCTCTCTATCTATCCTTCTTCTTTTCTCTCATCGCACTAATCGTATAGTAGAAGGAGATCGAAGAGAGATCGAATGCATCATACGCATAACCTGTTGCATATTCTAGCTGCCAAGTCTGAGGGGTACCGAGACCTGTTGATGAGTGGTTAGCGAGGTTGGTAAACTGTGACGGATAGGCGCAGAGAAGCCTAAGGAGGGAGAGATGGTGGGGTCGAAACCAGTGGGGAGGACGCTGACGCAATAATGCAGTCCAATCCTAGTATTTTACCCTGTCTAGCTTTTTCGTAAGGCCTCCATCGTCAACTAAGCTTAGACCACCTCGTGATGATCGACTAATAATGTAACTCCGTACCCATATCTAAGGTAGTATAGATCCCGAGTGATTCTCGGTCGACTATTGTGGAGGACATGAACTGTGCTTTTTCAAGATTCGCAAGGATTCCCCGGACTATTAGGCATTCATTACATTATCCATATATAATCAAGAACTATATCCGATCCTCGACCTAGTCGTCGGGCATCAAGTATAGGGATCTGGGTATGTAGACGACTAATCACCGATGAGCGAGATGGTCCGTCACTCTCATGAACCTCTTATAAACCCTGATCAGAATACCCCTGAATCCAGCATAGAATCCATCATAAACTTAAACATCATTGGATATATGATGAGTTCTGTTTGTTGTCCCTTCCTTCGTGAAAGCTAATTGTCCAATTATACTCCGATCCACACTTCAGAGTTCACGGGCCGAGCCGGGGGCTGTTATATCTTGGACCGTTCGAACTCTGTTACTATTAGTCCGCGACTATCGAGACTTCACTCGAATCCACTTAGAAGCAGGAACACGCTTCAAGGTGCATATGATATACGAAAGCCCATTTTATATCATGCCATCTTCCCCCTATTCTAGAGTTATCATGATATTATAACTCTAAAAAGTCTCGCGAGTTTCCCGAGTGCCTTCTTAGTCTTTGGTGGATGAGAATTGAGCAAGTCCACTCACAGCAAAACCATTAGTAAAGTCTACGAGATTATGATCACCGACGTGTATAACATGTTAGCTAATAGTATTGGTAGAAGTACCCCTACTATTAGTGTTACTCTTCGTGTTACGTTCTATACTAGCTCTTTCTAAATAGTCGTCAAACAGTTCACTCCACGATAATGTAGAATGTTTAGCTATCTTGTGACAAATACCACTTGGCTAGATGGGCGGCTAGTATACAAACACTATCGGCATCTTTACTAGGTATCATTGTTTTTCAATATTAAAGTCTCGCTTTCTAAAAAGATACCGACAACAATATAATATTCTAAGGTAAGTGTATAATGTCTGAAGTTAGCCATATAATCTCTGGAAGTTCATCTCCCCTAGTTTCATCATGTATACATTCCAACATTCAAGTATTAACTCAACGACTGATAATTTATCGCGACATAGTCAGAGAAACACGAGGTTTCGTTGTCACTTCCAAGTTTTCGTTATCCTATTACCCTCACTTTCAGCTCACATCCCCAACGTAACAGGGGTATTAACTATCTATACATAAAACTATTAAAAAACTGACTCTACCCAAGAGAATCATAAGGGATACATGAGATACGAGTATTAGAAATTCGTTTTATGGAGTTTAGAGATATGATCTCTAGGATTAAGGTTTGATAATATCATTCGCATTAATTCCATACATTAGGTATGCTTACAATCCACCAAACTAACGACCTGGCATTAACACAAACAGCGACGTGCTATACAGCATATATTATACGCCATTATATTACGTATATGCAACATTATATGCAATACCATGGCGAGAGGCATCTAGGTATATATACAGACGCAAGCCGCCTCTTTTCCCTCTCCCGTCTTTCCCACCATAAGTATAGATTTATATCCGCATTGCGTCAAGATACCCACCCCCACCATCAGACACCAGTTTCCAAGGTTAGGTAAGTAAAAGATAAACGCCGAGTCAACTTTTTATCTAAAGCAACGCTGCTGCCACCCGCTTCACGCTTCATCTTTTAACTAGGTAGGTATCACGGCACCTCCTTATAGTGCCCCTCGCCCATCAACTCCACCGGCCTCTCCGGCTCGGCCAGCTCGTGTGGGTGCTGTTGCTGTTGCTGTTGCTGTTGCTGCTGGTAATAATACTGCTGCTGCTGCTGATCCGCCGTCGGCGTCGCATACGCCCACCCGCCGTCCTGGCCCGCGGCGCCCTGCTGCGGATACCCGTACCCGTCGACCGGCGGCTGCGGCTGCGAATACACGCCCTGCTGTTGGCCGTACGCGTTCTGCGCCGGGTACCCCTGGGCTACAGCCGCGTATCCGTCGTGGCTGCTCGCCGCCGCCGCCGCCGTGCCCGCGTACGCGGTGCCCGGGCTCGCGGCGCTCGACCCCGCGCCCTCGGCCGCCGCCGTCTTCTCGTCGAGCCTGCGCTGGCGGTAGCGCAGGAACCACAGCGCGCACGCCATGCCCGCGACCGCGATGACGCCGAGCGTCACGCCGACGCTGATGCCGACCTTGGCGCCGTCGCTCAGGCCGCCGCCGCCACCGGCCGAGTCGTCCGTCGAGTTGGACGCCGACGAGGCGGCGGCCTGGCTCGCGTTGAAGCTGGCGAGCACGGTGGCGGCCTGCCAGGAGCCGCCGTCGCCGTTGGCCTCGACGACGCGGCCGCCGCTGACGTAGTACAGGCGCATGGCGTCGCTGCCGAAGGCGTTGGCGATGCCGAGGGGGGCGCCGGCGGCGTCGGCGGCGGGCCAGGCGTCGGCGGTGGTCTGGTTGAAGACGCTCCAGGCGTAGTCCTTGTTGCCGACCTGGTACACGCTGCGGTCGGTGCCGACGTAGAAGACGCTGCGCGTGTACGCGCTGTCGATGCCGACGGCCAGCGCCGTCGCGTTGCCGTCCCACGCCGGCAGGCTGAAGTTGGCCGCGCTGGTGCTCAGCGTCAGGTTCGCCGCTTGCGTCGCGTTGGTGGCGTTGCTTCCCGCTAGGGGCTCGGGGAAGGAGGCTGGGAGCGGTGTTAGTGTTGCGGTTGGGGGGAGGGGGCGCGGAGGATGACTCACAGAGATGCCAGAGGTTGTCGCTGAACAGGCGCGACACCCCCATGTTGCCGTCGTCTCTAGGCCGTACGACCGTGATGTTCTTCTTGGAGAACGTGGTCCCGATGGCCTGGGCTGAGGTTTTGTCGTTCGAAACCAAGCCATAGTACGCCCAGGACGTGGCAGTCGTGTACCCAATCTGATGCAAAGCTCCCTCGAGGTCGTTATAGTAAACACGATATCCATCCATGGACCCTAGCAGCACGACTGATAAAGCCGAGGTCGGGGATACCTTAGGCGCGCCTCCCGAAGTAACGTACTCGCCTGTATTTTGCCAATGCCCCGTGTTCCAATCACATTTCAGCAGCGCATTGACAATCTCGTCGTTGTTATCTAAATAGAAGATAGACGCCTGTTCGCTGGCGTCAGCAAGCTCGTACAATCTGACAGGATCCACTTAGCTCATCTCGCGATGATGAGAGCGGTCTTAGCTTCAACTCACCCAGGCGGTCTCGCTATCGGTCCATCCGGCCGCGGCCAGACTCGTCTTGTTCTTGGGAATGAAGTTGTAGAAAGGGGCTGCGAGCGTCTTGTCGTCTGGAAATATCGGCGTGTGGTTGCCGTTGCAGAGACTATATCGTATACCGCCTGTGTCGTCGTCCTGCATTATGAAACTAGGTCCTCTTGAATTCAACCACGCTGCGATCGACCCGCACGATACCTGTCCAGCTAGCAGCCATATTGAAATTTGAAATAACGACGTGAGTTTCGCCATTTTGTTGTAGAGCGCATAGACTTTCGGAGATGATTGTAGCTAGTGAGAGGTCGGATGCTAGCATAAAATAATGGCACTCATGGTAGTCTCTAGGCCCGGATATAGAAAGTATAGTCAATGTAAGGAAAGGAATGGGAGGAAAGGCGGAAAGAATGAACAGAAGAGTAAGAAGAGGTGAGATATTGACGTCGATAGAAATAAGAGACTAGAAAAATAGAAGTTCATGTGAAGCGGGACTGATGAGTGATCTTATTAACCCGATTGACATTGGGATCTCTCGTAAGCCAATTACTGTCGAAACTGCAGGGGTCCATAGGGAAATACATATGTCCTAATTTGATGGGATGAGGCCTGGTCTCGTCTCGAACAGATCTCGAATAGGTAATCCTGTCTTTTAGATCGGACAGGCATTCTCATTGATATATATTTCTGTATAGTAT
The DNA here is from genome assembly GCA_022836615.1 of Annulohypoxylon bovei var. microspora. NCBI lineage: Eukaryota > Fungi > Ascomycota > Sordariomycetes > Xylariales > Hypoxylaceae > Annulohypoxylon > Annulohypoxylon bovei. Next base: position 254,252 of record MU405219.1, on the reverse strand, counting down.
GCGTGCAGAAATCGTCAAGGTCACCGCTCCTCGGGTCCGGACCCGCAGTCGATGTTGCATCGGGAAGGATTGGGGGCTACGTGCATTGCTCCCCATCGACAGCCCTAGCGTGAACAAGTCTAGCCTATGTAGATGATCTCCAAGGCTAACTTATGAAAGTTATAAGCGAGATAAAAGAGATTGCTGAACATGTGTGTAGAGCGAGGGGACCAATTGCATCTAAGGTTCTCGATGCTTGACTGATGATGAATTGTCACCAGGGGAAACTACGCCGATTTCACAGCAACTAACAACCAACCGATATAAGAGGATGGTAGGACAGAAACAGTCCAAGTTGTCTCAGATATATCGGAATAATTATCACTTACATAACTGTTGTCTAAGGTCGAGTTAACAGAGCCCCAATTCTAGTATCCTACTATGATTATTCTTATTAGGTAGTACCAGGTGATGGGATATGGTTCCAATAACGACTTTGACTACAGGATATATTAGTTGTATACGCATATGATTGTTAGGATGGCTTCGAAAACCTTTGAGCATTATCATGAACATACCTTAGGTACGTAGTCTGTATGTAAGCTGAGAAAATTGATACCAAGAATAAATGAGGTTGGCACCAGATTGGACCAAACGGACCGAACATTCTAACGGTCGTCCCGAACATATCCTTACCTTTTTGAGACGCTGTGGCTTGCTTGAGAAACGCACGGGTGGAAGACGTGGAAGACTGTGGCGAAACTATCCCACACCCTCAACTACCTACATGTACATAGGTACCTATCTGTTAACCTACGATCCCTCGACTAACCCAATATATTCACCAAAGAGCCTATCTGCTGATATTTAGGAGATAACGTCATTGACCAAGATCCACTAGTATAAGGAACACCGTTAAGGATCCGGGAATCCTTTTTACAAAATAGCGCAAACGCTTCCCCGCTATCTGTAGTTGGGGTTGGTTTTGGTACAGCTCGTGCGTGCCCTTTAGGACGTCGTTTGATTCGGGACCTGGGCGATGAACACGGTCCCGAAGCTCTGGATTTCCGATGCGGTTGAACCGCTTAAGTAGAAGACATCAGATGCTAGGTACTCGAAATTCCGTTGAAACGCAGTGCGCAGAATTAGTTGGTTTATCCAATCAGTTGCGATTGATACCCCGGAGTATCCAAACTTTGACGTACATACGGATACAGTTCGGACGTGTTTGGGATCATCCAGGTTGACGATCCTAAGGACCCGATCTCTTATAGCCCCTCCCTCACGCACGCGAGATGCCCGGTATCCACGGACTTTACCTTGCCCTTTGAGTTATAGAAGCTGGGTCTTGGTCTTATATATGGTTACACGAGTGTTCCATTCAACGTCGATCTTCACACAATTCACGTGCTGAGAATCCATCGCATAGATTGTTCTAGGAGTAGTAGGATTATACCTACGTACTTGAAGCCACTTGGATGCCTGGATAACCAACTAGAAATTACCCCTTCGAGGGAATCCGGAGTAGTCACCCGAATGTACGGAGGCTCGACGACGGAACATACCGACGAAATTGTTTATAATTGAAAATAAGCTCCTTCCCATGATGTATATATCGTGAAGCCGGAAATTTATATGAGCGTATACGTCTAGTCAACTCATCAAAGGACTAAGCAAAAATATCACAGGAAGATAAACATAGAACAATTGAAGAATATATGTATTTCCTTAGCCCCGAAGGAGAATCATAAACGTGAGCGCATAACCGTCCCAATCTATCTACCTAGGTACCGACCCGATGCTCTAGCCCCTTAATCCCACCCTAGCCTACTCGCCAGTCTTTTTAATTATTTGAATCCCCGATAAGCCCGCGCTTTGCGTCCTTGGCAATGAGTCCGACCAGGCTCTTTTCCGGCAACGGGTACTCCGGACGCCCACCGAGAATGTCTACGACTTCCTTGTTATCTAACCAGTGGGCAACCGTGGGCCGCCGGTTCTTCCAGTCAGTTTCCTCCTCCTCTAATATCTCCATCGGCGAGAAGACCACGTCCGCACCTTGTATGCCAATGACGGACGCGCTTAAGGGGTCCTTGCTGATCTTCTCGGGATTCTTCTGGGGCTTTGGTCCGTACTTCTCAAGATGCTGTATGCACTTGATAGCTAGTCTGACAGCACGGCACCTGTCCATGGCCGAGGGGACACCGCCTTGCTGAACGTGACCGGGAATGCTGTCTCGAGACTCAAATCGGTCGTGAGCTTCCTCGCGGATAATATCCGCGATGAGCTTGGCCGAGAAGACTTTGCTCGCCTTTTCATTGACGAGAATTAACCGCCCCGCCCGCGATTGGCCTCTATCTTTCTTGAAAACCTCCTTCAGATGCTTCACATCTGCGGTCAACATCTCTAAACTGATCCCCTCTTCTGGAATGTAGACGGCGCTTGCGCCGACACCTAGCCCCCCTAAAATTGCCACATATCCACACCGACCACCCTGAGTTTCGATGACGAAAACTCGCCTCCGAGTGGCTGAGGCAGACTGTTTGATCTTGTCACAGTAGGCGACGAGTTCATTTAGACAAGTATCAGATCCTAGAGAATATTCTGTGCCAGGAACATTGTTCGAAATAGTCGCCGGCAGCAGAGTCATAGGAATGCAAAGCGAGGGGAACCTGGCCCTAGCTTTGCGTAGCTGTGAGACGGAGTGGAAGGCCTCGAATCCACCGATCAAGAACAGCGCATCAAATTCGTACTTTTCAATCAATCTGGCAATCAGTTCTATGCCAGATTCTTCTGGAAGCTCACGGTTTGTTCCTATCTCTGAGCCTCCCTTGCTTGCCCATCCATCGACCTCCAACCAATCAAAATGCCGTACGGCACCGAGAGGTTTGTCGCCGTGATGTCGAGCAAAGCCAGCGAAACCATTGTGGATTGCAAGAGGTTCATGTCCCCCTATAACATTTAGGTCAGTAACCTATATATCTGGAGTTATTATATCCGACAAGCTTAGAAAAGAAAAAAAGCTCTTGAATTGGAAGATAGGGGTTTAAGTGGTAGGGATATCTTACGAGATCGACAGTAAGCTACGCCTGCACGGATCGCGGCGTTCATACCACCAGCGGGTGCCCCTACGTTGATAAAGCCGATCTTCATTCGCTACAAAGAGTTAGCGTCCATTGCAACCAACGCTACATTTCCCATATAGACGTACTTTACTGTCCTCTAGGTGTATGTCCTGATCAAGTCCCATCGTCGTAGTCATCATATATGATTTGTATTGGTCGGAAAATTCAGTGTCCCGCAGAGACATGGCTCTGTCAAAATCTTGTGCGTCGATGGCCGTAGCTACCTGCTTGGTTTCTTGGACGGCCTTCATCAAGGGCTTTCTGACGATCTTGTTCTCGGTAATAGCGATGACACAAGTTTCGGTCTCCGGCGTTGCCTCGAGGACGGCCTTGACGGCCTCCACTCCCTGTAACGTGGCGAGCATCCTGTCATATGCTACCGCAGTGCCACCTCTTTGAACATGACCGAGAGTAGTGATGCGGGTATCAAGGGCCAGACCCGATTTGTCGGCTAAGAGATCCTTTACCATCTCCGGTGTGATTTTAGTTCCGTGCCTGTCTAGGGCACCTTCAGCGATGATGACGATGGTTTTGCGTTTTCCCCAATCCCGGTGCTTGGAACATTAGCCTTAATTAGTCGCCGGGCTAGACCTCCAAGATGAAATACGTACCTTCCTAATGACCTGATTCATTTCTTCTTTCCAGTTATCCTCTCTAGGTTTCTCAGGAATGAAGATGAAATCAGCACCAGTAGCCACGCCCGCCATTAGAGCAAGCCAACCACAATGCCTTCCCATAACTTCTATAACGAAAGCTCGGGAGTGGGAGGAAGCAGTAGCCTCGATATAATCAACCATCTCGCAAATACGTGCCAGGGCGGAATAAGCACCAATGGTTGCGTCGGTTCCAGAAAGGTCATTGTCGATCGACCCGACAAGTCCAACGATGTTGAGGTACCGGTAGGGCTCGATCTGCTTCGCATCGAGTTGACCGGTCGATACGAGCTCTTCCAGTAGCGAAGGCCATTCGGCTCGGAATCTGTCAGCACCAGTAAGAGAGCCATCACCACCGCAAATGATGAGGGCATCGATGCCGTTGAGAATTAGGTTCTTGGCAGCAGTTAGGCGCCCCGGACGTTCATAGAAGGCCATACACCTTGCGGTGCCTATCAACGTGCCGCCTTCGGAGAGGTATCCTCGGACATCGTTCCATTCCATCTTCCTGATGAAGTTGCCGCCCTGAACCAGGCCTTCGTAGCCCTCGTAGACACAATAGGGGTTGCACCCTACGTGGATTGCCATACGTACGACGGCTCGAACAACGGCGTTCATGCCAGGCGAGTCACCGCCAGAGGTCATGACGGCGATCTTCTTCTTTGGAGTAGCCATATTGGTAGATATATTTATTGGGAAGCGTAGATGTAAGGATTCTAGGAGGATTTCGAGTTCGAAGCGTAGTGATATAGCGGACTAGGGTGAAGAGTCCGAGTCCCGCCAGATAAAAGGTGGGAGGTGGTTTAATTAAAGTACCTGATGGAGGTAGGTTATATGCATCTAAGGTTGAGTAAAGGTTGAGCTAGGTTGGATATGTGGATGCGTGGATGGGCGAATGTGTGTGGTAACAAGGACCCTGTAGTGCGTTCTTTTCGTACTTGAATCAGCCCACGGAATCGACCTTGAACGAAGGTGTCAGGAGATACCTATAAATTTATCGCAATTAAGAGACACCAATCGGTCCGTCCACTGGTTTGTGGCTCCGGAGGTTGTAGTACAGAAATGTATGTTGAATGTGACGAGGGAAAAAGACTGCTTACAGGCACTAGACTCTCACCTCGTCAGAGTATGTCATATTTTTTGGGGTAAAAAAACAACCACGCCAATTTCATCAACTTTAGTGTAGAAAAAGAAGCTCTTATCATTTATCAATGAGGGGGAGCTACTTACGTAGTTGGTACAAGGAAAGTCCATCCATCTATTCAACCATATAACCCCGCTTACGTAGCTGTGTAGGCGACGGAAGTAGCAATAAACCCCTCACTACTCCGTACTCCGTACCAGGTACCTACCTAGGTACCTAACCTACCTATCAGGTACTCATAATCTTTATTATATTGCCTGGAGCTGAGTGGTGAGGCTATCCCTGAGTTATTTTCACCCTCCAAGGTTTGAGCCTTTTTATTTGTTTTAATTGTCTCTTGTTATATATCCAAATGGATATGCAGCAGTGGGATGGGTCATTAAAGTCATACAACTATATGTACATACCTGTATTTTATTAGGAAAACTTTTATACATTAATCTTGAACACACTCTATAATATCTGCATCTATATGTGTCCAGAGCAATTCAAATCTTCGCGCTGGAAAGAGATATTTAAAGGAGTGAATAATAGGCAGGTATTTAACTCATCATGATATAGCTGTCAAATTAGCGCCTGAGTGACAATCTCCACCTGACGTAATGCTGTTGAAGTTGAGCTGCAGGATTTGTTGTATACTAGTAGGTACCTATGTAGATATTCGAAGATTCTCTATTCCACAAGCTTGAAATATCTAATACACATGTCAATAATTCACGCAATTATAGGTAATCCTCGATGAAAAATGCTGGTAGCAATTGCTCCCATCCTCCATGCGGCCTGCTATTGTACCAAGCATTTATGCATTTCTCGACTGGTGTCCGATAGGCTGGCTCGGTTGCATCTCGAAGCATGCCGTTTTCGCATCACTTCTCGGGACAAGCTTCAACAACCTGATCCGGCAGTGACATAAACTCGGAAACATCACATCCAATTTAGCTCATAGCATGAGCTAGTATGATGGGGTCGACATGTCGCATATTCTCGAATGATTCTATACTAGGTAGGTGTTACCACAAGACGTTGCGTTGGACGACATCACCATACGTTCTTGTAGCTATGCTATATATTAAGGGTACACTTGAGTAACGTAAATCATGCGATAAATCTAGGGAGATTTGAAGGGTGCAAAGACTAAAGGAACTCATATTGAGGAAATCAAATGGTAGCTCTGAATACCTCTCATTCAATGTTGAGTACCTCCTAGGTATATCGAACAATTACGTATTGTATTGGAACCCTGAATGATCTGTTGCAGGGGATAGCTAAAAGTGGACCTGACCCGTTAAACTTTAAAAAGTCCGAAAGCTTACAGGTGCACTGGCCGCTAACTCGTCAGCCACAGACCCATAAATCCTTGCTAACCATCTCCACTGCAACTTTGAAAACAGCTAGGCTAAACTAAACACCTTCAACAATCAATAGATACATGCAAATCACGAAGACGCTGAATGTCTCCATTGTTCTTGCCCGAGTTCTCCTCGACTAAATTATGACCCATACGGAAGATAATTTAGCCACCAACTCATCAAAATGGCATCCTCCAGCTCGCCCTTCTCTCTGCGCCCTTGGCCAACCGGCGACAAGAAACCGAAGAACCTAAGCGAATTCATCGTGCGCGTCAACTCCGAACGCGGCGGCTTCCGTAACGTGACCGAGGCAGGGCTGCGCGAAGAAATTGCCCCTCAGGATGATGGCCAAATCGAGATTGACCGATCCTCAGACGGGGAAGAAGAGGAAGAAGAAGTCGACGCCGATAAGTCGAAGAATGTTATGGCCGCGCGGGAGGAATTCCTGAATAACCTCGAGTAAGCGACCTTGCGATGAAGAAAATGCGGATGCAAATGCGGATGGTTATACTAATAATAACCATTTTAGATTCGCCCACCAATCTGCTATGTTGGGTCTCGACTTTATCTCCCTCTTATGTTCCAAAAACAAGCTACATGATCCTAACAAGCAAAGAGAGATCGAGAAGCGAGAAGAAGCCATGGCCTCTCTCTCCCCCACGCTACGAGAGCTAGTACCCATTGGCTCGCTAGGCGCTTCTAAGGTAAACGCATCGAACATAACCGAGGCACGAAAACAGGATGATCTCGCCGTTGCTACTGGATGGAGACTCACAGGTATTAACAATATGGTGGACTCTGTCGTAGCGGCTGCCGAGAAGTTAGAGAAGGAAATGGAACTGGAGACGAAATACTGGGCGGATATATTGGCTGTCAGTGAGAATGGCTGGGCCGTCTGCGCTTTGCCTCAAGAGCCTCATACACTAGGTGTTCGATTTGGATTTGCTGAATCCGCGTCTGAGTTCCGGAATAGTAGTATCGCTCCCTTGAGGCGCAATGATGATGGGACTGTCCGGCTAGATCTTGGTCGCGTCGGCGGGGGCTCGCAGAGGGTTAGGGTTACGCTGAAGAAAAACGATAGGATTATGGACCAGTCACCTTTGCCTCGACGAACACCGGACGATGCGCCTTTACAAGATCGAGTTCTCGAAGCTAGAAATACCGCTTTCCATCAGGAGCTGTGGTATGAAATCAACCGAGAAGCTCGTAGTCTCTTGTCCTCGGACGTTTACTCTGATTCCTCACGTATTATTTGGAAACAAGATCCGGAAACCCACATGATATTCACCCTCGAAGACCTCGCCGAACCAGATAACAAGTACGAGGATATCTCCGATACTCATTGCTCATGCACTGCATACCACGTCTACATGCAATTCCTCCTATTCCAAGGACACAGACAGAACTACCACAGACGCACAACAATGACGCAGCTCCCTCCCAACCGCGGGATTTTGAACCAGCCTTATACTATCATCCGCGCCGTGATCGCGCATGACGAGTACTTCAGGGACGGCAAAGTCATGTCCAACTTTCTGGGGGGATTAGTCTCTACGCTAAGACGCGCTGGTATTTCAACAGCTACCTGCAAATCAACCACTCAACCTCTCTTCCCAACTCTCCTGCAAGGCAGCCCGACCCGCCGGAATGCCAAGATGGAGCTCAGCCTTGTCAACTACCTCGTCGGCCGCCTCGAATCTACGTTCGAGCTGACAATTACGCCAGAAGTCCGGTTATTCGCTCGTAACCACATCATAGCCGTACCATACATCGGAGTGGTCTTTCGCGTTTCCCTAGTACCGTTTTCTCCCCAAAATAATGGCAGCGAGAACAGTAATAACAACAACACATCCACAAGCTCTGACAAGGAGAAAGGATCACCAAATCCTCTAGAGAGCACGTACCCGCCATTCGACCAGTATCCCAACGCGAAGGAAACCACGTACTATATCCGGCAAGCGGCAATCCGCGCCTTAGCGCTGAAGTTGACGGAAGAGGCTGCAGAGAAGCTGAAGAGGGATGATATAGACTGGACTGAGACGATACGGGGCCCGGGTGTGACAGATAGCGATGATAAGGAGGCCCGTATCGACATCACAGAGGACGCAGACGGGCAACTAGTCCTAAGTCTCGATGCGCAGTGGCAGGCTGGTAAGGCTATCGCTAACCGCCGCTGGACTTGGAGAGCAGATCGTGACGATGCGGGGGGAGAGAGTATCACTGATGTTGTGATCAAGGTCATGCAAGGACACCCGTCACTCTAGGCGAGTGCAACGGTGAGCCAAGGATCTAGAGACGGATCTCTGTCCTATTTTTTGGACGGCTTCTCTTGAAATCTTGAAAATGAGAGATGCGGGTGATAATCTGGAGTAGCCTTTTCAAGAGAGGCCTTTAGAACGGCTCTCTTTGTGACTAGCTGCTTAGCGCTGCTTCAGGAACTTACCTAGGTATGCCGCCCTGCTACATGGAGCACCTGGGTATATTTATATCGACTCTGTGCTGGATGAAGAAGGGGCTAATGCGATATCTAGGGACTTCGAATAACATAGGATTATTCCTCGTTGACGAGTATCCCTGACAATGCTAGCTCCGTATCATTCGCAAACCAACTTTGGCCATTGCTATGTGTTACTATGTTATACCATACTATTCCTCTAACTCCCTTTTCTTCGTAAGAATTCCTTTTCTGACAAGGGTGTCGAATAATCTATCCCTAGGACATAAGCTAAACCTTATGGTATGCTTGAATAAGCGCGCGTATTACATAAGATTGAAGCCATTCAGATTTATCCCTTTCCAGATCGGAATAATATTGTTCCGATTAAGGGGTATACATCCACTTGGGGATTCGTTCAATTACTAGAGCCTAGCCATCTGACCGAGAAGTCATATAAGGCACATTGACTAAGTGCAGAATAGTTTGAATCAAGATGAATTGATTCTACTCTTCACAATTGTGGAATTTATTAGCGAATCTGAGATCACCCTCCTTTTGTAGGCCTCCTTATGTGAGGATTCATAGGAAGTCTACCATATTCAACCCATACACTGTGTCATCCATCTTACAATCGTCTTTTCTCGTGATATCCTCTACGTTATCTTACAATAATAAAATAACCTCTTACTCATCGGCTCTACTACTACCCCCCACGAATTTATCTAAATATGATCTGCGATATCTGTCGTGAAGGTTTAGAAGGGATTTGGGACCCCCTAAAGACCAAGCGTGTCTGTACCATCGATGAATGGGAGGATCCTGTAGAGATAGAGGATAGCTCCCGACTAGATGTGCCAGAGCACTTCATTTTCGGACATCATGCTACGCAAGAGTCATTCATTGAGGCTATGGACCAAGGATGCGTCTTATGCAACCAGATCACGCCATATGGTAATCTAGAAAAGGACGAAAAACCCAACCCTAAGATATCGAGATTAGGGTATTATTCGTTGTTCCAGGTCGACCGAAAGCATCAAGCGCTCATGTTTTTGCACGTAGGAAACAGAACTGCCGGCTTCGGGATACAGCCTCACGATTGTACCTATGCTCCTCTAAGACCTTTGCCACGATCTCAACTAATCGCACTGCAGTTAGTGACATGAGGTTGAATCTTGACATTAGCCCCTACACTGGTGATGAAGATGCATGGCGTACTACTCAGAGTTGGCTTAGCGTGTGTCTCCAGACACATACTTCGTGCAATCGGAGAGACACCGGCTACCTTCCTAGCCGGCTTGTGCAGTTGAATAACGCAGCTGCAGAGCCTACGTTCTGTGTCGTTGAAAGAAACTACGTAGATTCGCAGAGCCCGTACTTGACATTGAGCCACTGCTGGGGAGCCGAGTCGGCAAAACCACGTCTAAAACTAACTCGCTCTACTTTAGAATGGCTTTCCAAGGAACAGCCGTGCCGCACGCTTCCCAAGACATTCCGGGATGCATCAGAAGTAGCCGGAAGACTAGGCATCCGCTATCTATGGATAGACAGCCTATGCATATTCCAAGATTCTGTCGAGGACTGGCGCGTAGAGTCCTCATCGATGCAGGACGTATACGGCAACGCATTTTTGAGCATCGCAGCACTAGCGGCCGAGAACAACGACGGCGGCTTGTTCTTTTCTCGCGATCCTGCTAAAGTCAAGCCTACGATCTTCAACTTCGGCATAAATGGTCCCGAAGATCCGCAGCCTTATCGATGCACGTCGGAGAGAGAATCGGCGTGGCGCCTTAGCTTCGACGGCGAGCCCCTGATAAAGCGCGGCTGGGTGGTCCAGGAAAGGGTGCTCCCGCCGCGAGTCCTGTACTACGGCTCGGGACAGATGTTCTGGGAATGCTACGAAGCTACGTGCTGCGAAACCCACCCAAAGATTGTGGGCTTCCACACAGCGTCTGGAAGCGAAGGAAAGGAGGAGGAGGAGAAGGCTACGATCGAGCCTGGCCATGCCTGGAAAGCGTTGATGGGTGGACCTCATCGATCTAGTTGCAAGGATGCTATATCACAGCTCTTCATGGACTGGTACTATCTACAGCAGAGCTACACCGATTGCAAGCTCACCGTTCCGAGTGACAAACTGGTGGCGCTGTCTGGCATAGCCAAAGACATGAAACGACGTCTTGCGGCGCTTGGATGTAAAGATACGAAGTACCTGGCCGGGATATGGAGTCACAAGCTACCGCAAGCTTTGGTCTGGAATTCGTTCGCGATCGGCCGTCGACCTAAGTTATATCGTGCTCCGTCCTGGTCATGGGCGGCGGTTGATGGACGCCTCAGGATAGACGATCAAGATCCATATAGCAACATCGACCTCGAGATTCTTGCCTCTGTTACCAACGCGTGGACGACGCCCGTGAACGGCCTGGATGAGACCGGAGAGGTTTGCGATGGTATGATTACTCTCGCCGGCATGTTGGTAACCGTGAATCTTGACCCGCCCGTTAAGAAAAGTAGATATGTAATGGACGAGGCCCGAACAGATGTCATAGATTTTCGAAACCACAAGGATGGCGCTCTATTGTTCCGGACTGATGAAGATAGCAATATAACCGACAAAACTATCCAAATCTATGTTAGGTTTGACACGAAGGAAGACGTTTCTCACCAAGTTCTATGTTTACCCATCAAGAAAGAAAGTACCCCTTACAAGACCCCGGAAGATCCCGACATCACCAAGACATGGCATGTCGCGGGCCTTGCCATAGTCCCAGTGGGCGACGAGAAATATCGACGCGTTGGGCTTCTTAGATTGTCGACTCATCAGGAAGATAGCATTCGATCCATCTTTGAGAACGCTACTCGAGGGCAGGTCAGCATCATTTGAACTTCCCCGAAGTAACCTCAAGAATTCAGCATTTATGTTCCAGCCCTTGCGAGGGGCCATCGGGTACCATCTTTTCTCGAGCGATCTTTGAATTGGTATGTCTACCTATGTAAGATAGAAGGTATCTAAGAAGTGCGCCATACAACATTGGTCGGTGTTTGAATTCGACCTATTGCAATTCGAGTGCCGCGAAGTACACGTTTGACAACGTCCTAGCTTGGAACAACCTCTAAGCCAATTCGCGACAGAACAGTTGATTACCCCCCACTTTCAACGTTCCTCAGGCAATTTAGGTATCTACCACCATTTCCTCTAAAAGCGCGTGAAGTAGCTGTAGGCGCCGCACGACTTTCATAGGAAAGTCAAGGTGCATATGCCTGCAAGTGCTCCCATACCAAGTACGGAACCGTTAAATCCGGCTTGTCGGCTTGCGACACGGCTTTGTGACCCCCCTGAATAGTCTACATTGACACCAGTTGAGCTCCTCGGACGACCGCACCGTCGTTAGGGGTCTTGTTCGTGCCCTGGTAGAAGTAGGAGGGTACTGTAGCGATTTCGGATGACTGCTACGTCAGTACAGGCTGTTTCCTCGGCCCATCTAAGGTAATAATCGACTAATGTCCTTACCCCTTTCCTGGACCCCTTTGATCTACAACTGTCTAAGGTTGTCAAAAACCGGTCAATACCGAATTCATGATGATCAAGTATAGTTGGGGGCGTTCTGAAATACACTTGGTCCGGACACGGAATTAGATGAGTATAAATAAAAAACAGTGCCTTCTCAAACCCGTGGTCGGTGGTTGTTCCTTTTGAAGATCAGGGCCAACTGAACTGAAAGGAGTCAATTAGGTAATCGCCTTAGGTAATCACCCCAGCTTTGCCACTCACCTGGTCCGTGCGCGAGAACTAGCTTTTGACGAGCTTTTCGTTTTCGAGAAACTGAATCTTGTCGAAAACTGAGATCTATTGATCTGATTAGTTGAAAGGTCCTACCCTCGAGACGATGGACTTAATCAATTATTGTGGACATATCGGCCCCTTTGGAGATAACCAGGTTTATAGACTTTTAATACTAGAGATCTAAGATTATTGCGATAGGAGGCTTTTGATAAAAACTACATACCTTAGAAAAGAACCAAAGCTTTACCCGTATAATTACCCTCGTTAAACTCGGGCAATGTACCCGCTCGTCCCCTTATGGAATCGCTCACATGGGTCTGTTTTATTCACAACCAACAACCAACAACCAACAACCAACAAAACAATCGTCACTACCATACTCGCAGAAAATTGTTTCCTTCATCTCTCTTCCTATAGAAACTCTCATTTTGATCTAGTAGAAAATAGATCTGCGAGTCACTGTTGTAATAATGGATGAAACAATCCATCCACAGGGCACGCCTGTCGCGCCTCGGAAGAATCGTGTAATCAAGGCCAATAATAAAACACCTGCAGCCATATACAACACTAAGATGGTGCAGAGAATTGTAGAAACTCTGAAGGAAGATCCTGAAGCCGATCTGGTTGCCATCATAGGGAAAGATTACGCCGAGAGGCGAGAGCGACTCCAGAATGTTGGTGGTAAGAGTTCTGCCTGCTCATCGCACGGATACCTAGTAGCTTACACCCAAACAGCGAGACTCGGAAGCACTACCAAGAAGCCAACCGTCCCTAATCTCTCCCACGGCGACACACGATTGCTTCTCGACCCAGACGCAGCAGCTACAATTCTCTTCCCATTTTCGGATGATATGCAGCTTCTCCTCCCCGACGCGGACGCCGATAATTTCATGCACTCTGTCATCCAACTCTTGTCCCGAGCCGAAGTTCTCTTTCAAAGTAACTGGGTATGCTCTACCATGGTTTTGCTAGTCTCCGACGACATCGTTACCAAGATCTCACGGCGCTCGGCCGGCACCGATGAATATACTGCTTTGCAGTACCTTGAAGCACACCTACCAAGCTTTCCTGCCCCTAGACCACATGGGATGATTGAATTGGGACATTTCCATCTCATGTTCATGACCTATATCCCCGGTTTAGACCTCGAGAAAGCATGGCCACAGTTAAGCCTGGCCCAAAAACAAGACATCAGCAGTCAGCTCGACGCCCTGTTCTCTGAATTGCGATCACTTCCGTGCCCAGAGGACAGTCCACTTGGTGGCGTTCAAGGGGAACCATGTAAGGATGCCAGACGAGGTATACGTGTAGCCTCTACCCCAATCACGAGTGTAAAGGAATTTGAAGATTTCGTCTTTTCCGGTTCCAGATTTGCAACCCCAGTCTATGTGGAGTTTTTGCGAGGGCTCTGTCCACCAAGTCCGAACAAGTCCGTCTTTACCCATGGAGACGTCCGACCAGCAAATATTGTGGTCAATTCTGACGATTCAGGCAAGTGGCAAGTTACTGGTATCATCGACTGGGAGCGCAGCGGCTTCTATCCAGAGTACTGGGAGTCCATTAAAATCACGAACTGCTTGTACGGCGGTGGAGGCTGGGACTGGTACAGGTATCTTCCTGAATGCTTACACCCAAACAACCACGCACGACGCTGGCTATTAGATAGGGTGTGGGACCCCATGGTGGCTTCGATAGAAACATCCTCATGATTCAATTCAATATACATCTTACCTAGACCGCGTTACAACTGTTTATTAACGGCTGAGCAAACCGAGACTTACGAACTGATCGACCTTATTAGAGTCTGGTAAGAAGTATGATGATAGGGATAGTATCGAGATACTAAGATACAGGTATCTATCCAAGTAGATTGACATTGATGTTGCATTAAGAAAGGTGTGATGACTAAAAAAAGCCTAAATGGAAATAAAATCCGTCGATCGATGAACCGGAAGCATTAACCGTTGGAATGTGGAGCACGGCCTACAACTCCTACCGTGCAACCCGGCTTTCCGAGTGGATACCTAGGACTACGGGACTAATATTTCATGTTTCATTTGAGAAGAAGGCCTAGTTTCAAACAAGTAAATTAATCTTGATATGACATTGCTACTTTGCTTGTATTATCCTTGTTATTACTTAAGTAGTTTGGCGTATATTTAATAATAATGATTGTAACCTAGATGGTGCGTAAAATTACATAGTTATCTCGGTAGCTGAGTAAGTAGATAGTTGATAATTAGGTATCCATTCATTAGTTTTACACATGTGCTGGATTGGGAGATCTGAGTTGGGTTATTAACATAGGTATCATGATGAGTAAGTTCTACATGCTGTAAAAAAAAAAAGACATTTTACAATTAATAATTGCTATGGGCCGTAGATATGATCTCTAAGGCTTGAGTGTAAAAAAGGGGGGGAAGAAGAAGAAGAAAAACAAGAAAAAGAAGAAGAAGAAGAAAAGGAGAAAAAAATAACATGGAAGGATGCCATATTAAAAATATAGAGGAAATGGACGAAGACGAAGAAATAAACGAAGGTTAAAAAAAAAGTTTGGTCAACCCACCTCCAGTGTGAGAGTATTTCAAATTTCTTTCCAAGACCGAGCCGCCGGGCCATTGTCAGACGAAGCATGCCTATATGTCATAGCCCACTCGCGACGCGGCGTTAGAAATAGAAGTGAAAATCCCCCACAGGGATTCGAACCCTGAGCTTTTTCAATATCACGTTCCCCTGAACCTGAATTTGAACAGTTGGTGTCTTAACCACTAGACCAACTTCCCTTGGTGTATTCCGTCTTTATTTTAAATCATATACCTAATAGCTCAGTCCAATGCCGTCTCCATGGTAACCAACCACTCTGACCACCCACCACCACATCGGGGCAGTTTAGTTAGATATCTCCGTACAGATTTTTAATGCAGCTACGTACCCGGCTATCCTCAGCATGCACCTTTCCTTAGTACATCAACACTGTCATGGATTCGTGTAAAATTTACAATACACCTCAAACTCTCATCGCACATTAAATCATCTCACGTCTCACTCAAGAGTTTCAAACATTACATTTCTCCAACCGACAATCTCATCCACTTTACGTTTCATTGATCGATAATTTAATCGCCTCCGAACTTTACTTGTCAATACCTAGGCAGCCAATCTACCAAACCATCCATACGACATCATGTCACCTAGGCAGTTGAGTCTCCAGATGTTGTTCTATAAGGGTTTTAACGGCGGTCTCCGCTGGGAGACGCAGAATAAAGATGTGTATGATGAGCGGTTAGGGCGCGAGGTGAAGAAACATCATTTTCTCCTCAACTATCCACACTCTATCCGTCTCGCCAAAGTAATAGAGAGGGAGTTGAAGACGACCCGCCTAATCGTCGTAAGCCTAGCCCTTTCCCACATCTACGACTTCGCGACCGAGAAGATCGGACTATGCAAGGACCTCGAGCCCCAGGAATTCTTCGCTCTTGCGAAGAACTCGTTTTCTTGGTCTAGCAAAATCAGCGACCAAGGATTCTGGGCTTTTACATACAAAGCATTCCACGCCCGCGCCATCTTCCTGAACACAGTCCTGGCCCCAAACCGAAAGCCCCCGCCTGGACAGCCTCTTTCCCAAGCCCTCGATCGATTCCTAGAGGAGTTCTTGTTACGCTACCCAATCCACCAGACCCGCGTGCTCGAAAAGGGTGATACAACCTGCCAAGAAAACATCGAGCTGGCGGAGGACCAAGTGAGCATGGGCAAGCCCGTGTACGACAAGTACTTCCCTTACCAACTTACCCACCACGAGGCACAAGGCGATGGAGCAGACAAACTCGTTCTGGATTTGAAATCGACCCGAGGACTACAAGTGAAGTGCGCCCCCGTGGAGTATCTTGAAGAACTGGACCTGTCAAAGGTCCCGGATAAGGAACTCTTCTTTTACGACACGGAATGCCGCACTAAGCACCACGACGCGTTTTTGGACTTGATCGATGGCAAGCAGAGCGTGCCTTCTAGAGACAAGGAATCCTCGAAGGGAAAGGGGGTCGTACGAAAGTACGACTCCTTCAGGGAATATAGAGAAGTAGTCTCTAAGGAAGGAGACGAGGATGAAGAGGAGGGTGTTAGCCGCGATGCAGAGCAGCAGGAAGAGGAGGATAGCGACGATGTGATGGGAGAGGCAGGCGTCGATAACTACCTGCCTGAGGCAAAGAGGCTCAAAAGCCTAAAGTTGGATTAAGGGAATAGGGGCTATAAAGCACTCGTGTCTATTGGCTCGTGTTACCTCTTTTTTCCCTTTCCTTTCTTTCCAATTTTCTATGTCGACTAGCCTAGTTGTGTAATAGATGTGGAGATACCCGAATGAGAAACATGATTAGACCGCTGAAATCGTTATGTCTTCTTTACTGGCATAAGTCATCTGCTCTACTAAGATTGGTAGCAATACCACTATCATGATGTGCTTCTAATGGATGACGTAGCGACGACCTCGTTTCACGAGAGGCTCCAAACAAGGCTGAATGAAATCGCTGTATACATACCTATACTATATTAACTTTACTACCAATAGGTCTTCCCCCAACGGACCGAGCCTGGGACGAGCCCCTATCCGACTAGGTAGGTATCTAGACGTTCAAATAAATAGTTTATTCTTACCTACGTATATATTTAAATGTACCTGTGCGTAATGAACTTGTTACTATCTATTAACATAATTAAATGCGTGGATACGCGATAGATGATGGACAGAGGCTCTATACCCCGTTGAATAATATTGGGGTGATCGTCGTCAGGGGCTACCAGTGGGGCGATATAGGAGCTCCTCACCGGCGAGCTGTCAGGTATGTAAATGCAAAGAGACCTTTAGCCCTAGGAGCCCTTGAATGATTACGGTATTAATTGTTGTAATATTAGGTGGCTGGAAACACTGGTGACTGGATACGCCCTGTACCTATGGCACCTATATGTACTATCTACCTCCCGCTACATACTCTTAGTAACTTAACCTTCTAATATACAACAATGACACTCATAACCTGCGTCCACTTCAACATTAATAACAATATAAGGTATCTGCCTACTAATGAGCTACCGGTAAGCTTCCTTTAACACAGCCATAAACTAAGGGCCTTGATCCCTGAGATCATCAAGCACCGCGCTTATTTTTCTTTGTGTGACTGTTTGAGGCATAAAGTCGTACACAGCTCTTCTAATGAACAGAAGAGCCACGGAGAGTTACATACTAGATAGGGACTGAGAAATACTACGCTGCAACCTTAAATACCTAGTACCGGACTATTGTCCACCCTACGACATTCAGCGTTTGACCCCTCCCCCCTTCTTGGTCAGGCATATAAATGATTCCAACCTTCAATTATGATGGAATAGTGATTAAATGGGGGGATATTTGGGCGTGTCCCTCTAACTAAATTGCATCTTCATAAACAATTGAATTTTGCTCCCCCAGTCATAAGCGAAAGAACACGAAGTTAGGCGCTAATTTTGAGACACGCCATTGATCAATGTGCTGTTTTCTTCACCTGGACCGGGGTGGGAGGGCTAGCATTAAGGACTGGAAGCCAACTACTGGACGCCCAGTTAGGGCTGACTCTGTTGTAAAGCTGAAAAGGCTGTGCCGTGAGACCGCCAGAGTCCAGACCTATCTTTTCGCAAACAGCCACCTAATTTTTAGTCCTTGCTCTCTCGTTTTGATTCCTCTAACATCCATATTCACACCTTAAAGCTAAGCTACCCCTTTTGCAACAACGTAATGTCTAACCTGGGCCCGCTCACTACAGCATATTCGGCTGGTGGGACGAATTGCGAATCCATTTATCTGACTAATAACGATGTGTTAGTCTATGGCACTATCGACGCGTCCCTATCGTCTTGCATGCCAACTAGCTTTGTGCCTTGGGATGGCAACTATTACTCGCCTGGTATATGCCCATCAGGCTACACTTACGCGTGCACTGCTGGAGTGGGAAATGGCGGCACGGCAGCTACGTGTTGCCCAACGTACGTGATCATTACTAGAAAACCCGAGTTAGCTAGTTGTTCGATAGCTCAAAGATGATTGAGAAGCTAATAATAGTGCATAATATTAGCAGCTACCAATGTCGTATAGGACGACAATCGGACGACCCTGCTGCTTGCAACTCTCTCATGCTAACCGACAGTTCCTTTACTATTAGTAAATACGTATCTGCCGACTCGGGCACAGTTTCGACTATAACCACCAAATTCTACGCTTCGGGGAACTGGGTATTCGCGAAAGGCGTGGTTGTGCGGCGGGCTAGTGACGACCCTGTATGGGACAGTATTACACCCACGCCGTCCACGCTTACCAAATCGTCGACTACGGATGCTCAGAGCAGTATCATTCCGACACAAAAAGGAACGGATAGTAATATTGACACAGCAGCTGGTCTAAGTACCGGTGCTAAGGCTGGCATCGGGGTCGGAGTGAGTCTAGGTGTATTGATCATAACTGGGATGATCTGGGCTGCGTATTTTATTGGCAGACGAAAACGACAAGCAGTCCAAGAAAATAACCAGTACCCTTCCTCACAAGGCGGGCAAGTAAGTTGGGGCATCAGACAATTCCAAGACTGGCACGTACAACCAGCGGAGTTAGACGAGCAGAAAGGACATTCTGAGTTAAGTGCACAACATGAAGCTGTGGAACTTATGGGACATTAACGAAACCTTTCACACACTACCTTACCTCCAAGCCTACCTACCTCTCAAGTACGTGTCATCTTACTTATGAACAATAACTCAGAATACAGGATATTCTCGCATATCACTCAAGGACAATTAAGGGTGTTATAATGTACACTTAATATCGTTATCTGTATAACGTGTCTAATATGGTTGACTGCAATAGATTTGTGGTTGCGACAAGCTCGCTGGATGCCCTTTTCATAACCACACTTGCAACACCTATGAATCAAGTCTCTACCTTGATAGCAATCATATATAGAGAAATCTAAATGTTTGTTTTGATACTCCTAAAGACAACAGTTGCACATTGAGATTTACCTTGCACAGGTACTCTACGCCGCCAAGACTTCCTCAATAATAGCACCGACATCGTATCCATGGTTCAAGGGCGAGTAAATGAGCAGTCGACTATATTTATCGAATAATAAGTATTATTAGGCAGTATCTTACTCCGTTTAAAAAACAATGTTGAATAACAGGCTTAAAGTCCTCCTAGGATAAGGGGGAAATATACCCTACGTCTGACAGCTGAAAACACCCGGCAACATCCAGAATCAGCTGCCGAAGTATCGGTGACGCCTAAGTAAACAACACATCGCACAAATTTTATTTCGGTTCGCAATTCCTCAACATCCCTTCAATAAACGAATGAACGAGATAATTAACATTTTCAATATCCACGGCACATCTTCGATTCGCCATGTCGTTCTCAAATGCCAAGGTTCTGTCTGTAGAACCTCTCGTGAGTGTTCCGTTCCGCCCGATTGAATCTGCGTGTGATCTGACAGCCGGCATAGAAGAACAGCGACGCCGAGTGGGCCAAACTGGTGAAGTAGGCAGCGATAAAAAGTCTGCTAGTGAGCTTTAATTCATCATGCTGACATCAACCCCTTAGGCTGACTTACACTGATTCAAAGAGTCAGACGCGTACTTGGGAATCAGCCGAGCGTACTACGAGGCCCAAGAACAGCGACATCGACGGTGTAGGAATTGTGGCTATCCTAGAGAAGCCGACTGGCCCTGAGATCGTACTGCAGAAACAGGTCAGTGATGATCATTAACTGCACTGTCATGCTCGTATATGCCGGGTTCTTATCTGAGCATTACGACCCTCGGCTTGCATACCTACTTAACCCCTATCTTCTCTGCCCCCCTGTGATCCATGAGTACCATTTAGGCAATGCATATTAATTGTTTTCTATGAGTTAGTACCGTGCACCAATCGATAAGGTCACCATTGAGGTTCCAGCAGGTTTAATCGACGAGGGAGAAACTGTCGAGGAAGCTGCCATTCGTGAACTGAAGGAGGAAACCGGCTATGTAGCCAAACCGTCTGAGACTTCGCCCATGATGTTCAATGGTAAGTTTTCCCTGTCATTGACTCGTGTGCCTCATCAATGCTTCGGGTCACTACGATTACCTAGCCCAAAAATGGACTGTTCGGGGAGCATGAAATGAGATACATAAATAACACGCAGACGGGTTTCATATCCGAAGGTCCCTCTAACTCTGCTGTACTCATTGCCACTTCTAAACAAGTTGCTGACTGATATCTAGACCCTGGCTTCTGCAATACCAATTTGCGGATGGTCCACGTCACCGTTGACATGAGCCTACCCGAGAACCAGAACCTGCAGCCCGAGCTAGAAGAGGACGAATTCATCGAGGTCTTCCTTGTCCCGCTTACCAAGCTGTACGACGAATGCAAGAGATTCGAGGCAGAGGGCTACGCAATCGACGCACGAGTAGGCACATTTGCGGAAGGGATCGAGTGTGCCAAGCAGTTCAAGCTATGAGCTTAGTAAATCCCGGATTCATAAGCTTGTAGGTGGACGCAGCTCCCAAGGCAGAAAGAAATACGACGTCGGAACGCTTCATCACAGTGTAGTTCATATAGATTTCCTGCTGTTGAATACCCCTTTCGTAGTGTTCGTTGAGGACCACGCACCTAGAACTAGAAGATGCGGTGTCCTGTTTTAGATAGATGTTTTCCGTTCGCGGTCATTCCCGTGGCAAACTAGATAGATTGATAACTAATCCAATGCTTAGACTTGAGACTTAATTCGCTCTCAATATTAGTAGCATACTTAGGAAGTAGGTCTGTTAGTAGTAGAAATTTAGGTTGAAACAGTTACTCTTAGGAATTGTCTGCGTACCCATCTCAACGTTCTAGGATTTGAAGTATTGATCATTAATTTAGAAGGATGATTAATGTGTCCAGGTGCATTATTACTCAACGCCGGAGAAGCTCTTAACTTATTTTAAGGAGGCATATGCAATGGAACAGAAATTAGACCACAGAATGGTCAGGTTTGGCTAATAATGTGAATTCTCTTTCACCAAATATAGGACAGAGAAATTTCGACAGGGATCTTCCTTCAGCATTATTTGCTGCGATTGGCTATAGCTACAATTTGTTTAGTGATCGAACGGTTCACCGCTGTTATAGTAGTTGCCAATTTAAGTACTATGAGTAATCAAAGTATCAAGTTGAAGTTTACGTAGACTAGCCCTTCTAGCGTCGCTAGGTAAATAAAACGAGTCTCCTTACGTCGTAGGTACTAAGTAACTTAGTTTCATTAGCAGTGTGTCCTGCCGAATTGGTTTATCACCAGGCGTTGAGATCTCCAATTACTGATGGTGGTGGCAGTTTGATAGAATAATCAGAAAATGCCACCGAGGTCGCATCGTAACACAGCTGAATGTCAACATTTCTTCGTTAGTAATGCGCTGCATGTAGTACTTCATGATATTTCTAGAAGACTATCAGAAGCATATAAGAACAGCGATGGATCAGAGACTAGGAGAAGGAACGGGAGCACTAAACCACATCAAACAACCTAGCACATATCACACAGTCTAATAGAAACATTCTATCTACATCTTACCAAATAACCATGTCTGCACCTCGCCTTATCGCAGTAGTCGGTGCCACCGGCGCGCAGGGTATCCCGATCGTGCGGGACCTCGTCCAGTCCGGGAACTACGCCGTCCGAGCGCTCACGCGGGATGCCTCCAGCGCCCGGTTCCGGGAACTGCAAAGCTTCGGGCCCGTGGAGCCAGTCATCGGCACCTTCGCCTCGGAGAGGGGCTTGCGTGCTACGTTCCGCGGCGCGTGGGGCGCTTTCGTCAATATCGACGGCTTCAACTCCGGCGAGAAGTCCGAGATGTTCTGGACCATCCGCGCGTACGAGCTGGCTATCGAGGAGGGCGTGAAGTTCTTCATCCTTGGAAACCTCGACTATGTCTACAAGAAGAGCGGCTACAGACCTGAGTTCCAGTAAGTTTCCTAGAGTTGCAAGACTGCATAAGATCTTTTTCCTATACCCCTATTCTCAACTCGATCCACCAAAGATCCGCATACAACCTAGCCTTTCAACCTAGGTATTATCAATCACTTGCTAACTACTAACCGCAAAATAGTGCCGGTCACTACGACGGCAAGGGGCGCATCGGGGAGTGGATCCTGCAGCAGAACCGCGACAACCAGCAGCGCATGCAGGCCGCGCTCTTCACGACGGGGCCGTACATGGAGATGACGATCTCGGCGCACACGCCCATGACGGTGTCAGTCGAGGACGGCGTCGCGACCTGGCGGCTGCCGATGAAGGACGGCGCCGTGCCGTACGTGGCGCTCGACGACTGCGGGCACTACGTGAAGTGGCTGTTCGACCACCCGGAGCGGGCCAACGGGCTCGACCTCGAAGTGGCCATCGCCCACGTCTCGCGCGAGGACCTCGCGCGCGCCTTCGAGAAGGTGACGGGCCACCCCGCGCGCGCCCTCGACGTCGGCTTCGACGACTACTTCGGCAAGGTCTGGCTCCTCGACCCCGAGTGGCCCGCGGGCTACAACGCCGACCTCAAGGACCCGGCCACCATGACGGTCCGCGAGAACTTCTCCGCCTTCTGGACCACGTGGCAGAACTCCGGCGGGAACAAGGGCGTGCTGCAGCGCGACTACAAGCTGCTGGACGAGATCCACCCTAACCGCATCAGGAGCGCGGAGGATTTCTTCAGGCGCGAGGAGGAGAAGGGGGTGAAGAAGGGCCTAGGCATGCTCTGGGAGAGGGTGCAGCCGGAGAAGATTGATCATATCTTGAAGGTCTCGGAGGATAAGAGGGCTGGAAGCCTGTGAAGTTGAGGTTGAGGTTGAGGTTGAGGTATGATTATGATGACATGTTTCGGGTACTTAGGTAGATTGTTATAGCGGTTCCTATGTTAGTTGCGAATGAATAGACTTGTTTTATGGCTAAAGATGCTTCGGGTGTCTCGCAATTCGAAGCGGCAATTCATTTATATTTCTTTGTTGATCGCAGTATCCTCCCGATGATGAAATAGGGGTCGCGAATTGAAATGACGGAATTTGGTGAATAAATATTATGAATGTTTACAAACTAGTTGATTTTATGGAATCAGCATAAGGTTTGCTCTATCAAATCCGGCCTGGAAGGGGTCCAAACGGACCCTTTACCGTTGAGACTTGGCTCGCACTAAGATCTCCGCAAGATAGTCATCAAGGGAGAACTACTCCAACCTGATGATATCATTTCGCAAAAAGTATGGTCGTAGATGTCATAATTACAGATGTGGAGAAGGACTTGATATACCGGTGTTGATACCTACCCCTATTTTGATGCGCTAACAGAAACCGACAACATCATGAATCATAATAGGTGGATAGTAGGCATAACGCTATACATATAGGACGATAGTACTAGTAGATATAAATAAATTGATATTGCCGTCGATGAAAACGCTTTTTTTCATTCCATCTAACCGGAAAACTTTCCACCACCATGAATAGCAGAAGGCACTCGCACGGAGGTAGAACCCCAGCCGAAGAATCTTCCGAGCACTTACAACGTCTGAGAACTCGTAGATTAAGCGTGCACGAGAGAGAAGAAGCGAAGCCTCCTCTCCCTTCTCCGAGGGTACCTCGCACTGCCGCCGAGATTGCGGTGAAT
Organism: Annulohypoxylon bovei var. microspora; assembly: GCA_022836615.1. Lineage (NCBI taxonomy): Eukaryota > Fungi > Ascomycota > Sordariomycetes > Xylariales > Hypoxylaceae > Annulohypoxylon > Annulohypoxylon bovei. Next base: position 230,109 of record MU405219.1, on the reverse strand, counting down.
CGACATGCGAACCTAGGCCCGGGAAGGAGGCGATCATCTGTAGCCAAGGCAGACGAGAATACCACCAATAATTATGCTCCTACCCGGATACATAGGAAGTCTTTGCCGGAGAACATATATGCCACTCGTTCTATGCACGATGCGGACAAAGAAAAGGCAAACTTATTGCCCTTGCCCGAGAAATCGGAACGGAGGAGGTTCTCACAGCCATTTGATTTGGGTCAAACCAACCTAGTCCCCTTGCAGGAGCATCCGGAACATATGGTAATGGGCAACTCGTCGATTACAACCTATGAACCGACATGTATCTTACGGCAGAATGCCGAGTACTTCGATGTTGACCAAGACGGTATCATTTGGCCGAAGGATACGTATAAGGGATGTAGGAGACTAGGTACGTCCCAAATGACCATAACAATATGAACATACACTGAACAATATTATAGGATGGGGAATTCTGTCTTCATGCCTCGTTATGTTCGCTCTTCATTTAACATTCTCCTATCCTACCTGTGAGGGGTACATGCCCGACCTGTATTCACGAATTTACTACAATAATACGCACCACACCAGACACGCTAGTTACAAGGCGTCATACGACGAAAAGGGGCGTCCCAGGCGTAATCGAGCATGTGAGAGCATCCTCACTAAGTATGATAAAAGCAATAAAGGCGGTCTTACCTTCCGAGACCTTGTACACTTTTGGAATGAGCAGAGAGCTGAGTACAATGTGTATGGCTGGAACATAACTGTCCTCGAATGTAAGTTGACCTTGCAGTTCTTACTAAAATTATAATAACATGATACTTACTTCGAAACAGGGTTGGCTCTGTACTTGTTCCTTTGGCCTCGCAGCTGGATTATGCGTAATGAAGATATCCGCGCGGCATTCAACGGCAGTCTCCTTTTTACGAAAGCCGAAGAGCGCTATCAAAGGGTTGAAATACATCGGAAACATGTCGGTAGTGGAGACGGACGCAGAAACGAGAAACGATCCAACCCGGTGAAGCTCGCGGTAGCAGTAATAACTGGAACCGTCATTCTCATCTGGGCTTTGCGGAATATAAGCGAAAAGCCGCCAGACTGGGCGGCGCACTGGTGGAGAAAGTATGATCCCCGAGAGGGAGCGAGCTCGACGGGCCCGGGGTTATTTGATAGTTGGTGAAGTATACCATTCATCATGGCTAAGATGAGGTTATAGATCTAATGATCAACAGGGGAAGCAATTGAAATAGTGTGTGCTGGGACGCTGGAGCGACATAATTGACTTATTAAGATATGAAGCTTTGCGTAAGTTTAAAATCGAGAGAATGAAGGAACTTGTGATATTTGATTAGAATAGAGTTGTAATATCTGTGAACAACTTGTCAGCTTTTCTGGATGTGATGTATTCTACAATACCTAGCTATGAGAAATTTGGGTGTTGTTCTTCGAAAAGTCTAGGCGTTTACTCTAGAGAGTTCATCGTCTCACATCTAATGTTATTCAGGAGGTATCACGGGTCTATTTAGACGCGCCGTAACGACTGTCAACAAAACATATGGTTGCGCAAGGCACAGCAGTAATCCCAGGAGCTCGGGGTATCGGCCCAATCTCCACCATGGGACTAGACATGTCATGTGGTGTCTCAGCGACAGCTGTTGATCACCATAACTGCCCAGTCATCAACCTCCCAACCATTCCTCCAGAGCGCTAGAGCAATGAATGGGGCTTCAGGGGAAATATGCCTGCTAAACGAAGTGACCCTTAACAATACCCTTCTTGCCCTTAGTACCTCCTCTCTGGCGGCTGCCTTCCCCAGAGAACATAGGTGCAAGTGTCGTGTCATCCGTCTGAGCGTGGGTTTCGGCTAGCTTATATCCGTCGCCGTCCTTAAACATGGTAGCGTACAATCCGGCTAAGGCTCCGGCCCAAGAATCCATAGCCTGCACACGCTCGGCGTCACCATCTGATTCAATCTCGAGTATGCCACTTTGCTGATCGATCTTGCCTTTGATCTTGCTATCTACGATCAAGAAGCCCAGAATATCTTGTACCTCTATCTCGGATATCTTGAGTTGTCGTGCAATCCATTCGAGCTTCATGCGCGTGTATGGCGCGATCAGCTTGACTATAGCCTTAGTACGCATATTTCGGGTCACCTCGTCTATATTCTCCGCGATGAAGGGGTCGGCCAATATGTCTTGGTTCTTCTGTAGCACACTGACGTACGTATGCATGTCATCTCGCTGGTAAGCATCCACTAGCTCGGTCATCGCGGCAATGCGAGGATCGTTGCGATACGGTTTTGTCTCCTGAGAGTCGAAGGGGTTGATGTCAGACTTCATTAGCATGGTGGTAAGGAGAAGATATTTGAGGACCTGGATTCGCTGCAGAGATCCAGCCTCGTCGTAATTGCGGAACGATTCGAAGAAGTCGCTTTGCGCATCCTTCCAGTTCTCTTCACTCATATGCATCTTGCCTCCACATTCACGAATGATGCCCATGATCTTCGGGTGAGGCACGGCAGAGCGTACCTTGAGCGCTCTCTGATATAGCACTTTAAGCTGCTTGTTGTTGCGCGTTTCGGCGTACATCTGTATCTCCAAGGCATAGATCTCTAGGGAGTAGGTGCCCTTGCTGGGGTCATCAGTACCGTCTTCCTTTTGACAGGCCTTCTGCAACTCTCGCAATTTCTTGGTGACCGATAAGTATTCTTTGCGATCAAGGAGAAGCTTGGCCAGCTTGATGTTCGTCTTGAGCCATAGACGCTCGTTGTTCGTACTTTGGAAGCAGTTCAGCGTTAAGGAATAGAACTGTTCCATGGCCTTACGAGCTCCCTCGTTTTCCGATTCTTTCTCGATGTAGTCTAGCATATTGTTGATGGATTTCTCCGAGTAGTTGCGAGTGACGGCGGATTTGACGTAGGTGAGGAGTTCGGTGTAATGTTCCACGGCCTAGGTTCCTGGTTAGCTATCTATTAGAACGACTGGTTTCTTGGTCAATCAAAATCTGACCTGCTCCCATCTTCCAAGTCGAAACTCTAACTTGATTGCTTGCTTCAGTCCTTTGAATCCCCAATCCCCCTTCTCCTGTTCGAGATCTGGAATGCCTAGAAATTCTTCTATAGCTTCTTCTGGGTCGCTGGACTTCATCTGCTTGGCGTTGTAATATTTATTCTCGATATCGACATCACCGGAGTCGTCGCCATCGTCATCTTCGTATTCGAAGTCATATCTACAGATTATTAGTTATCGGGATATCGTCATCGAGTAGGGTTAATTCATACTGCTCATCATCAGACTCTTGCATGAAATCATCGTCAGACATTTTGACGATGTTTAGGGAAACTGATGATGTATCTAGGTAGTAATAGAATGTGGAATTGATGAAGGGAGATCCGATGTCGTCACGGAAATGATGAGAAAGTAAAAGACGAGAAAGGTTTGGAAATTCCGATGAAAGGATCTCTCTCCTGCGCACTTTACGTGAAGTACGGCAAGTTGAACCTTCTGTTGTTTGTCGTAATTGAAGTTAAATGTTGAACGACACGGAAGGAAGGCTACAGCTGCACTTGAGTGGGATGTATGTATTTCTTTATCTTATCGGAGCTCTATGTGAACAGTGTGAATTGATGAACGTGGGGCTAATGGGGCTGATCGGTACGTACCTATTGGGCCCCGCAATTATGCATATGCACCCCTGCCATACAGATGTGGCTGGGTAATCCAGTGGCAACTAGTAAAGATTTTGGGTCTAAATAATCAACCAAGTTATTATCACATTTATCCATTTCAACTTTATCTATTGACAACCTCTTTCGATACCCACCAACAGTTCTGCGACAACCTTTCATCAATTAGGTCGCCAAAATGTTGCAACTGAAGAAATCCTACCACCCCGCGCTGCTGAAGAATCAGCGGCGCGTTTACGAGGAGGAACAAAAAGCCTTGGAAGAGCGCAAGAAGACCGAGGCTCGCATTCAAGAGATTAAGGAAGAACGCGCGAAGGAAGAACTCCAGAAGCAACTTGCCATCTCCGGAGGCCGCAAAGTCGTAGACCGTGTCGAATGGATGTATCAAGGCCCTAGCGATGGACAAACTGGTACTACCGAAGAGCTCGAGGGCTACTTACTGGGAAAGCGACGCATCGATAATATTCTAACCAAAGGACCCGAACAAGATAACCTCAAAAAGTCGGCAGGGCAAGAGAGTTTCATGGCCCTACAGAACGCGAATACTGAGAGAGATACGGCGTTGAAGATCAGAGAAGACCCTCTTCTAGCAATCAAGAAGCAAGAGCAGGCCGCCTACGAGGCAATGATGAATGATCCTATTAAGAGAAAACAACTCCTTGCATCGATGGGGCAAGAAGACGAAAAATCTTCATCACGCAAGAGGGAGGAAAGGCACTCGAGACGACACAGGCACAGGTCACATTCAAGAGAACATCGCCACCGCCGACACCGCCGAACCGATTCCAGGGAGAGAGACGAATCAAGAGAACGCCGACACAAACACCGCCGATCTGATTCAAGAGAGAGGTCCGAAAGTCGAGAGCGATACAGCTCCAGAAAGGAGCGTCGTCCTGAGCGTTCCGAGCGAAAGCGATCAATCTCAAGAGGTGATCCCAAGGACAACACTAGATCGCGCAGAGGTCGATCGCAGAGCCCGCGTCGCAGCGATGCGAAAGACGAGGGGTATCGACAACGTCGCGACTACTCCAAAGAACCTTCGCGAGGACGGCGACGCTACCCCGATGACCAAGACGACAAACGGGATTATCGCGATCGACGCTCGTTCAAAGATAGACCCAGCAGCGGTCGCGACAACAAGGCTAGTGGTGGTGGTGCCGGCGGTTCTGCCGAATCGGCCGCGGATGAGCGAGCGCAAAAACTCGCAGCTATGCAAGAGGCGGCCTCCGAGCTCGACCAAGACCGAGAGAAGCGATTAGCCGCAATAGCCGAGAAGGAGCGTTCGGAACGAGAAGCGGATGATAAGGCTCGAGAGCGTTCGGGCAAGTACGGCGACAGGGATTTCGTGAATGGTTTAAGGAGGAAAGTCATTGGTTGAGAGCGCTAGGGAGTTACCAATGGGAGGAGTGACATCTTGAGACGGAACCCTTTTTTCGACTACAATTCATACAACCAGGGGCTTCTTGGGGTTTGGTCTACTGACGGACATCGATGATTCGGGTATTCTCTTACGAAACCCCCCCAAATCGAATATGGGAATGAGTTGGGCGACTCTGTTGTTGGTAAGAGTCACTGGATTACTAGCATGGAATACTGCTAATGAAGAAACTTGCAATACATCGATTATGGACTGGCCTGGATTGAGCAAAGTGCTCCCTGGGCCGTTACGGAGTAGGCGTCTCACCAACGAACGAAATGTGTTAATAGGCAACCCCAATAAAATAGGTACCTATGATTCTTCGTGTGATTTGTGTCTGGCCTCAGCGGTCTTATGGATGTGAATGTGTTGAATATAAAGCAGCAGAAAACTTTAGCTGAGAACTAACGTAGATGTATAGATTAAAGCGAGTCTGTCTATAAGAAGTACTAGCAAGAATTGAAAATTGAATGAAGCTAATTGTCTATAAATAATGTGTCAATCAAGCGCTAAGATGACTTTAAGCTTGTATAATATCCGTTACAAACCTAATATCTTCAATATCCACTTTAATATTGCGCATATATATCGTCTATTGTATATTCACCGTCCCGCTCTAATCCCAAATTAGGACTCCGTGTCGTGTTATCTTTACAGCCTGTTCGTGTCAAATTCCAAGTCTGAATACCTTACTCCTATCGACTGTGGAACGATTCACCGAAAGTCTTCCGAGGTCTGGCGAACACGCAACTGACTAGCGTGGTCCATTCGAGGGAAACCTCGCACTTCGTCCGATCAACCTCCAGCCCAATCGCGCGCGCGGCCTTACCCTGCACCCTCCGCTCGCCGCTATCGCCGCTCCCGTCGCTATCGCTATCGAACTCGTCCTCGAACGTGATATTCCGCGACTCGACGACGAAGCCGTCGCTGCCGATGACGTGGTGCTTCCAGTGCGTCCAGGCGCAGTCCGGGCCGATGGTCAGCCGCAGCCTGCCCTCGGTGGGCCCGGCGCCGGGGGGCGGGACGCCGCGCGCGGAGCGCAGCCACTCGGCGACGACGGTGTTGTCGCTGCACTCGGCGAAGCCCGGGCTGATCTTCAGCGAGGGGTCGTCGCGGTGCAGCAGCGAGACGAAGTAGGCGCGGCGGCGGTCGGGCGAGAAGCGCGACAGCGCCAGCTGCAGCGGCACGATGCGCCCGGCGCCCGGCTGGCCCCGCGGCCGCCGCTGCCGCGCCGCCTCCGCCTGGTGCTGCTGCGGGTCCCCGACGTACAGCCACCCGCGCAGCCGCGCCAGGTGCTCGTCCGCGAACGCCGCCTCGACCGCCGCCTTCACCGTGTGCGACAGCAGCCGCAGCCCCGTCCACAGCTCCGGCAGGTCCTCGCTGTGCACCAGTGCCCGCATGATCTGCGTCCAGATCTCGAGGGGCAGCGGCGGGCACCGCGGCGGCCGAGCGCGGGACGCCGGCGCGACGGCGACGGGGGTCGGCTTTCGCGGCGCGTTCATGCGCTTTAACATCGTCGCGGGGGGAGGCTAGCTAGCGGCGAGGTTTGTTTGGATGTTTAATTAAACTTTGGAAGCCCGATGCTGCGTATGACGTGGTCGCGTAAATTGGTCTCTGTCTGGAGGGCGTAGGGCGCACGCGATCACGGGTTTTGGCCTGGGCGTTGCCGAGAGATAGGACAAAGGCGTCGGATTCCCGGATTCCCCGAATTGGCTTCAGCTAAGCTGGGTAGCTCGCTCGGAAACCCCCCTCTTTAATTGGACTTATTAATGATACCCAGTTTGCGATTGATTAGGGTTTTGTCATATACTTTGTGAACGCATGGAAGTGAGCTTATGACGAATGTATGATATGCGAGATCCGGCCGGCGAATGACTTCGTGAGCTGTGAGCTACTTTTCGGGGTCTTATCGCGCAATCATGCCGTGCTATGATATCTATCTATGAGCTCCTATCTAGGTATTTGAGAGCAAGCTGAAAGTGGGGAGAATCCGTCCCGACCTGCTTACATTGCAGATAATGTACCTATGTATGGACATATCGTATGTCCGAAGTTTGGTGCCATGCGGAGAATCTCACATGTGTAGTTGGATTCGACGGATGAACTGTGGCTTGTCTTGTTGAGCTCCAAGGTTCTAGATGGAACTTCGCAGTGCCGCATCTGGAACATTGACGTACGTAGGTATATACATACCTAGGTATTCAAGAAGTCCATGCTGTGCTTTCTGCGACGATACCACAATGACACGGCCGATGAATAGAATACGTGTCCTTAGCTATTTCCTTTAAAGGTTAAGAGGACTTTGTAGCTGACTGTGCCGGCGCGAGAATAGCTGATGGTCCAATAAGAGGTTTCGCAGTGAAGGATCTGATTTGCAGGCAGTCTAGCGGCTGCTTGCATGTGTCCAGTACCCCAGCACCCAGGTCCGTCATTTTCGTTGGGGTGGATTCACAAACTTCCAAGTTTTTAGAGGTTACCGAGAAGTTACCGCTCTTGAGTCTTAGAGTCTTAGATGACGATTCATCTAAAGACTGTAAAACGCATAGCGGTCAAATAGTGTTGAGCCACACTGCTTACTGGACGAGTTATAAAGGAATGAGGCGAGTTGATAAGTACCTAGGTACTTTATAATAAACACATTACAATGCCTCAAGGAACAAGCAAGTCACCACAACAATATTCAGACGAGACTCATATTTACAAAGCTCGACGAGTCATTTTATCCTTACGCATTTGATAGGTGATTATAAATACCTAATACAAATCGTCGAATTCTATCGACCGCCCCCCAGAAAACGGCTATGGGCAATCTACAATCGTTGTAGCCACCTACGGATTCTCGCTGTGGTATGGGTAGTATTGGTAACAGTATTTATAGCTGCTAATCTACTTGGGAATAAGAGTATCATCATCTCCTTTTCTCCCGTCTTTCATGTGGATGGAATGGGCCTTCCACGGCGAGGCCTCTCCCTCCTCTGTGGGATTGACGGTGCAGACCCCTTTGCCTTTTCTCGGATGGGTTTCCCATCCTTTCCAGCCGGCCGTGGCCGGTAATCCAAGAGCTCGTAAGTATATTCGTCGAATTTAAATTCTTCGAAATACCAGTCTGCCGTCTTGAAGATGGCGAGACGAGTTGTCTGTTTTTCCTCTGGTGTGATGTACCTTTGCAGGACAAGAGCTCTCAGATCATCCCTTAACCTTGTAGCCAGCACGTAATAATTTCCGGCCTTCGCCATCTCGACCAAAGGTCGGTGGACGATGTCATTTCTTTGGGCGTACATAGTTATGGCTATTCTAATGCCTTTATAGTCGGGCATTTTGGCCATTTTGGCCAGGTTCTCGATGAGGTCGGCCATTGGCGTGGGCGCCTTTATTGCAAAGGATATTTTTTGTTCTTCCTCAAGCGTGAGGATTTCGTCGATTTGGATCCATGTTTGTGTAAGAAATATTTTCATGGTATCTGTCTCGGATTCTGGATTGGTCGATTCTTCCCCCTTTTGCCTCCTCCCCCTTTTCTGGGGTTTCTTAGCCTCTTTTGAGACTTCTACCGCCATTTTACTCAGGTTACTGACCTGAGCTGGATTGAAGATCAGATCCCCGACCGCATTGGCAAAATAATCACCAAATCTTAAGAAGAATCCGTCTTTAGATAACTTTTCGAGCTTTGCCCGACACTCGGCATATTTAGAGTCTGTTTCAATTCGACGGGACATCTCAGCTTTGAGCCCTGATAAAGTGCTCCGTACTGCATGTACGGCTGGCGTGTTGGCGGTGTCCAAATCTTCACCAATTCCCTCTAAACTTTCGATAATCTGTCTTGCTCTCTCTTCCGTCAGCGGGCTCATAACTCGTTGACTGTTCTTAATTTTCTCGATAAGCTCTCGGTGCCATTCGGTCGTCTCGAAGATCAGTTCTAGATTAGTACTGCTAGCGACGTCCCCGCTACGACGTTTCTTGATGTTAAGATGTGGTAGATCTGGTTGTTGAGACATTGTAGTCAGAGTGTCGGTTGAATAGTTTCAGTTAGGAGAACAGCTTAGAATAGCATAATTTTGTAACTGTTCTGGTACGCTGATGGTATTTGACCAGAATTTAACGTGTCAAAATCATGGGGACTAGAGCTATTTATAACACACATGTTCTTTCACCATGTATTGGTATATAAAGTTTAAGTGGCGTTCAGGAAACGTATTAAGCTTTAAAGTGACATGAGAATGGAGTTAGATTAAATGTTCCTTAGATGGAAAGTACCTACATAATCGGAAGGTGCAAATAACATAGCAAAAGGTATTTGAATCTTTGGTATAGAAAGTTATGTAATGGAGTAGATACTATGTAGGTTCAAAGTTATTTTTCTTTACACGAAATGAGATTTCTCCCATTGACGTATAAATAAAACTACTAGTTTTGTATGTTTCTTTATACATATTTTGGTGTTTATGGGATAATTAAATACACAGTACTATTTGCACAAGGGCCACTTAATCTAACTCTATTCTGCGCGCTTTTGATTCGCAGTTAGCCGCGAGCTTTTGTTGCATTGCAGCCAATTAGCTCAAGTGCCGGGTGGCTTATGAAGATCCTCATGACAATCGGTTCATCAGCTCTCGCCACCTATTAACCCGCGGCCTCGGGGCTGCATTGTAAAGGAGCCTAAGACAAAGGCGTTTATTATCAAGGCGTGATAGGGCGATAGGTAAAGTTCTCATATTCTTCAACTTGATTGATGAGGCTAATAAGCAAATAAACAGATAAACAAATAAGGTATTTTAGGATTAAGAAATATCCATGCGGACATCCATTAGTGGGGCATCCCATAAGGTTAGGTAATTACAGGCAATTCCTTGTCAGAAGAACCGTCCAGCCCTCTGGGAGAACATCGATTTTACACATTAGATACATGTAGGTATCCTGCCTCAGCTATACCTCTAGGTTCTAGGCAATAGGTTGACTGCAAATAAATATAGTAATTATTGGATAGGTCTAGATGCATTGAGAATACGAAAGACCACTAAGTAAGAGTAAGACATACACATCTTACACGTCTACCACGTCTACCAAACACGTAATTGGCACTTATTTCAGTCCATACCAGCATTGAAGGCATGTTACACATAGCTGACATAGGTACCCAAAGTACTTAATAACTCTCTAAATATAGCGCTAATAAGCCGCCGAGGGATCTCTTAGTGGTCCGTGACCTCGGCTAACCCACGAACGCCACAGACGATATGGACCCATCGATTACCGCTAAACCCTCTTCGACATTTGATGAGGCTTGTGACTACTTCTAGATTAGTTGCAATTACTAGTTGCGATCATTACCCTTTTCACGTTTCCTCTTCCGCATTCCATCTCCAAATACGCCATCTTAGACATTATACATTCTTCAATTTCAATCTACGAGGCCGTTTTTGGCTTTTTTACTTCTCTTGACTCTTGTCGCTCCCCAATTAATACTTCTAGCGGGATTGAGCCGGGCCTCGAATCGACCGATATCACCCCCCTTGCCTGCATTGCAACGTTCCAGTCGCATCGCCGAGCCATCAATTCGATCAAACTCGAACCGCCCCTTTACTGTTTGCTTAAAGTCTGCCTTTTCCCCCCACGCCTATACTCTGTGGAAAGTCCAGCGGCGAAATAAAAATGCCGTCGCTCTGTGGATTAGGAGGGTCCAAGACCGTTCAACGCAAGCTAGTACTTCTGTAAGTGCTGCCAAAATCATGATCGGCTGTCGCGTGTTGGATCGCGCCTAAATCATGTTGATATGCTAATATTGGGCAATTTCACAGGGGGGATGGTGCTAGCGGAAAGACATCGTTGCTGAACGTCTTCACGAGAGGATACTTCCCGACAGTTTATGAGCCTACGGTCTTCGAAAATTACGTTCACGGTACGTGCCAAGTTTCAAGAGAATTTGTGGCAGTCAAGGAATCTTGAAGTCATATACATACGTGATATGATGTCGGGATTGGAATACCTTCCTCGTAGACTTGAAACTTACTAGGTGTCAGATATCTTTGTGGATAACGTGCACATCGAGCTGTCTTTATGGGATACTGCCGGTCAAGAAGAATTCGACCGATTGCGAAGTCTCTCCTACGATAATACGGACGTCGTCGTACTCTGCTTCAGCATAGACAGCAAGGACTCATTAGAAAACGTGGAGAGCAAGTGGGTTGGCGAGATCCAGGAGAACTGCCCCGGTGTCAAATTAGTCTTGGTGGCCCTGAAGTGCGATCTGCGGGAGAACGGCGAAGAAGATGAAGAAGGGGGCGCTAGCGGAACCGATGGCCCCCAACGAGAAAAGAAGCCGATGATCGACTACAACCAAGGTCTAGACGTTGCACGACGTATCAAAGCGATGAGGTACCTCGAGTGTTCGGCCATGAGGAATCGAGGCGTGAACGAAGCCTTTACCGAAGCCGCCCGAGTAGCCTTAAGTGTCAAACCTAGTGGCGAGGGCGATTCCAAGTGTGTTGTCATGTAAGACCAAGATGGATCGATACCCACAAACTCGACACGAATTTCCTTCTTACCGGCCGTGGACAAGCGCAGGAGTCTGGGACAACGAGAATATTCCCCCTTTCTTTTTCAGCAGTACTTGAACACAGTACAATAAATTGTGTTTGATGAACCCTATTTTGTACCATCTGAAGAACCCCCTTTTTCGTGTACATATATTTATTCCTTCCGCTTCTGCGCACATAAGTCGGCCTTTGGACTTTGTTATCTGTTTTTATAATCACAAGGGACGGTATACCGCTGATGAGAGAGTAGGACTCGGAGAAGAGCCTGTTTTTTTTCTTACTAGTATGGGTAGACGAGTGAAGCTACAACGAGAATGGCCTTGCGATGGCGGTAGTCAAGCCGCTCCGTCGGCTCTCGTTTTTCCTTTGTGATGAACCGGGAAACGACCGGTCGAGTTGGTACGGACTAAGAGGAGTCGGAGACATAGTCAAAAACTAATCGAATTCGTTATGTTGAATTCAAGAGCTCCAGATTTTACCGTTATATTAGCCCCATTTCGCCACTCATGACATAGTTCATTAGTACAGTACTTCACAGATAAATAGTTCCAAACAGCACTCTCATATCTGCAGTGAAAGACCCCAGGAATAACGGTCTCATCCATCATTGACCTCACCCACATCGCCGTCTACTTCCCTTTTCCCATCGTACATCTAACTATCTCTTACTCGGTGTCCCCTTCTTAATAATTACCTAGGTAGCTACTCATTTGTACCATTCTAACCTTTTGACCCCTACCTAGTATCTGACCAGTATCCGCATAAGCACCTACGTGAGTCAGCTAGTGCGATAAAACGATTCCTCCTTCCTACCAGGTACCTAGGTAGTTAGGCGGATAAAAATCTGCTGGTGCATCTCCTCCATATTCTAACCCCTCTTATGCTCGAGTGTAAGTAGGTGATTATGTAATACAAGGGATCAAGAAAATCTCCCAATTTCAGATCAAAGTTAAAACCTAAAAATAATAAACATTTCTCTCCTTACAGTATATTGCGTCTATAAAATCTTAAAATTCCGTATCACACAAGCCAACCTTAAGTTTGGATGAGATGTGCGAAGGAGAATGCCAGTGTGTATTGATTAGGTAAGCGGGCGAAAAGGGGTGAAAAGGGGTGAAAAGGGAAGGTTCTCTAGGTATCAAAGAATATACAAAACGGTCTAGGCGTTTGGAGTATACCCTGTGTAAGTGTTTCTCACCATAAGCCTGAAGTGTTGTTTATATTGTCGCCTTGGGCAATTGAGCGCGACATCATTTGACCACCATTAGCCATATTGCAAGGCATTGACGGCACTAGATCTTCCTATATCTCAAACATCCTTAAGGGTGCGGAAGTAAGTTGTCGGGTTGGATTCATGTTATATTTCTAAACTCATACCACCCGAATGACACCTAATGATTCTTGCCGTATAGTTCAACTTAGGTCGCGTGCGAAATAGAAAAGAAATATATATTGACAAAACATTGAACTTCACAATATATTCCACTCGTTACTAATTGCGTCGAAGTCGAAGTTCAAAGGCCAAGACCAGGCCCGAGCCCATCTATATCGTCAAAATTGACGTTTTCAAAATTCACAGATCCAGAGGCAGGAGTGTCACAACTAGGACCTGTTTGAGTCGAAACTGACATCGGGCTATCATTCGGGTCCGGTGTAATATCTAGAGGCATCGCGGCAACCTGAATAGTAAAATTATCTATGACAAGATCAAGCTTGTGTGAAATGATCTTCGCGGCTTGGATGCAGAACTCGTAAGCTGTTTCACTGGGGCTGAACACGCTTTCAAGTTGAGATACTAGTACCGATAGATGCCGTATAATGGGGGCACGATTCACTTCAGGTGGGGTGCTTCTTAATGGACTTCGGGCAATTTCTTGAAGTGCCGTGATAAGAACTATAGCGCTGGGCAAATCATAAGATAGCACCTTGTAGTCGTCAGCAAAGAGACCTAAAATACATAAAACACGTTGCTCACCAATACGGGGAGATCCCGAGCAAAGAAAACGGCCCTGCCACGAACCTTCGACATCCGTATGACTGTCTCGAGCATACTTGCGGAGATTTGAACCAACTCCGGTTGAGGGGTTGTGTCTCCCTGTCCGAGTAATTTATAGAGCTGAAGTTGGATGTGAAGATACGAAAGATATACTTTCCCAAGCATAAGGCAAACCGCAGGCGGAATATTGGACGTCCAGCAATTCGAATCGTATCGAAGATGGTGGGGAAGCGCTTCCCATGCCTCACGGGATCGAGTCAATAGAGACCTACGTCATGTCACTATACGAATCTTATTATCAATAGGGGCAACCCTACCTTACCTCGGCATGGTCAAGAGACTGTACCGATCGAAATTGATATTCGATGGTTTCCTCTCGAAAGCGGGCCAGCATATAGCGTATCCGCGCCCATTGCGTGGTTCTGTAGCCTCCACCCGTACCCCAACCATCCGGCGATAGCTTGCCCCATGCCTGTTCTACTATCTCGGGCGAAGTTGCGAAGAGTTCATCTTCAGATAAATCGAGCGGTAATTTACAGTCGACATACCGACCCGGTATCCGTGGGGGTCGGTTGAAGACGGCCACGAAGAATTTATCGAGGTGATATGCCGTAGCAAAAGTCTTCCTTCGACACTCCGCAAGAAAGAATGGCGTCGTATCGGCGGAGTAGGTTGTTTCGCGGTGGAGGCCCAAGGCGAACAAGTCCGTAGCCAGATCGCCCAATCGTCTCCAAACGCCCAAACCTCGGAAGTTGTAAGCATGGTAGCAACTCAGCCCTGAAGAGATCTGCTTACTTGGTTCGCCTTCAATGAGTGTAGTAAGTTGTATGTTGTCATGAGCCAACCATACGATAAAATCATTCGTCTGCGTCGAGAGGTCTCGTGCGAATTTTAAACTTAAGTTGCTACACCGGACCATATCTCGAATGAAGCTTTCGTGTTTCTTTTTATCGTTAATCATATTGTAGAGGTACGAGCGTGCAGCGATTGTGTATAGAAGACCTAGCGTTTCTACACGGAAGTTTTCTCCGCAGAATAATGCGCAGAAACTTTTAGGATCGATCGCCGATGTGAGGGTAACCTCAGATGAAGAGGAGTGTAGTATATTCTTGGCAAGTTGTGATGTGCCAGGAATGCACTCTACCGTTTCTTCGCAATTGCCGTTTGGTATTGCGAGGTTACTGTGAATGGACTTAACAAGTTGTAGAATGATTTGCCTCGGCACGGGCGCGATCTGACTGAATGAGAAATATTCATCGAAAAGCTTTTCGATGAACGGGAGAAACTTCAATTGTGAGACTATTTCCTCCGCGACTGCCAAGTGCCCCTCATATGACTTCTCATCGTGGGACTCGTATATGGGGATGCGCGATGCCAAGCCGTTAGGGTGGTTCAAAATGGAAGGCCACATAAAGAAATTTGAGAGTCGTATGGCCGAATTATTCTCTATAACATTGCCGTCAAGTCCATCTAAATTAACACTCTTGAATTGGGTGGAATTGATCTCTGGGAATCCAGTTGTTTCGTAAGAGGGGCAGGGTGATACCAGCATTGGGCTTCAAGCCCTCGGCGACGACACGGGCCACAAATAGGTTTCAGATGATCACAGCGGATCTTGGCCTTCCGACAGCGCTCACAAGAGGCTTGAGAGCCGTTACCGCGACGACTTGCTGTCGACATACTAATATAAGTCAAAGTAGCCTACCGGTTGGAGAAGTGCTTGTGTAAAGTTGATAGAAAGTGTAACCAGTCTGGCCGGCGTAGTCGGACATAATGTAATGTCAGCATCGGACTAGCCGGACTAATCGGACTAGTTGAACCAATTCCGATTTGTTAGATCTAGGTATCTATGTCGCAAAGGAGACTCCGTTACGGAAGCTCAAACCTGTCTTATATCCATCCCGGCTATTGCTAGATTGAGAATCACAAACACTTCGTATCTTCAACGACATCATCCTTTACTACTTCCGAAAGTAATAGTTTAGTTTAATTTTTCATTGGCTAATTGTCATCCTTGGTGCTTCATGTAACAGCAATATTCAAATTTCTTGCTAATTTATCAAAGACATACTCTTACATGTATCAATATTGTGTATATACATCAGTGAGAGCTCCTAAATCGATATCATTACAGGCAAGTGCCTTCGGGACCCGGAGTTGACGCTGGCCAATCAGAGTAGACTAGTACTCCTAAAAAGGAAACCCCACTAGAAATTTGTTAGTGATAGTTACCTAGAAACTTTGAATAAGACTCAACTAAACTTATAAGAACCACGAAATCTTGTTTAAATTTTTATATATTATGGTAATGCTTTTGCTAAATGCTCTCAGTATCTCATCAAATACCCACAGATAGGCGGCCTTCATCGAGGAAGTAGGAGAACTTGGCTACGGACTTTTATGAAATGGTATTGGCGTACAGTGCCTAATGCAGTAGCGTTTAGGTTAGGCTAGAAGACACAGTTCTCCCTAGGTATCTATACAAGTCTCACAGAAGCACTTTAGGCTAATAATAATAACAGATTAACCTTCCTATTAAATCTCATCTTATAATTCAACGTTAGGTGATTCTTTATAGCAAACATTTCTATCGATTTCTTATTTTGCTCCGAGGATTTCGGTGAACAGGGAAGCTAGGGATTCCAAAGCACGGGGGCATATCTGATAGTGAAAAACCAGCCGCCCTTGCAAGTGGCCTCGCATTGTCTTGATCCCGGCGCTCTCAGCCATATCAGCAAAGCGCTCCTCATCTACACCAGCTGCTTCCAGGTCTAGCCAAATCATATTGGTCTCTGTCGGGTGCTGTAGTTTACCGCCCATGCGAACCCAGAGCTCAGACATCTGTCTTGCAGTTTCTTGGGATCCGCGAAGGCGTCCGCCTAGAAAGATTTGCTCCACCGCAACCCTTGCGGGGGCGGAGATAACACCCGCTTGGCGCAGACCTCCTCCGAGGAGCTTGCGCATCCACCTGGCGCGGTTGATGAATGATGAACTTCCGATGACGATAGATCCTATCGGCGCCCCTAGCCCCTTTGTGAAGCAGAGCGACAGGCTGTCAAAACACGATGCGTACTCCTTTAGGTTACCGGCCCCGGCGGCAACAGCTTCCCATAGACGAGCACCGTCCAGATGCATGTGAATGGGCGGATCTAAACTGCGTGCCCAGTTGGAGATAGCGCGGACGTCTTTGAGAGGCATGATAGTCCCCGAAAGGGTGTTCTCTAGACTAATGACCCGTGTTGGACAATCATAAATGTCACATCGAAGTGTTGCATGCTTCTTTACATCCTCAAGAGTGAGATGATGGCCATTAGAAGGCGTGATTCCTTCCACGAAGGCACCACACAGTGTTGCCGCACCTCCTGCTTCCATCCGTATGATATGACTCCGGATATCGCAAAGGACACTGTACGGGAGTGAGTATAGGGCAGAGCGGAGGGCAACTTGATTGCCCATGGTGCCAGATAGGACTAGGATGGAATCCTCGTGACCCGTAATCTCTGCCATAAAGGCTTGAAAATTATTTGTTGTAGGATCCTCCATCATGACGTCGTCAAGGAGGGTCGTGTTTATAATTGACTGAAGCATGGCTGCATTGGGCGTTGTAACATAGTCTGAGCGGAAATCGTACGCTGCTTGCCCCGGCTTACTCCACGCTGTGCCGGTCGCTATATCCATATTCCTAGGCATGTGTTTTGAGTTCCAAGTTGTGGCTTTGAAACGACAATCTTAGGAAAGACCAGTAAATGTGCATCGAAATCAACACTGAATGAGACGCAATATGGAAAAGGGCTCAAACTTAACATATGAAATATTACAGCTATAAAGAGGGATATACGCTTATGTAGTATTGTAAGTTTACGGTTGAATAGATACCTACCTTTATGTGGTGATACAGAGAAGTAGGCCTTGAAACTACCGCGTACCCAGGTAAGCTGTGCTGAGTCACTTGTAAGCTGTAAAAGAACCAACACTGCCATCATGTTTCTGCAGTTGGTTTGTTTGGTCTTTATTATTGGCTAGGCTAATATTGCGTGATTAAGCATCTTGTTATTAGATCGCAAAGTTTTGAAGGTAGGTCGAACATAGGTATTGGTTATTTCCTGTTCTGTAGTTCTTAATGTACCTATCATCTGACAAGGTTGGTGTTACAATTACCTGCCACGATATAATATTTTGGACCTCAGCTATTAGGGTTTTCGCTTAATGCGGGATTAACTACACTGGGTGCTATCAGTTGTAATCTTGTTCCTTTCTTGTACCTGATGATGAACTACATGACGGCGGTGATTAATAAGATATGTACCTAGTCTTTGGTTGTGGTTAAACCCGTGTAAATTGAGGCCTTTATCCACTGTAAGGGGCTGGATCTCGGTGGCTAAGTGCCCTAGACTGTAGCGGTTAACCACTAAATTCTAGCGGAGATCACTATCAAGCCTGAGGCGGTGCATTAGCTTAAGGCAGATATAGTATGTACCGATGAATTGCTGACCTAATCATGCACTAGGCAAGAACCGCGAAAGATGGTGTGCGAAACTTTTGGCCTTGACTAGCAAGGTGCGCTGTAGCTCATTGTAGTTATAGTGAGATATAGCGCTAGATGTTCTATCTCATAGCGGTCCCCCTGTCCGAAAGTGGACTAAATCATCCTCACCAAGACCGGGGTGCGAAGCGTCCGAAAGTTGTAGGCTTTAAGCCGCCAACTACCATTATGGGGAGATTGAAGTGACTTTGAAGGTGCACGAGTCTTTTGGTGTCTTTTCGCCCCTTGTCTAGGTAGTAAATAGGAGTCCGGGGGTGGTTCGCGCTCGGAGACGCGGTGACCATGGGCCCGCGGCACCGCGGCCCCGAACTATCGACCCGTTAGCTCTCGCAAAACACTATAATAGCTATGCCATTCGCAACAGTTAGAACTCATGCCAACTCAAAATTCCTTTCATCTCAGAGCATTAGAATCATGACAACTTCTCCAAGCGTCGAGCGGTTGACTCCGCTAGACCTGCTGATACCCAGGACCTACATCAACGTACTACTCCTTTCGGACGGCGGAATCGAATGTTGCGATCCAACAAAACCTACAAAATGGCCTCGATAGCCTTTTGAAGGCAGTTCCGTGGTTATCAGGTTTCGTATTTCCTACAGCGGCAACTTTAGAAGAGTCACCGAGCCTTGAGATCCGATGGCACCCGGATAGTCCCACGGTTACACTGTTTGACAAAGGAACAATCGGCGTATCCTACGAGACATTGTCTGCGAAGAGAATGCCTCCAGAAGATACACCTTCTGAAGTATGGCCGGTGCCTAGATTCATTGACGACGAACTTTTTGCGGCCGGGGCTCCCGTTTTTGGTGCCAGCTATTTCCGGTTTGCGGACGAACAGGCGATAGGAGTGTGCGTTTGCGCTCACCACAGCGCCGTGGATGCGACTGGACTTGCGGATATCGTAAGGCTATGGTCCCAACAGGTGGCCGAAACCACAAGGCTATGTGCTTCACAAGGCGTTGGTAGATTTGACCGGCTTTTGGATGCGCTTTCACCGGATCTTGAAGCCGTCTCTTCTCAGTCATTTGAGACCACGCTCAAGTCACACCCGGAGTATTCGACTTCAACACCTATCTTCCCTGCGGAGTTTCACCCTTGTGAATACAAGATATTTTCTATCCCGCTTGCCCGAGTCAACTCCCTGAAAGAAGATCTTGGTAGATACATGACTGATGTACCTACGACGAACACCATTGCTTGCGCGCTCATCTGGTCAGCGATCACACGTGCACGCTCAGAACGCTGCCCGGCTCTCGTGCATAAGACAAGCAGACTCGCGGTGGCTGTGAATGGCCGGCAGCGACTCCGCGCGGATTTTTCATCACCGACAAATCCGTATCTTGCAAATGTCGTACTCTATTCATTAACCCAGCTCTCGGTCGAGGACTTGACTTCATCAGAGCCTGCGGCTTTTGTATCTTCGTTTGCCAAAATATGCGATGGTTTATTACATTCTCAATCGCCAGCGCATATCAATGCTCGTAGCATTGCGGAGGTTTGTAGCTTGGTAACCCGTGTTGAGGATTACAAGACTATCTTCGTGGGTTGGGATTTGTTCCAGTCGCGTGATCTCACAATCACCAGCTGGGCCGGTCTGGATCTGTATGAGATAGAATTTGGCAAGGCGCTCAGGAAGCCGGAGTTTGTTCGTATTCCCGGCTCGGAAGCAGATGGTGTCGGCATACTCTTGCCTAGAAAAAGAAATCTAGCTGCGACTGATACGCCAGACGAAGTCATCGAAGCTATGATCATGTTATGGAAAGATGATATGGGTGCTCTTGAACAAGATCATATCTGGAAAAGTTTTACTATGTAGGTAGTTTGGTTACTGATGGATTATCGAGTCTTTCTTATTGCTGATTACCTTCGAAGTTGACACCGAGAATATCCGTTGTAGATAATTGACCATTCATCCAACCAGTAAAAATGGTGGAAATATCGCTGTCGCATCCATTAGGGAATGCATCCGACATCAGATCTGGGTCCTGGAATGGTTCTAGCCAATCCCCTGGCATCTGGCCCGTCGTATCGAAAAGCTGTAGTGAATCTGTCCCTTGAGTATATACTCCTACACATGTGTTTGTTGCCTCCACCATGCGTCTTGACAAACGTGCGAAAGTGGCACAAATTTCGTACAATCGTTCAAACGACCTACCCGCCTTTTGTATGTTTTGTAACGTCTCGACAACTTCATCTAAGAGCGTCAAGGAGAAGACGTTCTCGAAGCTAGGGATAGCTAGGATGTCGTACGTCTCGATACCGACATTGAAGTTGTGCTCGCACTGAGTGATGTACGTTTTCAAGTCGTATTCTTTCCCTAGCGGGTCATCCAGCGTCAAAGATTCCCGGAGGAGCATGCAAAGCAACCCATGCACCCCAGTAACCAGGCCGATAGAAACCGGATCCGTCGGAAAAAAGACCCTTCGACATAAATCGTCGATAAGTGATATATCAGATATAATGTACCCATGTAGGAAGATTGCGCCATGTGCTAAAGATGTTAGTCATAAAACCTGTCTAATATTAATTATTGGATACCTTTGATCTTCTGCAATACCGAGACAACCAGGTTAACGGGAAGAGGTTTTATCGAAGGCGTTGGCTGTGTGTCAGGGAAGGGGGAAAATCGATGGTCCCGTAGAGAAGAGCTCGTACTCGATATGCGAATCAAACCATCCAACTGGCTGAATGATTGGCCGAACTTATGTGCTACATCTGAGGTTTTCGAAATGGCAGATGTTTGCAAAGCTTTGCTTGCTTCAGCAGACAACGTCGTGAAAGAAGAGCTACCTTGATATAAGTCATTTGTGGAAGCTAATGAAGATACTGGAAGTTCATCTTCGTTAGATATATGATCTGTAGCTGGGAGAGATCTTAATGGAGTGGTGGTGGTTGCCGGATCTCTACGTTCAGACTCAATCTTTGAGAGACGATCTTCTAATTGTTGAACGTGGTCCTCCCTGGAAGCATAGGCGGGTTGTCCTGAAATCGCAATGCACATAGTGTACGACTTACAGCTGCGCTATTCTATGGGCCGTTGGACGAGTATCCGAACCAGAATTGACACTAACCTGCTGGCAGGTAATGCCTGATGTTCGGCAATTTGAACAGGGATTAGACCGGTCACATCGAATCTAACACTTTCATTACAGATTAGCGAGTGGTGAGACTGAATATGCTAGATTGACCTGCCTTGCGCAATTTACATGCTTCACACTGATATGGAATATGTTAGCTAACCTCGTGCCGTCTTGTTTGGAACTTGGGGCCATTAGACCATACTGCTCGGGGTTTTAAGGTGAGTTTTTGACGCCTGACTTTGATCGTCTCCTGTGCCGATATCAGAACAACCCGACACGTCACGTCAAACTAGTTTCTATAATCTACGTTTATAAGCAACAAGATCAGGCGTTGAATGATAGAAATTTGGAATAGGCGTTAAAAGAAAGGAGTGGCGAAAGTTTAGCGTTTCGCTCCCGCGGGTCCGTAAACCCGGAGCTTACCTAATGGCGGGTCGGTCGTAGTGGCAATTGGCCATGTTATGCTTATATAATATTTACATAATTAATTACCTAACTAGTGTAACCTTGAACTAAGGTATTGAAAGTCGAAGGCAAATACACAAATCGTATAGCGCACCAAAAAAACAAACTATTGCCATCTAAATAGAGCGCTTTGTCGTAAGAGAAAAGATTTGATTTTAGCATCGACATTAACAAAACAGAACGGAGTCAAAATAAATGGAACATCATTATATTGGACTGTGCGCTGATCTATCCCCTCATTATGTAATCAGCGTCCATTGTCAGCTATAATACGTGAAACTCACTTAGATTAGTAATCATTGGGATAGTTAATCGAGCAGTGCGATACAGTACTAGTATTAGCACATGCTCGCTGATTCTTACCTTGAAGGTGAATACTGTAACTAATCAATTAAACGGGTTTGAAATGGCAAATGCTTGACAATTGTATTGTGATACATAACGTAGTCTCTTGTTCAAAGACGTCCTTTATGTTAATTAGTAGGATGAAGGAACTTGTTAAGAACACAAGGGGTGATGCGGAACAAAGACATATCAATTTTCGTTCGAAGATACTACAAAAGCCCAGCTACGGATGGCATAAACTAACAATTCACTAAAATAAAAGACAACCTACTTCAACAATCCACATACCTACCCACCTAGTACTTACTAAGTGTGCAGATCTGTATTCATCCTTCGAAAAAAAAGTCCAAATTCCAAAATGTCGGCTTTTAGATGTGGACACGAGCTGTCGAAATCGCGTATCGGGGTGACTCTTTCTCAACTCCCTCGTGTTAGTGGTAAACGTTGCCCAGAATGTCAAGCCAAAACCGCGGCAGGCATACTTGATCTACTAAAAAGTATGCAGAAATCTCATGAGGCAGGAGAATACCGAGATCCCGGGGTAAACCACCATCTCATGATCTATATCTTCGACCGGTTTATATCACAGCGCAAGGGTGCGGATTTCCAACAACTTTCAAAGGAAATCTTTTGTTCATGGGGTGAAGTTTCTTATCACATCCTTGACCGAAACCAGCTTTCAAGTTATTTTACAACTGTGAGAGGCCGATGGGGTAGTGATATTGCTAAGCAAGCCCTACGTGCCTTAGGTACAGCGGCACTGAGGTCTAATGGCATTTATGAACTCGTAGAGCCAGCAGATGCAGAGATTTTGGGTTCATTGAATCGAATGATTCTGCTCTTTAAGCAGCGAGCCTCGGCCGTCGAGACTTTCCAGCAATTGCAGGTCATTCTGGATAGTACCGGAACATTGCGAATGTTACGGGACGACGTGACTTCCGCAGTCACCCAATTGGACCAAGAATTTGCTAAGTGGGATGCTACCGTCCGTAAGTAATCTGTTTCATTATCTGCTCGATAATAATTCAGGAGATCATACTTGAGAGCGAGAGGTCATATACATAGTGGCACCAGATTGAAACAAAAGTTTACAAAGCTCAAAGCTAATACTAGCATTGCCTCTAGTTACTATAAAGACTTTCCCTTCCTAGAAGCCATTAGTTAGGAATATTACCTAGCCTCAGTGAATTTTAGACAAGGCGAGGCGGATAGTATTGCGTGAGCAAGTTTCGAACTTTAGCTAGTATTTACATTGTGGGAATTTGCAAGATTCTCATCGAGATAATAAAAAATGTTACAAAAAAGAGAATCCTTAAAATTGATTATTTCTTTGTGAGTTGGTGTTATACAGATAGATTTCAGAGAGTAAGTGGGGTCAAGACATGAGACAAAAGACCAAACCTTCAGTACCTAGGTTGTTAGCACTTGTTAAATTGCCTCTTACAAATAGGTGCATCATCCAATGTATTGATTTGAAACATGTAAAATAGTAAATAATTACTGAGAAATGCAAAGTGTTATATTTGGCGCCAAATGAATAAAGTGCGTCTTTCGTGGCCCCTTACTTAGTGGATGTTGTTAGGTCTAATAGCAGCCCTGGAGGTGATCTCCGTGCTAAAAGTTAGCTTGTTAACCGCTATAACCCAGGGTACTCTGTGGATCTATGTTGCGGGGCAATTGCTGCTGCAGCAGGATGGCGCCAAAATAAATGGAGTATGTGCTAATGCCACTATGTGCTAATATATCCCCTCATTACCTAATTAGCCTCCGCCACCACGTAGATAGGTAGTCAAGGGATAGTTTAGGTCGTAGTTTTATATAGTAACATTAGCACATGCTTCATACCAAGTTAACCTTAGCCCATCAAACCATCTTCCTTTCATTCTTTCTTGTCCTCCGGGCGCAATAAAATGATATCTTCGATGCTTCCATTAGACAGGAGATAAGTTTATGTCCGCCTGGACATAACACCTTAATCCGTTATTCAAGCACTAGAGTCGTTTAAAATTCTATTATTAATGATCGAGATAGTCGTCAGGCTTCTCCTCAAGTACGTAAGTGTTGTATAAAATTATAGGAAATGAAACCTAAATCACGCTTTCAAATATTGCATGAATGTCCAATTGGTTAAAACGTACCGACATAGTTTATAAAGATCATACATGAGTTCTGAATGTACTCTGATTGGAGCGTTCGTATTGAAATAGCTCGTATAGGATTACTACAAAAGCGTGCTACTAGTAGGGTTTATCGGATTTTCGGATTTAAGGCACGAACTAGACTTTAGATAGGTACATACCATTCTAATTTCTAACATCGTAGTTGGGTTTGAGTAGGGGATTCAGTAAACTAGCTAGTGAAATGTACATCTCATTTCCAAGGACTTAATGAATGTTATAACCGTCACACGGAAGAAGACCGAGGTACTTCCATAGTCTTCGCCATGCCCTTGGCCTCCTCATACGCCCGTGAGGATGGATATAAAACCAGAGAGCAGCTCCTCCCAGGCAAGAGGTTAGAACAAAGAAGTAGAATAAAAAATCAGTTTCAATAAGCGATCTCGATAGACATGGATGCCTCAAACTCAAAGCCGTACCATCTTCCGTCAGATGCAGTCTGGCTCAGTAAGTTTCCTGCTTGTATACTTCGATATAGATACTGAGTAATTGTACAGTTACTGGCTGCTCATCAGGCATTGGCCAGGCATTCGCGAAGCTCATTGCACAGTCTTCGAATCGCCTTGTGGCCACAGCTCGAAACCCGGCATCTCTGTCGAGTATCCCCGATGGACCCGATACTCTCAAGCTTGCACTGGATGTTACATCGAAACCATCGATCGAGGCAGCCATGAGCAGTGCTCTTGCTAAGTTCGGCCGTATCGACGTCCTCGTAAACAACGCAGGGTATGAGCTCATGGGTGACACCGAGGCAGCCACAGATGAAGAAAGCCATCTAGAGATGGACACAAACTTTTGGGGTACGGTCAATGCAACCAAGATAGTCTTAGGCATCATGAGAGATGAGAATCCTAAGAACGGAGGACAGCAAGGTGGTGTTGTTATCAACATTAGTTCCGCGGGAGGTTTCGTGGGCTTTCCTGGAGGCGCGTTCTATCATGCCAGCAAGTTCGCGGTTGAGGGCTGGACGGAGTCAGTAGCAAAGGAGCTTCCTGTGGAGTGGAATAGTAAGTCTTGATTTTTTTTCGAAATAGTAGATCCCCCTTTTCCCCTTCCCTATTCAACCGCTCGGTACATCGACAACTCGCTAATATAGATATTTATCTACATAGTACATCTGTGCATCATCGAGCCCGGTGGTGTGGAAACGAACTTTGCGACATCGTCTCTAAACATCATGTCAAAGAGACACCCGGCCTATGCCAATCCGAACTATCCTACCAATTATTTACTCGCCTTCATCCGAAATAAGGAAAATCGCAAGTATTGGTCTAAACCTGACTCTATCGCAGCTGCAACATATATGGTTGTGAGCCGCGGGAAGCGAATTCCAATTCGTGTTTGCTTAGGCCCCGACGCCTTTGGTCTGATGCTACAGGAAATCGAGAACCTCAAGAAAGATCTAGAAGAGTTCAAGGAGATCAGCCTCGGCGTAGGAGATGCAAAGCAGATAGACTCAGTTACATTCTTAAAGAAAGCTTAGATATAGGTAGGTAACCTACCTAGTTAAGTATACTTAGGTAGCTTAGTCGCATTTTTTCTCTCGTGTTAACTAGACGCCTATCCATTTGATTAGTTACCTATACTTGAATGCTAAAGCTCTCGAAGGCTATGATATATGCGTACCTAGGTAGTATAGACGTCTCGACAAGTTTCTTCGGTCATAGTACGAAGCTGTATTCTTTAAGATACATGATGCGCAGAAATCTTTGATTTATTCTCTTAGTATCAGTTACAACTTAAAATACTTCTGTTGCACCAATCAGATGGCGCGGATTCCACGTCTTTGCTACAACTCGTGACCCTTCTAAAATGTCTAGCCTCAACGGCCTCTCTAATGTGACATTGCTTACTCTCGACGTCGTCAAGTCGGCTGTCGAGGCGGTCACTAAACAGACAGGCGGCACTCTTGACTATCTTGTCAGCAACGCAGGACGCAACCACTTCATGCCTATCCTAGACGAGGACCCCGACACGGTCAGAAACCTCTTCGAGATTAACCTTATGGGCCCAATTGCTCTAACTCAAGCCTTTGCTCCTCTGCTCATAAAGGCTAAGGGCATGACCCCTAACCCCCTTTTCTTTCTCCATCCAATCCCCTGGAGAACTGACATTAAGCTCAAAGGGACATACGCGTCATCTAAGAGGTCCCTCGAGCTGGCACCCTTTGGCGTCGGCGTGCTCGAAGTCGTGACAGGCGAGGTCCAAACCATGGGCCAGACGTACTTTGGCAACTTTCAGCTCCTCGCACAGTCGCTATACAAGAGCATCGAAGACACGATTGCTAGTAGGGCGCAAGGGAAAGAAGGAATGCCCAGGATGGACATGGTGGAGTACGCCACAGCGGTTGTGGACGAGATTACAAAACGCGCCACAGGTCGATTCTGGTACGACAACGGCAGTGCCACAATCCGCTATGGTGAGTTTGGTATTATTCCTCGTTTTAGGCGTGCTAACCGAAGGCAGGATGCTGGGGCTGTTATGGGAACCGGACTTGATGCATTGGGGAAATAAGGTAAACCGGGCTATATACGTAATATGACGGGAACTAGCAACCCCAACAAGACGTGAAAGAAGAAATGCAAGGTCGATAGGTAGGTGTGGGCGAAAAGTTAACAAGTTTGGCTGGTAACAACTGAGCTGAGCTGGGTTGAGCACAGGATGGAATGTTCTAATGTTCGTAGTTAGAGGCGCGTTGTCGTGATACCCGCAAATGCTGCTATGGGGCTTGGATCTGGCGTGTGCCAATACTCAGTGCAAATCCCTATTGTCCGTATTCTCATACCGTATGCCTAAAGCGCCTCCCTCATCCTGCTCCATAGAGAAAATACCGTTACCAAAGAACTCCTTCAGTTCTTTGTTACTCATCATCTGCGCATTTGGCGGCAGCAAGTCGAAGATATTGCCATCCGCAAGCAGGGCCACCACGCTCGCAATGCTGCACGGGTCGCGCGGTAACAGTTTGGTGTTCGGCATGGCGTACCAGCTCACGAGGGAGAGAATCAGGATCGCCGTCAGCAAACCCTCGAGTATCCTCGTGGAGATGGCGTCCTGCACGAGCCGAGTCCTGGCGGTAGTGTACTGTACGGTCGCTGGTAGTGAAAACCCGGCCTGGGCGGATGTCGTGTTGTCTGGCGATGAACTGTCTGCAAAACTGTCTGTGGCATTGTGCCACAGACGGCCAGAGTTGCCAAATGCGTGGGCGCGTAGCATCTTGTGCTGCGATATTATGGCATCGCTAACCGACTGCGCGGCTGACTCATCTCCAAGGGTTGCGACGTCGACAGCGAGCCGCCCGGCTGGGCTGGCGAGGATGGAGAAGAATCGGTCGAGCACGTGAGGCGTATCTATATGCCACAACTCCTCGTACAAAACAGCCGGACTTTTACAATTTGGTAGTTTCTCGGATGAAGAAGAATCCTCATCTAACGGGCAAGCTGGAAACTGGCTAACATCATGTGCGGAATTCTCATCTGGTTGTGGTGGATGATCAGATCGTATCTCTAAATTTGGCCCGAAGAATGTCGCATTTATGTTTACTTCTTGCGCCGTTTCGTTGCAAACCATCGCAGACACCGCGGAGATGTTGGCTCTGGTTTTATCTGGTACCTGTCCCCATGCATACAAATAGTCGCCACAGTTCTGCGCTTTGGTATCTACCAATTCGAATCCACGCCAATCTTTGCTTCCGGGGTTAGCGATTCCGAAGTAGAAGCTGTTAGCTACCCAGGATTCTAGGTCATATATCTGTAAGGTGACGTCTGTACAATTATCCTGGTCGATCTTGATATGTAGAGGGGAAGGCTGGGCGGTATCGGCAATTGGTTCAAACGTTGCTTGAATCGCGGACGATTCGAAAATCCTACAGGTTAGAGATGACCTCGCTGCGGGTATTGTAGCTGTGATATCAATATCGTCCCTCTGGGTTGTGTTGCTGCTTCCATTGGCTTGCTCGTTGTTCAGCTGAAGCTGTGGGAACGTCAGGTCCTCGTACGTGAAGGGGGAGTAATCTAAACTCGCCCCGAGGATGAGAGATACATTATCGGCCTGTGCATCCCAGAAAGTGGCATAGTTCAAAGTATTCAGCGCGGAAAGTTGTGTAGCTGTAGCAGGGATCGAAACGTCCATGGCGGAAAAGAGAGAGCTGGCAGCAATCGTGAGAAAAAAGGCTACAAACGAAACCGCGATTGAAGCAACTACCATATGGAGCTTGAGCTTCACAGCTGATACAAGACTTGTGATAGCAAATCGGTCAACTAAGTCCAGACTTAAAGTTAGTTCGAATTTGGAGCCTCTTAGGATATTATTGTATGGTGCTAGGAGGCGTATCTGTGACTCGGCGGTACCATGGTAGATGGATATCAAGCTAAGAACGACCGCCGGCAAAATTGTCCATGCATATGGAACACGGTCTGTGTTTTCCAAGTCGACAAGCCCACCGTCCCTGTTAGACATTCGTAGCAGAGACTCCAATGTTATGACTATCGCTATAACGACGAGGGACATCGCGGCTCGAGAGATTGGGTGCAGGACCAGAGGGTGCCTCATCTTAACACTTTTGCTATCTTTCGTAGAATAGACATCATCTCCAACGCCTTGCATTACGTGCAAGTAGAAGGGTTTTCGCCGATGAACCTCTTTTTCGATAGAAGCATATGCTCTATATTGTGTAGATCCGAGAGACGCGTGCAAGTCTTTCTCGCTTAGAGCACTCCTATTTTCTAAGCTACGTGTAAACCTCTGGCTCGGATACATCAACGCAGCCATATCGATAATTGTTGCTGGACTTCGTGGTAGAATCCCATGCCTTGAATTTCGAAACAGCATGACTAGGAGTAGTAACGAACAAAATCCGGAGATTCCAGCCATCGCATGCGCTGTGCCCGTTGTAACTAGGAGGCGATTCTGCGTCGCTGTTGCAGATGCATTTGATAGAAGACCTGGCATCGACTCCTTGAAATACATGAACCCCAGAAAAGCGGCATATGACTCAAAAAGTCCGTTGGTTTGGTTGTCGACGAAGAGCGAATCGAAGACGCGTTGAGTAATGTCTGGCGAATTCATTATCGTCTCCCGTCCTAGGGCGCGCGTCAATAATCCGTCAAGCACGACGGCTACCGGGGACCGGTTAGATATCTGAACCCATGTCGTATTAACAATGAAAGCGCCCCTGGCATCATCCCAATCTCTATTGAACACGTCATCCAGGTCTAACCAGGCCGCCCACGGCTTCATCGCAGGAAGTGTTCGAAAAGACTGATTCGTAATGGCGAAGCGGTCGTTTTCCTCGCTTGATCGCGTAATGGCTACTTTGCGTTGTACAAATGATGGAGTACAGGTCTTCTCAAGCCACCTTTGAATCACACCACTTTGGTCGGTGTCATTTTGGTTATCAGCTTTACGTTCCCCATAGTCGACTTCCATGAAGTATACCTGAAGCGTATAGTTTCTGTCGTAACTTGCAGGGCTGGAATATGTTGTTTGGTCCCCGTCTTTGGTAACACTAAGATTCTCCTCACAACTAGACATTTGCGCATGTCCGTATAGAACAGTATCAGACAGATCCTGTGGGAATGTTATATCAAACCCGACTGTGCAGTTTCCAACATCAAAACTCTGGGGGCGAGATTCCGAAGACCTGATCGTGTCGTTTATGGAAATATTGATGTAGTTGGTTTCGTGGCAATTGAGAGCCCCAGAAAATGCGTCAGCGGTCGTCGTAATATTGTCGAAAGGGGTCAGGTCTGCTTTGAAATCTTGGTATGCGAAAGCCTCCTGAAGACCGACTGGATATGCGGCTTGTCCCGCTTCGAGGGAAGTGTATAGTTGACTTGTAAATGATCCCAGTCCCTCGAGCTGAGGAGCTACCCACAGGTCGACAGAATCTTTAAATCTGTTGCTGAGTGTCACTGGAATAGACGGAACGTAAACTTGAATGGGAACGAGGGACATGAAGGAGGTCGACAATATAACGATCACTCTTAAGGCGAGCGAAACAAGGATTGCGGCTACCACTAAGAAGTCCCGGTACTTAGCGGCTTGGTATACGGCTACTGGCAAGAGTGGCGAGATGTAGTCTAGCAGTACTGATTGCCGCGCTTCTTTAGGACCATTCCAGAGTTGGTACCAGGGTGCGGTTATCTTGGCGTGATACTCAACTCTCCCCCAAACCGCCATGAGTACGCTCAGGATCGCTGTAGGGCCGTACTTCCAAAGGTAATGCAAACGATACTGACTAGTGGCCACACCTTGGTTCAGATTTGAAAAATATGCGAGAACCTCAATCGCTACCGTAATACTCATTAAAATGACTGCAAAGGACATCAATACCTTCCTTTGCAAGTAGGCAGGTCGCCACGGCAGTCCAGCTCTAGCAAGCGCTGTTTCTTGGAGTGACGCCGATGATTCGGGGACGGGTTTTCGCCTTAGCATTGGTAGTAGGGTTGTACGGCCGGAGAGCAGCCGTGGGCTTTCGTGTGTTGTAGTTGTAGAAGAGCTAGTAGATGACACTGAAGCCTCTCGGGTGGATATTTCATCATGGCTAGTAGATGAGATGATCGACGCACCACCCTCGGTCTCTGCTGTAGTATTTGTGGGCGATGAGGGCGGAAAAGCAGTGCCAGTAAAGCTACCGGGGCATAAAGTTGCTTGCGCCGTCGCATCCTCGTTAGACCGGTCAGGGGCGGTTCCACGATCGTTCCCAAGACTGCCATCGTAATGTTGTGACATACTGACCAGGCATGCCGGTGGATGGTTTTAGGGCAAATGAATTCCCTTGCGTTCCAAATTCAAGCTTGATACTTTTGTTTATGGTGTATGGGCCAATACCAGTGCCAGATCCTATAATTCTGCTTTCAAATATTAGCTACAAGAGGAACGGACTGGGAGTCCTCGACTCATATATCATCACCACTGTCGACATAGCAGTGTATAAAATGAAATCAGCCTTGGGGACTTATATTATCGTTTCGAACATTGGAAATGCTACCAATACCTAGGTACGGGACGAATCTAGGACATCTAATAGGACAGGTTTATAGGACCTCAATTTACATCAGGCTCAGGCTCATGCTCAGGCTCACAAATGGGATACCGATTGGCGAATTTGGAAGAACGTATAGGTACCTATTATTGAGTAAGTACGTAGGTAAGAATTTGGGGGTATTACTAAAATTAAACGCAGGAGTAGTTGATAGCGCTTTAGAGACGACCAAAAGAACCATGTGAGAAGGCCATCGGCTGCACATAAGCTTCAAGCAATGGATTTTAATCTTTGTCTCAAGAAATTCGCGGGTTAAGGGACGTATGAGAATGAGGCGACGACTATATAGCTCTGTTCCGACAAGATTTCGAGCACGGCGGTCTTACAACGGAAGCTAGCTGCTAGGGAATCCAAGCCCGCCGGATTAGGACGAGGTCAACCAGCTCTTTCGCGACATTCGGTGGAAGGCCTTTGTGAGCTGGATAGCCGTCGGGCGCGGAAGGCCGGTACATGGTTCTCGATGATTGTCACGGGCTGCGACTACTACGGCACCCAGTTTCAGGCCTGTAATCGACCTCGCATTAGGATTTGGAGTGCTCGCTTCAGCCACCTTCGCAGTCCTCTTGCTGTTGTGGAGGGTCGCGAATTGAATCCAAATCTGGTCTCGTGCAGTTACCTAATTAGATTAACAATGAATCGATAGTGAATGAGCCTCAAGCTACGCCTCAGGTCTAATCATGATATTTGCTAAAATTTAATGATGTTGTATTCCTTAGGTTGTAAAACTTTAATCGGAGAACGAGAGAAACTGATCTACATATCTAGTCCCAATGCTTACGTAACAACCCTACAGCACACAGCCACCTGCTACCTACCTACTAGGTAAGATAAAGCTTTCTTTTTATAGCCCTATGCACAAAGGTCTCAGTTTAAACGGTTTTAACCCCTGATTAGATGTACTAAACTTTTAGCCTTAACCTTCGTAGGTATTAATAGGTATACTACGATTGCTATGAGGGAAATCAGCAGTGTTAGTAAGGACATCGAAGCTACAATATTCGCATAAGTTTAGATGCGTGTATCACTATTTCTTTTTCTCTTTTTGCTGACTCTACCCAACCGTCTCATTATGTGGAAGTAAATACATCGAAGGCCATTCATTATGTTGACGCCAGCCACCTGCAAGCCACTGTTTCAATTATTGCGCCACCCCCTTCTTGACCCAACGCCACTTTGTATGCAATATATGTAAACGAAGCAATAGAGAATTCTATCCTCCAGGTCTCTGTCATTAAACGTAATAAACCTACTCATTAGCCTGTTATGTATCTCTCAACAGAGAATTAAAGAACGTTATTTTAGCATTTCCAGCAGTCTTCAGTCTACACTCATCTTCCGTAAGTACCTAGTAGGTACGTTCGCGACCCTTACAAGCCGCTGTCGATCTGATCCGGCACAACCTTTTTCGTGAACCTGGACCAGTCCTTGCAGTTCTGGTGGACGTCGTGCGGGATGTTGAACTGCGGCTTCTGCAGCAGGTCGGGCCGGAACAGCATCTGCGAGAAGAAGCCGGCGGACGCGTGCCACGTCACGTGGCAGTGGAAGGGCCACGCGCCCGGGTTGCGCGACGCGTCGAGCTGCACGACAATGAACCCGTTGGCGGTGACCATCTGTACGTCGCGGCGCATGGGGTTGTGCGTGTTGAGCACGGTCGTCGAGGGCGAGTAGCTGCCTGACCCGGCGGCGAGCACGAACATGTTCATACCGTGGATGTGCATCGGGTGGGGCCTACATTTACTTGGTCAGAAGAAAAGATGGGAAGAAAAGGTAGGTATAACGGTAGGTTTATTTGGATGTGGTGTGGTGGCAAGGGAGAACTTACGACGGTCCGGGGTTGTTTATTATGATCCGGACGGACGAGTTAGTACCGTAGTTGACTACATTATAGACCGGGTCAAACTGCGCGTGCGCGTGGCCAGCTCGCAGAAGAGGGGGATCGTTGTAATCGACGTGCGCAGCGACACCCTAAATGATAATGTGAGAATAATGTACTATCTCCATGGATTTGGTGGGATTGCACTCACACCGAACTTCCAGAGAAAATTGCCGCTCGCATTGGTAAAGGTGTCGATGTCCATGTGCTGAGTGAACGAGGGCTCAGGCAGGGCCATGGAATAGTAAGGTTTGGTAATAGATAGGTCGTCGTTCGCGCAGTTGCCCGGATCCGGCACGTTCCATGGCGTGCTCGTCGGCATGGAATTATTGTCGGCGCCATCGTAATAAATCGCAGCGAGGGCCAATGGCTGATTGGTATTAGAGCAAGACGTCATGTTAGCACGCAACCAGAAAGCAGATCCCGATTCGGCATTGGCATGAACGAGAACATCGACCCGTTGTCCTACACCGAGGGTGAGGACTTGGGTATCGTAAGGTTCGATGGTGACGAAATCGTTTGTTATAACCGTCATGTTGTGTTCGTCAATGGAAATACGTTGCGTGCCCTCCGCGCCTGAGTTGACGAAGCGGAGACGGTGAGTCTTGCCCGCCTGAAAGTTAAACTTAGACAGTCCAGCATCATCTGTGCAAGAGGTTTCGTCGCCAGCATCTACAGTCGAGCAGTCGAAGTTCATCTTCCCATTGATCAGGTTGTTGTCGGAGAAGGTCTGGCCGACACCTCCAGGAGTCATGACCTGCTTCACGACGGCGTAGTAGTCATCATGCCACCAGTCTATGTTACTGTCAGCTATTAGTCTATGATATTTATATGGTTAATGCATACCTCCAACCATTATCGGGCCAAGATCGACGTCGTAGTCTACATTCCGCGGGCCGTGTACGACAATGGGGCCTTGGAGACCGCCAGCATACTGGGCCGAGTAGTGGGAATGATACCACGAGGATCCGTAGAGCTCCGCTCTAAACCTGTATGTAAAGCTACTCCCCGGGGGAATGGGACACTGTGAAACTCCGGGCACGCCGTCCATCCATGGTGTCCCAGTCTGGAGAAAGCCGTGCCAATGGATCGCGGTACCCTCGGGTGGATCGTCACTAATCGAATTGGTAACCTTCACTTCGATCCAGTCACCCCAGTTGGCTTCGATCAACGGCCCCGGGAACTGGTCGTTAACGAGAAGTACTCGCTTCTCATAACCGTCTGGCGCAATAACACTTCGACTAATGTTGAAATCATATCTTCGAGTTACTCCTGTCTGCGGCGCGTCGGTATATGGATTGTTTGTTTTGGCCATTTTGTTGCCCCAAGGGCAATCCTTGTGTCCATCACCTCGGCCGCCATTGTTGAGTATCCATAGCGGAAGCGTTGGAGCTAAGAACGTGCCCCAGAATGACTTTCTAGATGCAACTGGTCAGGTACTGTCAGGCGACTTGAGCCTCAGGGCAGTTTATATGGGTGTGATGTCTTACCCGTTCTGTGCGCTTGATGAAAGCTCCCCGGCAAGGCTACAGCACGACTTGAGGAAACCCATTACAAAATTAACGATCGGACGGCTTCAAAGAAGCCAAGGGTACTAGGGGGAGTACAAGGCTGAATGGAAAAGTTACATGGAATAGCAACAGACTATATGAGCAAGTTTCTGCAATAGGGGAGGAGATCTATGCCATTATATGATCTTAAGTGAGCCAAGAGTCTGTTTGTTTTGCAATGGTATGTCGTTCCGAGGGCTCTCATACAAAAGCTTTAAGACATGGGTGAAATACCGTGGGATGTATCCCTGACTAATGTCTATAACGCCTCTTGGCCTTCTATTCGCGTAATCGACATCATCATCCTAGCAACTATCCATGCGGTGTATATGAATTCGATCCTGGCCATGACAACTTAAGGCGTTCAGCATAGAGGGTGCCTACATGGTGGTCATTGACAGTTGAATTCTACTGGAGGGATAGAATCAGCTAATGTCAAGTGACTGATAATGCGAGGTGGACCGACGCCGTACATTGCGGATTGGCCAGGTGCTTGGTAGCCATTGGCCGATTCTGAAAGGTTATTGGCGTCTGCTTGAGAGCTGGACGAGGAGTGTTAATTGCTATGCTGTCATGTCAGCGACCTGAAGGATGATTTTTCGTGACTATCGGGATTTTTATCGATAGTCGCTCAGGAATGTCTTGGGCCTCGGTCCGTAATACCTAGCAGACAGACTATGTTTGAGACACACGCGCAGGTACACTGCATGTCGTTTCCCCCAAGGCTCGTGTTCATTTATGTGGACATGATTCTAGCCCACTATAATATGAAAATGCAGACAGGTAAACAGACCCGACATTAGGCCAAGCAATATATCTTCGGGGAACCTACTTGTCAGGTGAGGCCGAAATATTTGTAGACCCATACAGACTCGATGTTGACTACATACCTAAGGCTAATAAAAGCATGAAGTAAATATAAGGTTATAACAGAAGACTGGCAGGGGGGTAAAAAAGTAGCGATTTGCTTATATGTCGAATACGAGAGCCCAAGGACTGTTCAACTAGATATTCTTAGTCACCGAGCCCTTCGAGGAGCCCCTTAGCTTCAGCGGTCTCACGCGTCCCTAATTAGACCTGAGCGGGTGGCTTGAGTGGCGGCCTCGGAGATTCGATGGGGTAGGCCATACTTCACGAATGTCGCACCGAGCCAAAACAAGTTCGGAGAAATAGGTGAGCTTAAAGGGAGAGCGTCAACAATGGACCACTTACTCAGTACGAGTTCAGGAACAACGATTGCCTTTTTAATACGACTCGGCTCCCTTACAAGTCGATCGAAATTTCTGACCTCCTGAACTCCGTCCAAGATTCTGAGGCCTTAATATAGTGCCTACTTGATAGTTCGTGTACACTCAGATTTGGCCGATATTTCACATTGTTAGAAATAACGTTGATAACTCTCCTTCATTTCCCCTCCTCCTTTTTTGAAGATGCGGTGTAGACGGCAGCTGTGGGCGTCGGCGCCGCAGTGATTAGCTCATGTACAAATGGTCGATATAGTACAACTTCCTAGTCAGTACAACACGTGTCGGTAGCTTTGGATGCCCGATACAAGACAAGACCCATAGCACACTCATCAGGTCTGCCGTTGCTAAAAGCGGAGATACCCCAACCGACAAGTTAATAGTTGCATCTCGGCTACGAACGTATTCTGCCCAGAGAACAAATAGGCACAGTAAAAGGTTAGAGAGGAGATGGTCTCTATCGTTTTTACTCTCGTTTGATTTTATTTTTATTTTTTTAGTCACCGCCTTTGGAGAGGAATATGGATTTATTGATTCCGTGGTCGATATGCGCCCGGTCTTGGGGGCATGATGAAAGGTCGTCGTTGGGCTCGCGCAAACGCTTCCACTGCTATAGGAGATGCGTCCGTTCTTATAACGCTTCCGATGGACATGAAAAAGCTATTCGGGAGATTAGTTGAAAAGTAGGCTAATGGTGATATAGTCTTAGGACATCACGTACCCGAACGTAGCGCCAGACCCAAGCATATATTGACCCAGCGTTCGGAATATACCATTCGTGCCCGCGCCGTATCTGAAGATGTTGACAGTCCCTATCCACCAGTTGTCAGTCGCGATGCCTTGACGAATGTTAGGCGAGGATAAAGCGGACCGAAAATGAAGCCAATGATAACGCCAACGGCTATATAAAGGATCAGTAAGAGTTACTGCCTTCCTGGATTATCCATGATCACATACTTCCACCCATCATAGCTCCCATCTTCACTATTATTATAATAATGTCAGCAAGATGTAGTCTTCCACATCTAAAGGCATAGGGAAAACGAACACTTGTCGACTGTGGAGGGGCCCTGAGGACCGCGGTTCGTTGGCATAGGCGGCATCTTGCGCTGGTTCGAATCTCTATTTATCTTAGAGGTAGAGAGGTAGATCGTGGCAATAGGTTGAGAAGTGAAAATCCGACTGGATAGTGGGACCACTCTGCCTCTGGTTTTTGCGACTCTCGTCTCGTCTTCGTTCCGAGGCTTTCAAGAAATGATTTCATAAATCAGCCGTTGTAAAGCCGGGATCTATGGATGTTTGCGAGTGGGGCAATTGTTTTATCGATAAGAAAAAGAATACGTAGCTGAAAGGTAACATCGCCAGAAGATCACCTACCTGGAAGAAAGAGGTCCGAGCGTCTGAACGTTCGTGAGTTCTGCCGGTTTGAGGATATATCACGTGATATGGGGTAGTACGTAGTAACTTCACCCCCGTTGAAAGTACATCGCGTCGCATGTGCATTCCTTTGCAGCAAAAGTACCTACCTAATTAGGTACGCTACACTTAGTACCTACACTTATCTGCAGTAAGTACATTGATGTATATCTAAGTATGACAGCGGTCAACGAAAACATCCAATTACGAGATCAATATTTGGGTAGAAAAATAAAGATGGATCTACAGGATAATGTAAACCTTAGGTAAGGTACAATAAATTTATGTATTACTACAGGGCTAAGGAAGGTGCAAAATAGACATTGCGGCTCGCGGCTCTCTTCGGCGTTCTGAGCGTTCTAGGTGTTCAAAGTTGTTGCCACATTAAAAATTTGAGCTAAGGACGTAAAGCGCTTAGCGAAGTAACTTCGTAGCCGTACATACCTGTAACGTTAGCCAACACAACGACCCGTCTAACCTCTATCCTCCAAATCTTTACCTTTTCTCATATCGCCCAAAGTAAAAAGGATTCACCTTTATTTTCAACCTTCAACCACACGTTGTTGTTGACGTTGTCGCTGTCGGATGCTTCTCTTTACGTTTTATTGAATCGCATGGTATGTTATCTTAAAATATTTTTCTTTTGCTGCGCACAAATCAAATCTTGACTCGCTTTCTCGCCCCGGTGTACCCGTAAAAAAACATCATCAATCAGCAATCAGCTTTACCCGTCTCGTCTCCCTCAGCTTCAACGTCCCCTTAAAACTAACAAAATTTATCTTGACCGCAGACAACAGTATCAACAAACCTTCCTACCGCCAGTACGTCTAAATCTTTTCGATCGCTTCTTTCCGACCGTGGGCATATTTTGTACGTGAGGTGATTCGAGTCGCGTGCATGATCAACAGAAGGGGCTTGCTCGACCCCCCTACTCGACTCCTTCTCCCTCCGCTTCCCCATCCACATACTTCTATTCCATCTCTCAACCCACCACGATAGTCTTCCTCATGACGGCTGTCGCGAGTCCGCCAACTTTTACTCAGCATAATCGGCCGGCATGGGGTATTAACGGCGGACACGCCGGTCAGATTAATTCCATGAATCCCGACGAGCTGAATCGAATGTTTATGCCCCGAAAGAATTTGCAGCGGAATAATTCGTCATCCTCTATTTCCTCCACATCATCCGTCTCTTCGACGTCAACTATCGCCACCACCGGTTCCCAAACTAATGGAAACTCGTTACCAACTTCAGGTGATATGGGCGCGTGGAGTAATGGTGCCGGAACTCGAAAACGCCCCCAACCAAAGGCCCCGTGGCCGTCCCCGAAACCAGACGCCCAGTCAGATTTTGTGAGGATGTCTGCAGGGCGTCCGCAGTTGGTTGCTGGCATTAACGGTTCAGCACCCATGCATTCACCTTCACCGGTATTGCCTTCTCAAGGCCTTATTGGAGCGCAACAGGCCATGCCTCGGCCTATGACCGATTCTTTACCCGCTGGAAACCAGCCCGTCCTATATCTCTTGTCGCTAAACGGAACTTTCGAGCGCAAGACAATCTCTGTGCCATTCTCCCCTGAAACCCTTAGGATTGGTCGTCAGACGAATGCCAAAACAGTCCCTACGCCGGTAAATGGCTTCTTTGACTCCAAGGTTCTTTCGCGCCAACATGCGGAAATCTGGGCCGATCGCCAGGGGAAGATCTGGATTCGCGATGTCAAGTCCTCGAATGGTACTTTCGTCAGCGGCGCGCGACTATCACAGGAGAATCGAGAATCCGAGCCGCACGAATTACAGACTGGAGATCACTTGGAATTAGGTATCGACATTGTGAGTGAGGACCAAAAGACAGTCGTCCACCACAAAGTAGCCGCAAAGGTTGAGCACGCAGGTTTTTTGAATCCTTCGAGTAGTTTGCTTGATATGAACTTTGGCGATCTTGATCCTGCTAATGGCTCGATGATGATGATGGGACAGCAAGGTGCTGTCCCCGTTCGACCACGAAATGGAAGTCAAGCTTCCATGGCAAGCAATGGACGAATCATTCAAAACGGAAGCATGATGGGATCGCAGACAAATGTCATGAGCCATCAGCGAGGTCTTTTCTTTTCCCCAATTAGCACCGAGCAGATCGTGAAGCGACTTCAGGTGAGTCACGGTTTCTCTGTCCGCAGGAGCCTTATCTAACCATTCTACTAGCATGAAATGAGAACGCAACGTCTTCAATCTCAAGACCTAGGTCGAACAAACCAATTTCTCCAGGGGCTCCTCACCAAGGAGGACATAAAAGATAGTGAAAAGCCCGAAGCAGTTGAGCAGCCAAAATCGCAAATGGTTAATGGGAACGGGATCAATGGAAACGGGATATCGTTCAGATCCGACAACAAAACCAGGTTCTCTGACCCTCCCGCACCTCCACCACAGCAGCCATTACCTGAAAAACCAGATGTTCCATCCCTGAAACGAGGCATCACCGAACGCCCGAAATTATCTAATAACCAGAATATGTCACCGATCCGCCAAGACGGCAACACAAGCCAGATCCTGCAATTAACGGAAGCTCTGAACAGTGCGAAGCGCGAGATAGAATCTCAGAGTTCTCGTATGAGAGACCTCGAGGAAACTCTGCAGAAAGAACGCCAGGCTCGGGAGCTTGCCGAGGAGTTAGCTAGGAGACTAGAGGAATCTGCCGCAGCTAAGACGAATGGTGCTCCCGTGAAGTCAGAAACCCAGGAGACCGCTCTTGAAGCAGCTTTTGAGCCGCCTGTGGATGAAGCACCAACTACCAACGGCGCGACAGATGAGACTCTGAAGGCAGCACCTCAGGCTGAAGCCATTGAAGCTTCTGCGACACATCTACATGCCCAGATCGAGTCTATGGTGTTGGAAATGAAAGATATGCGGCTGCAGCTAGAAACATTTAAGCAGCGGGCGGAAACAGCTGAAGCAGAGAGAGATGCCGACCGCAAGAGTCTTGCTGAAATGGCATTGCAAATCAGAAGAGATGCTGAGGCCAGAGAAGCCGCCGCACGGGAGAAGGCTCTAGCCGATTCTCGCGCTATCGAGAATTCCGACAAGTCGAGTAAAATCTCGAAAAATGCACCCCCCACAGTTAGAAAGTCATCAACAGGCTCAACACTCGACCAATCTACCCCGAGCGAATTTGGCGACCAGCCAACGCTCTCAAGGGCCAATACCATAACACCACAATCAACCGCACCCGGCCTTCTATCACACAACCAGGCACTGACAGACAGCATACCTTATGCGTCCATGATGGGGGTGGTCCTTAT
Source organism: Annulohypoxylon bovei var. microspora (assembly GCA_022836615.1). Classification (NCBI taxonomy): domain Eukaryota; kingdom Fungi; phylum Ascomycota; class Sordariomycetes; order Xylariales; family Hypoxylaceae; genus Annulohypoxylon; species Annulohypoxylon bovei. Next base: position 189,466 of record MU405219.1, on the reverse strand, counting down.
CGGCATGGGCTTAATGGCCTATATCAATGGCTGGCAACCACAACCAAGACTCGAGCGATAGCCGCGTACATACCACGCAAGCTAGGTGCAGCACACCTCAACATTACTATCAGGATTGACAAGATAATACGACTCACCCTCTACACCTCAACGAATCCCAATTCCTTTTGTACCTATTCTATAATAAGCTATTCGACATCGTATCTTTAGGTACTAGTCTTCTTGTAACATGGCATCGGTTTCGGAACTGGCGTTGGGGTAGCGGCAAGCGGTTACGTCAAGAAAGTCAAGAGTCTATGGAATCTTGCCTCTGTTTTATTTTATTTTTCCTGTGTCTACGGTACAAAGCATCAGGCGATTATTACGCGGTCGACCCTTTGGCCTCTAAGTTTTTAAGGGTTCATTTGTGATAGGATAAGGGAAAAACGAAATATGTCTATTCGAGATTGCCCTATTACAACATAGCGGCTAGCAAAAATGCAATCTTGTGCATTTCGCAACTGTAACTTGTTTCTATTAGGTAACCGGGTCCAGCCAAGTAAAGAATTGGGGAGAGGTAGTGGGACATGACATATCATCCTAACCCCCCTTAGAAGTAGCATGTATGGCTTGTATAGTGTATGGACAATGAAACGCTTTTTATCCTAAAATGCGCGCAACTATGTCATGCGAGATGAGTTCTGATTCTAATTTTAAGGGGCAACGCGTGATCCAAGGGAAACCTGCGGGTCATCTCTATCATTTCCATTCTTCTGAGCATCAATTCATTTTGAGTCCTCGAATTCTGAAGCTTCTCTCTATCATGATAAGTTATTAGATGGGTCATGGGTATAAACTTAGGCCCGTCTCTAACCTTAAACCCCCTATTACGTAATACATTATTTGACCTCAACCTCCGAGCCTCATTGGGCGAACTGTAGTCTCTAATGAATCTCATCATTCAGAACTCAAGACTTCTCTTTATATTCGTAAAGAACCTATTTTTATTTTAGGCACGTCGAATTATTTAGACGGAAAACAGATCTTTTCTCCTGGTGAAAGTTCAGGGTTCTATCACCGACGAGTAACTCATCAGGATTGGAAACTAGGTATTAGAATATCAATTGCAGTAGTTTCAAGACTTGGTTATTTAAGATATTTATTTCGGATAACGCCATGGAGGCATTTGTCTCTATATAGAATGAAAGACAGGAGATTTTCCTTTCGAGTGCGGTTGACCCCTTTTAATAGACCCACTCTTTATCACTTGGACTTAGTATCGCTCAGGAATCTAGCTATTAAGATAGAAGAGTATGTAATCTTTATTGTTCTTAATAGCCAAATGAGACCGATCTACCTGGCACATATTCATCCTTGGAGAGCGGGCTAGAATGAAAGTGATGGCATCAAGTTTGCGTCGGTACAACCAACTCGACAAAACTTTCTACCAAAGACAGCAACGCGATCCCAGCGGCGTACGTCAGCGGAAGGTTCTCTCTTGGGTTGTCTGTCTGCTTAGCATCACGTTTTGTACGCTGTTGTCGTTTCGGCATCTCTCGCGGCAAGGGATAGAACGGCAATGATGGCTCATCGGGGCCCGGGACGTGGCTCAACAGATCCATGGCTTTTTGGTATGGCTCGTAGTACGGGTCCCCAGAGTGGAGCCCCTCGAACATCACGAAGGCCGCGCGAACAACACTTTCTAGGGCCCCAACCACCCAACCATGGTGAGAGGACGCCGCCTCGCCAACTAGGTAGAGTTGACCAAACGCATCCGGCTTGATGATCTCTTCCCACATGTTGGAGAATTGTCCAGGACCAAAGTAGGCGAATGCCCCAGACACTGCAAGTAGAGTCAATATCTATTTGCTGCTTGGGATGAAAGATGGGCTAGGAGAAGTAGCTTCTAGTCTCACGAAGGAAGAAAGAATGTAGAAAATGAATTGAGAAGTTGCTTACTGTTTTCGTCGTGATACCAGTCCCATGCATGATGTGTCATATAATCATTTTCGAGCTCAGATCGGAGTATGCCATACGGTTTGGCATCGTTCGCATGAAGTAGCGCAAGATTGTGCAACATGACAGATTTCAGCTGCTCTTCATCTTCCGGTGTATTGCGCGAGATAAGAGAGCCTAGTTTCTGCGCATCTTGGCCCCAGGTGTAGGAACATAACAGGACAGAAGGCTTCTCTGGATCCCATTCGTCACCCTCGGCCTGTTCGATGTTATAGGATGGGTAGACGCAAACTCGCAGTGGTAAATCAGTTCGTGAAACCCCTCCTAGGTTAATGTTGAATGGGGCAACCTGCCACCAAGCTCTGCTGAACTTGATAGCAACTTTACACGAAGCCCCGTAACCAAGTGCTCTGATCGCTTGCTTGGTACCCCAGAGAAGTCCAGCATCCTGGAGATTCATCCGCTGGAGCGCACCGAGTGTGGTAGAGTTGAATACGGCAAAATAGTTTTCGGTTATTGTTTCCGGCTCCATAGTGTCGGGGTCAGTCTTCTTGATCGTAAGAGTCATTGGTACGTGTTCTTCCGCACCCTTGCGCTCGGAAATGTTGGCGTTTATGGCGGTGACCTGGCTGTGAAACTGCACAGGGTTCTTTATCTTATCCTTCATCAATTGAGCGAGCTTTTGAGCCCCGCCGTCGATACACCAGAACGCTTCACCTTCTTTGAGGGCAAAGTCTAATTCCTCGAGCACACACTCGCTTAGAGACTGGTCATACCAGCCAGTCCCACTTTACTAGTTAGCAGCATCTCAGATCTCGATAGATGTTTTTCAACTCACTATGTTGCTGTCTCGAGCCATTCGATCGTATTGAAGTTGTAGCCCGGTCCTTCGGGTAAAGGCCCATTGTCAGTTCTGCAATCCGATGAGTAATTAATGCATGAGATTCTAGTTATATTCAACTCACGAAGCAAGGAATTGGCGGACGCTCATATTGTCTGCCCGCATAAGGAATTCCCAGAACTCATTCTCTTCTTCGGAATTCTTCGGGAGGGAATCTCGGCGATCATCAAGCTTTGCTTTGGTCGTCGTTATGAACTCTTCTAGCGCTTTGCCGACAAGCGTAGCAGGGTCTTCCTGGAGAAGTCTATGGTTCATATATTAGTAGAGGCCCAAAACACGTGAAAGGAGATCATTTACTCGATCGGTATCTTTCCGTCTTCAGGTAGTCCGCTGTTGATGTTGTATGGATCATTCACCTCCGGTGTTTTCCAAATCCGGCCGACTTGGTGAACGTCATTGAAGTATGAGGGACAAACATTATTATCGTCTCCTAGATAGTAGGGGATCAAACCACCCTTCCCTTTACGAAGCCCAATGTATTCGAAGAGCTCAAACGTCCTAGAAGATGTTTAGCATCGTTTTGCAACCGAAACAAACTAAGTGCGCAATAAATTATAGGGAGTACCTTCTCACTATATTATCCAGTCAGTAAAGGCTTCATATGTAAGGGTTCCGAAGTAAATTTGGGGTTTGATATGATTCAGGGGCACGTTACTCTCGAACAAGCCCCAAAAGACAACCTGGGCCCTATGATAGAGACGAAGGGACAATAAGGAATTCTGGATACAACTTACTCACTTCATTCTCCGGAAAGCGCATAGCACCAACATCGTAGTAGTCGTGCTCTTTCTCGGAGAACTTGAATGTGAACAATCGTCCTCCGAGTCTATCCTCCCCTGCAGCCTCGATCACATCATAATCGATATTGAGGCCTTCGACCTCTTCATTGAGCCAGTCAAAGAGCATCGCAGTAAAGAGTCCGGCCGCGCCAGCACCGACGATGCCAATCTTAATATTTCCCTTCTCGGGAGCCGTAAGACCAAGACCAGTGAACTTTTTCGTCTGTTTCAGAAGATCGCTAATAGATGTTTCTTTGGTCGGCAGATGGAAATAGACCGGAATGTTATTAGGATCTGGTTTAAGGGCCGACCGAATGCGTGCCTTGACGGCATCGAGGTCTTCTTCAAGAGTACGTCTTGCAACGTATCGAGCCCACTCGTACTTGTAGACGTTACGCTCAACAAGAGCAGGCGCAGAAGATGTCATCGCCGCCATAACTTAGAAAAATGGATAGTGAATAAATTGTTGTCGTTGTTGTGGCTAATGCTATCTGCTGGAGTCTACAAAGTTGCAACGAAGAATAGCTGCTCAATCCGGAGACTCTACGAGGGACAAATATAGCTAAATGGAATAGAGAAGTTTTCAACACATGTTTTCCAACGTTCGGTGCTTCGTGTTGGGAACTCCACAAGGTCTGGTCTGGACTCAAATGGCGCCTCACACTTGGGTGCCACATCCATCATAGATTCATAGCAACACTAGCCAAGAACTAGGGCTGAGCTGAACTGTTTCACAAACAACGCGTATAGTTGCCGATATTATGACTTGTAGTATTATAGTATAAAGAATCTTGGTCGTTTCTGACATAATCCATGCCGTGGCGTAAGTGTTATCCTCCACCGTCGGATGCACGTAAAAAAACCTAAGCTGCAATCTGACCACATTTACCCGCATACTGCCTCGTGCAGTCAATAGCTTTTTTGAAACCGGATTGGTAATTAATGTATCGTGTCTGAGAACCCGAGAGTGGCTTTTCGTTGAATGATGTGATGACTCAGATTTTGCAAGATGAGACCGGTGAAGGTTCTGGGCTCATCAAGGTCGATATCATACCACGAGCGTGATTTCCAGCCTCAAGTCTTGGATCGGGTTTCCTCCCCACGTCACAAAACAATCAGAATGCTGTCACATATGAAATAACTAGTTCCCCGCCCGAGACAGTCACACTACCTAACTTCTAGCTTTAGAGCCAATGATCATAAGGCATATTAACCCTCGCGTCGTGGACATAGACATCTGCAGAGAACTCTAGTGCAAGACGAATGAGATACATGCCGTTTGACTTATTGGATACCATTACTCCTCACCTAAGTAATGATTCGATTACTCAACAGCATCAGCTTATCAAATGGCCATATTGATCATGTCTGTGACATGAAGGTATTGCCAAAACAATTGATCGGTATCACGATTCTGTTCGGCGTAAATGAAATCTTAATGTAGGTATACTTCGGGAAATCGAGCGGGCTCTATAATTTCTCACATTAATTCTAAGCATGATATGTGTATCTGTATAACAGGTATGTATTCTAATACTCTTTAACACACGCGGTAGTCTTTACCTTTTTTCAGTCCACCTGTAAATCCATTGCGGCTCTTCGTAAGACGGTGAAAAGTTCCCCTTGAGGTTATACACGAGGACGATCCTTATGTTCACCCTAATGCGGTCAGACTTAGTATTACATGGCTTCACTTACACTACACACACCTCGCCACCATTCCCCGCCTTGAATCTAGTTAGTTGCGGGGAGGCATCCAAAGAACAGAAAGGTTAGTAAAGAGGAAATTTTCGGGGTCCTTCACACCCCTTTGCTTTAACGCGCATATTAACAAGTAAAAACCAGCATTTGAGACGAAGAAGACCGAGTTTTCAGCCTGAGCCGGCGTCTGCTTGTCGAAAAGAACTTACGTATGTGGAGACAGGAAGCCATTATACTCGGGTTCTATGCCAGTATGACGCGCAGGAGAGAAGCCACGGGATTTGAATTACTCTATCCATTATGTTAAGTTCCATTATAGTAAGGGAGTATGTGTTTTCACAATAACCTTCCCAATGGAGATGAGTGTCGGATGATCTCCCCCTCGAACATTGTTCCACTGCAACTTACAACTCACGAATGGAAGGGTTGAACTCCTCGATCTTTTGCCTATGGTCGCCGGTTGCGTGCGTCTGCGTGCGTCAACGTCGAACCAATATCTTGACCGGTCCCCAGGTGGCTTTGTTCAAACCGGAAAAGTATCGTCGGGCAACATTCTGCGGAGATGCTGATCAAAGATCAAGATGGTAACCCTCTTCAGCTCGCCACGCGGCTCACATCAGATAGAGATCGGCGGCTTTCGACCGGAGGCAACTAAATCATCAACATCTGTTTTCTGGGTGAAGAACCCCACCGACTGGAATGATGACATAAAGTTGTACAGGCTTCCAGCGGGTTTCTTCTATAGACGATAACGTCGAGTATATAACCCAACATGATACCGCCTTAGAAAGAACACTATACGACCAATAGCTTCCCCATCACCATAGCTAGAAGAAACATGGCATCCATGACGATGGTGAGTACCTATCCTGATTCATAGCCATTATTCACATATTTATCGATACTGGTCAGAATGGAACGACGAACGGAAGGGACGTTGAGCCACCCTCTGATGGCAAGGTCATTACGACGACCAACGGTGCTCCCGTAGAATCGCCTGCGGCAGACCAGCGTATTGGCAATCAACTAAGAGCAACCCTGCTCTTACAAGATGTCAATCTCCTTGAGCTAATCCAACATATCACCCACGAGCGTATTCCTGAACGCCTCGTCCATGCCCGAGGCTTCAATGCCTCCGGTTACTTCGAAGTTACTGATGATATTACCCAATACACAAGTGCTGCTTTTCTGGGCAAGGTTGGTCAGACGACCCCACTCGTCGCTCGCTTCTCGACGGTTGCTGGTGAGCGAGGCTCTGCCGAGACGGTCCGTGACACCAGAGGCTTTGCTTTCAAACTTAGAACTGATGAGGGTATCCTTGACTGGCTGTTCCTTTCTACCCCAGTCTTCCCCATTCGCGATGGCGCCAAGTTCCCATCATTCACCCATGCCACCAAACGTAACCCAAAGAGCGGCTTGCCAGACCATGCGATGTTCTGGGATTACATGAACAATAACCAAGAAGCCATTCACTTTTTGATGTTTCTGTTCAGTGATAGAGCTACTCCCAAGGATTTCCAGCACGCCGAGTGCTTTAGCATCCACAGCTATCGCTTCACCACGGCCGTAAGACTGCCCTAATCTAATTATAACCTTCATTTTCAATTAACACTCTTAGGATGGCAAATTTGTATACGTGAAAATCCACGTTAAGCCAAACCAAGGTATCGAGAATTACACCGCGGAAGAGGCACAGGCAATTGCCGGGCAAGATCCCGATTTCCACACTCGCTCGCTCTTCAACCAGCTAGAGAACGGACCCCCTCCATCCTGGGATGTGTACGCGCAGATCATTGACCCTGAAAAGGCAGCAGACTATGACATCAACATATTCGATACCACAAAGACTTTGCCTTTTGAAGACTTTCCCAAAAGGAAGTTTGGCAGGATTGTGTTGGATAAGAATGTCGATAATTTCTTCGCTGATAGCGAGCAGAGCGCATTCAGCCCGACGAACCTCGTTCCTGGGTGGGCCTTATCGCCAGACCCAAGTAAGTGTTCTGAAGGATCTCTATGGAGGAGTCTCGTGCTAAGCATCAATGTCTAGTTCTTCAGACGCGCTGTCTCGCCTACGCTGACACCCAGCGCCATCGTCTCGGTGCGAACTTTTTTCAGCTTCCTGTTAACAGGAACGAAAAGAGCTTCAATCCCCTCATTCGAGATGGTGCCGCGGCCTTCTACAACCTTGGTTCAACACCCAACTATTACCCCGCGTCGTCTGAGACGTATGGCAAAGCGGCCCAGTATGCACAGCCAGACGAAGAGTGTTGGGTCGGCACCGTCGTGGACTGGCAGTCGGAGGTTATGGACGTCGACTTCGACCAAGCCAGGATTTTCTGGCAAAAGGAACTGGCAGGGCAGACCGGACAACAAGAGAACTTCATCAGCAACGTTGCTAGCCACCTTAGCGCCGTTGAGGATGAGACAATCCGCATGACAACCTACGGTAAGTACACCCCTTCTAGTCGATGCGACCACGAGCTACACAGGAAAGCTAACTGATCATCTCCCAGATATGTTTCGGCGAGTCGACCCAGACCTAGGCCAAAGCATCCAGGATGCCACTGAAGGCAAGCTTACGGAAACCAAGTTTACTGAGACGGAGGCACCCAAGGTTACGGCGAAGATGCAAAACATGAAGATCGCGGATTTGCATGCCATGAAGCAGTCTACTCGCAATGGCTCTCAAAACTTCGACCTCTTTGCTAACAAGAAGTGGAACTTGCAATACTGATCCTGCAGGGATCACGGCTGTGTATGCGACATTGGCAGATAGATTGGTACCTACTCAAAACAAGTCTCTTAGCTCAGCGATATGCCCGCATTCAAACTGATAGTGGTAATAATGTTGATTCCAAGTTAATAATTCTCGGAATTTCATTCTGATGTAAGCGCGGCGTGGTCTACCGCGGTGCCAGGTGTAATGGAGTGGGAATGTGGTTGTTGTTATTAGGTTTTAACTTTGCTTTGAAATGAGCGGAGAATTGATCTAATCCCATAGCTTACGTAACAACCCCACCCTAACCTTTGTCATAACCCTAACCCTTACCCTCAATGAGATGCATGCAGGTAGTCTATTGATATGTAGCTCAACTACCGTCCAGTTCTCTTGTCTTTTCAAGATTTGACTTCCTCCGCAATAACTGTGAAATCCTGCTCGATTGGCTCACCGTGCTTTTTATACCAGTTCAGAAGAGTGACAACATCCTCAAAAATCTCCATCCCAAATTGACCCAAAAATGCCACATAGCGCCAAGACCAATCTTGACACTCATTCCCGCGACCACACGCCCAACCTCCTGCCACGTCATACTCTTCGTTAAGTAAAAATGGATTGTCGGTGATTTCCTGCCCTGTTCGACACCTATTTTCCATCTTCTCAACACTATCTAAGCTCCCAAGTAGCCCCAGCCCTCCCAGAAGATCAGGCGTTCAGTGGTGTCGCGGAGCATATGCCAACCAGGGCCCTCTAGACCATCGACGTGCTGCATCACGATCTCGAAATCATGCGGCAGCATCCACGTTCCTGTGGGACACTCGATACGACTAAGCCGAAAGGATGTCAGATTCGGAGCCCATGGCGTGTTGTCGCGATAAGGAAAGTGAGACTTTCACTCAGCCTAGAACGGTACTAGTAAAGGACTTCAAAATAGTCTTGCCGTAGAGTCGTTTCTTAGTGGAACAGATCCTAAGACAAAACCTTATTGCAAGATCTGTACCATAAAGCATCGTGTTCTGGATTGAGTGAGTGGCTTAGTCTTACTTGTCTTGGAAACAGCCTTCATTGGTCAATTGATTGTTGTACAGGTCTAAATGCAACTCCAAAAAGCCGTGTCAGCATAAGATCTTAAATAAATTCATCTTTCTCCGCTTTTAGCCGCCTAATATATGTAGGTATGTAGGTAGATACCAACATCCTTGGCATAGGTTTGTGTCGCCCTTCACTACAAACTAGCTGTGTACGACACTATCCCTATTATTCTATTCACACCACCTTGATCGTAAAATATGTCTTCCGCTTATTCTGTGAGATTATTTGTCATAATTTTCAAGTCATCGTTACTCGACGTTTATTAGTGATAAAGTGCTGCACTTCTGCTGATTCCCTATTTTATATATAGGACCCAGGCAACACAAACTTCCAGAATTCATTTGATTGATCTCCTTAACAATGGCAATAAGCGTCGCAAGACGATTCGAATGACCGTTAGTAATGATGACGAGGGTAGGAATAGCCTGTACTTAGTAGGAGATTCAGAAGCTTACGTAAGCATAGGGGCTCAGGGGTAAACCTCCGAGTCTCTAAGGTGGATTAGTCATCACATTAAAATAATAATATCAACTGGTTGCAAAAGCGCAAAAGAAATTGTCAAAAACGCCCAAGATTAATTGGATTCAATTAAGTGCGACTAATTAATCGAAATGGTATAAATTAACTGATACGCCATCCGTCTGACTGAAGAACTCGTAATTATGTAAGCAGCATCTTATTTTGTGAGGGTTAGGATTAGGGTTGAGAACTTCACGCAGCTCAAAGTTTCTACAGTTACCCAATGACGATTGGCTGCTTATCAAAATGAAGGGCATTATTAAATTAAATCATAAGCAAATTTCTATTCTTATTCACTTAATCGCATGTTAAAGTAGGTACGGTAGGTTAGTCGATATACTATCTACACAGAACATCTTTTCTGGCGCCATTGCATTCCTTTCAGCCGACTAATGAACACGGATATAACCCCAAAGATTCCAACAAATAGAGCAAAAAGGGTGAAGTACCACCCGTATCCCATCGCATTAACTAGTGGCTGAAGCACAGCAGCTGAAGCGGCACTGACTCCGCATCTCATAATCTGCCCGGAGGCATAAGCGGTGCTTGATTTTCCCGGAAACAGATCAACCAATAAGGCACTCGCTGTGTGACTTAATAGTGTCGATATTGCACAGATGAAGAACTGCAGAACAATAGGAGCTGCGGGATGTACTCGATAATACACCGCCCAGCCATAACCGATTATGAGGATTGTCTCGAAAACAACGAAGGCTAAACAGTTACGGTATCTAGCCGCTTCGATTGGAAACTCTCCAAGGTCGTGCAGATTGTTCTCTGCGGAAAAGTTGTGTTTTTTCGCAACCACGGCGTAATTTATATCCACGAGCTTTCCAGCAATCATGCCGCCAATTGTCATCCCTGCCAGCCCCGGAAGAAACACGAGCCCTATCTCGAGCTCGTTATAAGAATAAATCTCCGAGAAGATGACTGGAATGGCAACCTGGAACGTGTAGTAGATTGAATACGTCAAGGCCACCATCCATAGCACCGCAGAGGCATCCTTGTAGAGAAGGATACGGAGAGAGGCGAAGGCTATGCCAGGCCGCCATTTTTCTTTCCCAGTAACTTGAGGGTCAGAAGCCCCTGAGATGGAATCCGTTTCTTTGGTTTGGCCGCTTCGGATCAGGGACCACCATGTCCTCCAAATACCCACGGCAGGCTTGCTACCATTACCGACAACACATCGGGCTGTCTCAGGCAACGTGAAGCCGGCGACTAGAAAGCAGAGGACAGATATGATGAGCAGCGCCCAGAAAACCCACTGCACACCACTGGTTCCCAGAGCCACAGCGCCTCCAATTACGGGCCCCACTGCGGATATCCCGTTGCATGTTGATAGCATGGGTCCAAGCATGCGTCCCCGCTCAGCAGTAGGTACGACATCGGCGGCAATTCCATAAGCAAGAGTTGGTATAGCAGAACCGCCGATGCTCTGCAAAGCACGCAGTGCGATTAGAGCGGCGTAGTTGTCTCTATTGAGCGCGAGGCCCAGGCTTCCTAAGGCGTACAAAGCAACAAGAACTAACAGAACTGGCCGACGTCCGAATGAATCAGCAACGGAGGCGAATATCCCCGGCGATACAGCCTGTACGACCGCGTAAACTGTGATGGTAAGGTTTATGGCTTGGATGGAAACGTGGAATTGTTTGCTGAGCATGGGAATGAGGGGAAAGTATATTGTTGCTGTCAGGGTAGACAGAATCATCGTGAAACCAAGTAGGTAGGTCAGATAAGTTTGCTGCGCAGCCGAAAACACCGAATATAATTCTTGAAGCTCACGGCTTGTAGTAGATGTGTTGCCATCTTTAAGAGTTGGCTGGGCAGATTTCTCGACGGCCATAATTGACGAAGATTATTTGCAAAATTTCGGTTTGTCAGTCTTGGTCTCTTAGAAATGTAAAGTGTTAGCGACAGAATTTGCCAAGGTCGATGTTGGCTCGATAAATACAAGATGGGATGGGATGCATGGTTTTTGCCGAAACCGGTAGACAGAACAATTTATCACCTCCTAAACTCGGCAGCCTATACACGTGACATCAAAATGATGCGAAAGTCTGGGTCAAAGATCAAATTGGTCGTCCGTTAGGTGTTAATTCCTGAAATCATATCTACCTCCTGGTAGATGCGTTTTAGGATATCGCCTCGCCCGGATTATGTACGTCGATTGAATCTATGTGGTAAGGGCTTAATATAAGGGCTTGGATAGATGCAGGTGGATCAAATTCAGTATAATAATTAGCTATGGTCCTAAAGCCCTTGATTCCTCGTTCCTGGAGAAAGGGGATCTGTTGACCTATTTAACTTCAGTCTGTATGCTGTTGCTTCGCGCTGTAAGCGCCCTCTATTTCCTGTTGGTTCAATATTCAGACCTCTTGGTTCTAACAACCTAGGTTATATCTTATGACTAATCTTATCCAATAGCTTCTTGCATCCTGTGCTAACGCTCGTATATGCGATACCAACAATCGCGTCTCTAACCCCTGTATGACAATCTAACCACTACAAGCGAATAATCACAATATTTCAAGGGCATCATGAAAATATAAATTCTTTGGGTTGATTTAGGTGAGATAATTGCCTAGGTGGTCGCAGATTGTCTTTTATAAATCTAAAATATCAAGGTGTATATAAGGTGATATGGAGGAGATGAGGTATATAGTACGGTACTAAAGGGGCGGGGGTACCTATACATCTAAGAATTTGTTGTTAGATCTGAAGAAACAATGATATTCTAGATAGAACATAAGTGAATACCTCCGAGAGCCCCTTAAAGTTGTAGGGAAACCCCAAGTCCGAGGTGTACTAGGAGGTAAGTATTACATTAAGCCTTCGACGGGCACTTTAACCTAGCCTATACCTACCTAAGGTATGCAATAGATAATTTCTAGCAAATATGCTGTCATTTCCCTTACTTTCGTAACTTTGCAGCCTGAACAGTGGCTACATCTCCATTTTTGGGGCAAAGTAATGTCCCATCAGGGGTAATTGTGCATAGCCGAGTCTCATTACTCGTAACCCAGTCCCCGGGAAGAAAGTAATACTGCTCAATAGCGCCAACACCCGATTCAGACGCTTTCCTGCCTTGAAACCTTGCTGGAGCAGAAACTGGTAGGCGCCAAGTACAAATCCACTTGTCGACGTCGAGAAACGCAAGCCTCCTACGTGATAGAAATGCGAGTGGTTCGCGTATTCGAGAAGCAACCTCCTGCGGTAAGGGCATATATGTAAGGAATAAGGGATCATGGTTCGATCCCTCTTCTGAGGAGTCCCTCTGCATGTTGTCTACGTCAATTAGTAGGTATTGGTTCTCCAGGTGACCCGAGGCTGTGGAAGATGATATTTCTAGCAGGATATATGGCGAGTCGGTACAAGAGATCAACCTTCCAAGCGTTTCAGTGTCATTCTGGAAACTGCCTGTATGCCCACGCGCAAACGATGGAGCCGTGATTGTTGACGATCTTCCGATCCGAGGCGGAAAATAGCTGTACACTTCGCGTTCTCGAAGGTCAGTCCAGCTAAAGACGTACACTTTGGTATTACCAAATCCCAAAAGAGTATCTGACACTGTAGGATGGTTTGTCCACTTCACCTTTGACATTGAGGACTCAAGCTTCGACTCCTTCAAGGATCTAGATCTAAGATCTATCGAGAATAGAATCGTTGGCGTGCATAATAGTAGTTTTTGGCCTGTAGCATGGAACATAACCTGGTTGATGTGGCCTTGTTCTTGTGGAATAACAATATCAAACTCGGCGGACACGTCCCAGGAACCTGACTTCTCAGTAGAGCGAGTTATTCTTTTAACCGTAAGACGTCCACTGAGATCAACAAGTGCAACCAAGCGTCCGTCTTCGCTCCAAGCCACATATTCGATGGATATGTAGCTTGTCAATCTCTCTAACTCGGCAATTTTGCCTCGTCCTGTTTCACAGAGGACGGCAATGCCATCTTCTGTTCCATAACAATACAGTGGTCCAACTGACTGGCCAGACAATGCGATAACATCGTCAACTCTAGCAAAATGATGTTCAGCATAAAGAGATACTTTGGCGAGGCTTTCGGTTTCGCTATGAGAATCACTATTACTGTTGTGATCTGAACAATCTGCGAGACGAATTAAAGTATTAGGCTCCCATACGTTGCCGTAAGATCCTCGTATATCGTAAAGTCTCCTAGAGTCGGTACTGAAGCAGATGTAAAGAACAGGATCCTGCGATGCAAGCTGATACAACATCGAGAAGTCAGCGGTTGAATACACCTTGACTGCGCCAACTGCATCCCCTGTAGCTATTAGAGACCCGTCAGCGCTAATTGTGAAGTTGTCTGCGCCTGTGTGGACAGTTGTACTGGCCTCCTCCTCATAGGGATCCCAGATGAACAGGAGTCCCACCATATTGAGACCAATGACCTCGCCAGAGTGTGGATGCCATGCCAACCGGAAAACCTCACCCCATGTATTAACTTCAGTAGTCATGTCATTCTCATTCAGGGGAATGCTGCATTGCCCGATCAGCATGGGTGGTTCCAATTCCCAAACTGTAGCCGGATGATTACGGTACCCAAATGCGACCATATTGCCATCTGGGCTGATAGAAGTGACTGTGGGAAAACTGACGGTGGTATCATCTAAGCTTTGTTCATCGATTTGCACCAGAAGCTCATATTCCTCTATGCCATCGTCTTCGAGAGAGAAGGTTCTAGTAGATCTATCCTCGAAACAAACTAGAACTAGTCCGCGCTTCTCATCGAATAGAATGCTGTGCGGTCGTGGACGTTTAGGGGGATTTTTTATTATCTTAAGGCATTCTCCTGTTGCTACGTTCCATAACCTTGTCGTTAGGTAACCGTAGCTGACGAGAAGATCGCCAAGCTTGTTGCTTTGAATAGTTAAAACGCGTTCCGGATGCGTTATCCGACGTTGCTCTTCGAATGTCGCCGCAGTATAAATGATAATCTGACTTAATTTCCGAATAACAGTAAGAATTGCAATTCGACTGCCAGCAGCAATCACCGAAGATGCTACAACCCCCTGAGCCAGGGTAAAACGGGCGAGGCAGTCATCCCAGCTAGTGGCTGTGAATCCAGAGATCTGAAGCGACCGACTCTCTTTGCGACCGAATTGTTGATAGATCATGGAGTCTTCGGGGCAGAATGGAGGTATAAGCTTATAAATTGCATCAGGGTGTTTTCTCAAGTTGTTGCCGAATTTCCCCACGATTTTTACAAAGTCGGTGGCCCAGCCTTCAACGACTGCGGCAGCTTGACGTTGTATAGGAGATTCTTCGACCTCCATCCTCCGCAACTTAAAGGCAACTTCGACTAAGTGGCGCGAGGCAGTCACCAAAGCTCTAAGGTCCTTTGCCCTGGCAGCGACGTGTATCCATGTGAGAACATGCGGACTCCCGAGAAAGTTCATGATAATTTCTAAGATATCTGGGTTGGTAACTGATCCGTGGACAAGGTGGTGGGACCATGAAGACATAGCATAGCTAAGCAGCGCAGGTGGTCGGTTGCGGTTAATCTGGCTTCGTAGGCTCGTATCCGTTAGCCGTGCTATGCATCGCTTGAATAGCGTATCGTTGGTAGTGTTAGGGTTGATGCCCAGCAAACCACGACTTTTACCTCCGCGCACCAAATACTCTCGAGCCGTCTCATGAGTCATAGTAGCCTTTCCCTCGTGGTCGACAGTGACGAAGCCACCACAGAGGTCTCCTATTGTTCTATGAATCTCAAGAACGCCATCATTCTCCAAGGCGTCACCAAGTTCGTCGACGCTCAAGAGCCGTCGGGCACAAGTCGTCCAACCCAGTATGTTGAGGCCGAGGTTCCGGTCATTGACATTTGTCTGCGACTGAACAGATGCAGCCATCCGGTTATATAACGCTTCCATCCCAGAAGGGAGTTCCTCGAGGGCTCTCTCGACGTCTGGTCTTGTGTGACAAGCGTTGATCCTCTGTACTGCTAAGTGCAACCACAGAAAATTGCCCTTGGCGCGGTTGAGTAATTGATGAGTAACCTCCTCTCTATATACGGCATCACCTGCTAGGTCCATTTCGTGGTCAATATAGGACCGGAAGTCAATGAGATTCCCTTCGGCTCGTATAGTATCCGTTTCTACCTGCTTTGCTAGTTTCTGAAACGCCGATGAGATTTCGTGAGTTTTTCGGCTCACAATTAAGACACGGAGAGGGAGAGTTGTTTGCTCTAGTTCTGATAGAAGGCGAATCAACGCGGCTGGCCGGTCCGCCTCATCCAGGCCATCTATTACCCAATACAGTGGGAAGCCGTGGTCCAGATGAAAAAGGGTCTGCCTGAACAACCACTGCCAGATCGTCCGAGAATCTGCGGTTTTCAGGTCTGCAGCAGCCGCCTCAAGCCGGCGGAGTTTATCTCCATAGGCTGGCGTTGAGTTGGCAAGTTGGCAAGCCAATGACCGCAGCAACATACCCAATCCCCGTTTCTCTTGGGACATGAATCGTATGAAGAAATACTGGCAGGGCAGGCCAAGCTGAACCAGATGGTTGATGATAAATGAAGACAAGATCGACTTCCCACTTGCAGCACTGCCATTTACCCATAGAACTCGGGGTCTAAAGCTTACATCCTGCATCCATGCGTTGAAAGAATCATTGGATTCAATCCATGTGCATGTACCAGGAGTCCAGCGATCGCGGAAGAAATTGTAGTCCGCATCAGAAGACTCGAAGACAGAAAGATATTCCTCAAAGCTGGCAACAGATGGCGCACCCGTATCGGGGGGGTTCTCTACACATGTTTGATATATCAGCTCCCCTAGATTTCGAAATATTTAAAGAGAATATATTCCTAGGTAGGTAACTGAACCAAATGTATTAACTTACGCTTTGTCTTGGCTTTCGTAATCAAAGTCTTAAGAACATTTCTTACAGTGATGTATCGCGGATCATCCGGACTTGCATATTTACAAACCCCATGATGATCTGCGTCGAGGGGCTTGGAGATCTCCCCGGGATAGCCCAGCACGGACGAGTCCTTCTCTAGGACCATCTGAAAATAAATGGTCAGATGCACCTCCTATGTGTTTAGTTGAATGATGTTCATACTATTTGAGCCTTTTTGAACATGGTCGTAGGACGAGTCTCATAAAAGGACACAATTTGCAGCTTTGGAGCTGCATGTCTGAACTGCTCATTAAGCTTTTGGAGAGTTTGCGAGCCAGCTGCAAGTTCGGCAATAAACTGCATAGGACTAGTAACAAAAGACACCTGCAAAATGCGGTTTAAAGTATCGGCTAAATTTGTACCGCGATGCGGTGTAGAAAGAAAAATGATGGACGAGATCGCCTTGATGATGGACTCGTAGGTTGGATCATTCTGTCCCTGCATATACGCCTGGAGTAACGCAAAATCATGTTAGCCAATAGTCATATACGGTTATCATACAAGGTGCTCAAACCGTACCTCTTTTACAATAAGTCCGCCCATGGAATGTACTATGAATATGATCGGTCGCTGCATTCACTATTAGCCTAGTCCGAAAGAAACTCATTGAACGGTTAACCGTACATCTCCCATACCTAAATCCTCCAATTCTAATGTAGATTCATCTTGAGCATGCTTCAAATCAAATAAGAGATCTTTTGCAAAGTCAAGAACGGACATCTTATTCTTGCCGCTCCCTGGACGAAAATCTGCGTTATATCCGAAAGTCAGAATCCGGGCTTCGTTGATGTCCGGCTCGAGCGGCAAGAATTTTAACGGCCAGAAGAAATCTGGATTGCGATCGTGGGACCATGTCATGCGGCTGCTACCTCCTAGTCCATGAACAAAGATGATGTCCACCAAACGCTGCCCTACAGGTCGATGCACGACCTTTAAACCTAACGGGTCCTTGCTCGATGCTTCAAACCCGCGATATGTCGCTGAGCTTCCTAAGGAGGGAGCGAATTGGCTGTCCATGGTCTTTGCATGGCGAAACTCGTGGCTAGCGCCCGATGACCTATCCTGAGATTGGGCATTGCTATTTGTGGACGCGTTTGATGGCGAAGGTGTCTCTCGTGCCGCGGTCGTTGACTTAGCATCGTGACTTTCATGATAATCCGGAGAATCGTCTCGGTTATCGGTCTTCTTCTTGCGGAAAGGAAACGACTTCTTGAACTGCACGGGTTTATAAACAAGTTAGCGGATACTCAGGTATACGGTGGTTGAAGTATCATCCATGAAGCTGAAAAGGGGCATGACGACTTACCATAGTGTCGATAGCGCATGGAGTTTAAGAAATAATGTAATGCCATCGCTACGATTTTCGAGATATGTAGAGAGGATACTGAAACGGTCAATAAAGCTCCTGACAGGGGGGACCCATCCAACCCCGAAATCCGGCTCACAAACCGCCCCCAACGTGAACCCTTGGAAAATCTCAGCCTCAAAACAAATGCTTACGTCTATTCGCTTATTATAGCCGCCGAGTGTGACCCCTCAACGAGATAAGAAGTGGGTGGGAGGGATTTATTTAAGTCAGGCTGCCATAAATCATGATTAGCTTTCCTTTCCCGAGCTCTTGCCTAGAGGGACTGGCCGTGTAGACTTCGATTTGAAACACATATACTATTATTATACCTCGGAGAACCAACATCTCATCATGGCGACAGAGATTGAGGTATCGCCAGGTCTCCTGGTCTCTCCCGTCCCAGGGCCCACTTTACTAGAAAAGACGGCTACAATGACCATCAAGCAAATTTTGGCACAGCTCGATGGAGTCTTTCCAATGGACGAAGCTATCATTGATGGTGAAAATCCCTGCAAATATCATCGGGTATAATGCTTATTTTCCATAGCACTGCCAGCAGGAAGTACTTTTATTTCCGTTGAGCACTTTGGGACTAGCGCTTGGACCATCACAGGCAGACTCGTAGCACTTGATGCGGATGGTTCAGAGAAGGTTTACTTCATCAAAGTGAGTCTATAGTATTTCGAAAGACCCAAACTATAGTTGAGGCCTGACATTGAGTCTTCCCGCCTAGATTGCATACGGTGAGACTGGTCGAATCATGCTCGGGGGCGAGTTTGAATCGTCCAAGATAATCTACGATGCCATGTCCGATTTCATTCCTAAGCCATTCGGGTTTAGGAAGTACAAGGTTCTAAGCCCGGCCACCTACTTCTATCTTTCTGAGTTCGTTGACATGGATATCGCTACGGCCCCGGATCCGGCCGAATTTACCAGTAGACTTGCGCATCTCCACAAGATTAGTCAGTCGCCAACAGGCCAGTTTGGTTTCCATGTCCAAACATGTGACGGTGACCGAGCACACGTGGTCGACTGGCAAGATAGTTGGGCTGTTTTCTTCAGGAATCTGTTTCTTGGGGTCTGCGAGCTTGACGTCAAAAGGAACGGCCCTTGGCAGGAATATGAACGAGCCATCCAACAGGTAGCGTGGAAAGTGGTACCACGCCTTCTTGAGCCTCTCCAGGCCGGGGGTCGCCAACTCAAGCCCTGTATCATTCACGGGGATCTCTGGGAAGGAAACATGGGGATCAATATGGAAACTGGCGATACCCTCCTTTTCGATGCTGGTTCCTATTTTGCTCATAATGAAATGGAACTAGGCCACTGGAGATGCGAATTCAGCTCTGTCTTCCGATCCGCGTCGTATAAAAAACATTACCTACGGCACTATCCCGCAGCGGAACCAGCTGATGAATTTGATGATCGAAATAGACTCTACAGCCTCAAGGGCGCTATCAACTACTCCGCCGGCCACCCTGGTAGCATTTTGAGAAAAACGTAGGTCTCAATTTCTTCATATTTATCATTCCACTGCTAAAATGATACTGTATGTAGGGCCTACAACAACATGTGCTATCTCTGTGAGAAATATGCTCCGATCGACGGCATAGATAAGTATGACTCACGGATTGATCCATCGCTTACAGGAGCTCGGATTGTAGCCCATTTAGCTGATGACCTCATTTGAGAAATATTCATGATATTGATAGCAGGTATGATACGGTTCCCGAAGCTCCGGGTGGGTCCTGTTTCCGGGGTCGTCCGGGGCAGGCAGAACCCGGAGATCTACCGTCATGTTATATGGTTATATTTTATGTAATGTAAACTCGATATAAAATGCAACTTAGACTACGTCAATACCCTTGAGGCTTAATGATTAGTATGCGTGTGATTCGTGCATTGCATTAGACGGTTTTGATTTGTTGCTTTAGTGTATTATGTAAGCCTAAGTTGTCTGCTTATCCAAAACTGCTTATATAAAGCCCGCTTATGTAAATCTCGCTTATGTATGCTTACATAAAAGCCGCTTATATAAGGACCGCTTATGTAATGTTGTTTTCGGAAAGCTGCTTATATAAGATTGCTTACCTAAAAACGAATTTACTAGGGTTGCCTAGGGATAACTAGGGGTAAGGTTAGGACGACATTGGGTTCTTCGAGGTCTTTGAAAAGGGACGACTTGATACGATCCACTTTGCACATGATTCCATTTACAACCATGTTCTATAGGTAGCCACTATCTATCACTATCCTTGGCACTAAAAATTGCGACAGAAGATAGTCCTCGAAGGATGAATACCAAGGGCTAGAATATCTTGTGGATAAACTTCCATGACATTGCGGGCTAGTAAATCTCAAGCTTTTTACGATTCAGTTTAAAGATATACCTTGAACCGAAACATTGACTGTTCAAATGTGGATTTAATAACTCTAACAATAATAACGATGTCCCTAACCGGTACTCGCTTGATCAGAATATCTCTCAAGAATGTATACTTGTTATGAGGCACGGATCTATTATGTTTGCAAAATTGCTTGTGGTATCCCAGGCCCTCGATTAAAATTAAACACGGCATCACGTAGGAAAGCCAGGCGTATTACTATATTGTAGGAACAATGGACACCCAATGAGGGCGATGAATTCGCTCGGCATTTGGCATAGGGTAACTAGGTAGAAGTCATTATCGTTCCACCTACCCATATCTTCTCATATGTGGTAGTCGTTTATAAACGAGGATATTAACAGAAGGTTTCTGTTCATACGTATCGTGTAGATTACATTAGTTATGTGCAGAAGACCGTGATGGCGTGGGTGCTAATCTTGAGGCATTGTCGGACATCAACGAGAAGCATAAGTTGACATTTTCCATTCCGTCACCAATCTCGTGAACAAGCGATATCTATATATTAGGTCTTGAATCGATGTGAGAGAGTGTGCGTATTTTCGTAAAGACACGAATTCATCGTGTTTGGCGATATTTGAGACGGTCGTCGGGTTAGGTCGGGAGAGCCAGTCAAAGCTAGGTACGCTACCAAATTTACCTAGCTTGAGAGTTTTCCTAGCCGCCCAAGGACAGGTAGAAAATGAGATTAGTGCAATTATAGTCAGCATTTCCTTGAATGTAGCGAGATAATGGCCATCAGTAGAAGTGGCGTGCCAGGGCTATTCTTTCTGGGACTTTAGGTCATACTTCGGTTAAGTTCCACTTTTGTCTTAAGTATTTTAATGAATTATATGGAGTTGTCTTGGTTTGTTTGTTATGTCCCCAACATCGCGATGTTTTAGTTAATGTTACAGCTTAGCAGAGGGGTGCTCGTGGTAGACCTTGCGCTGCGCCCCTATTCAGGGGCAACTTTCAATCCTTTCTTTTCAAAGTTGTTTATTGGAGACTTCCACGTTAACCTCTTAGAAATTCTCATTTGTTAAACTTGGACATACATAGATATATATATCTATAGGAATTTAGAAGCTAGGATAAATATTTGTATTTACGGCCACCAATGAGATACCAGCCATACTGAGTCATAATTTGAGACGTATACATATCAGAGCCAATTCATATGTTTTAGTTTAGAAACTTCTATATCACTGAAAACAAAGTGTTCGCAGAGTGTATCACGCTGGTAGAGATGAATCTTAAGCCTTTCGGACCCCTAGTACATCATTCAAAAGCGGTCAATAATATCGCCATAGAGTGCCTATCGTGAGCGGTTTTCTGTAAATCCGGGATCCCCAGACCGAAAAGGGGAAGTACCTAGTCCGGACGTTTGCGACCGAGCACTAAGTGGGGCCGATCCGGTACGGCCCGGCTAGCTACGGTATGGGATTTGAAGATGTTGTTAAGCTTCCGGATCTTCCTATAAACTTTTTGACATAGTCTCGGAGATCACTTTTCAGTTTAGTTTGGTCAGTATATGATGCTCTAGGGACTACCGGACATTTTAGTAATATTGTTGACATTTAAGGATCTTTTTGTAAGGAAACCCGTTAACATATGAACGGTATGAGGAAATGGTGAATATGAACTAAGATAGAATGCATATTAAACCATGAATCTTCCCTTTGCTCGCATTGAAACCCCTTTAGCTATCTTGATCTACCACTCCCCCGGATGTGTGCATTTTCACCCAATGTGAATGAAGGTTATTGGTAATTATTAGGAAGGAAGGAATGGAAGTGGTCCTTCCTTCCTTCCCAGCAAGGCTCTACGTCAGATGAGAACTTAGTGGATAAAGCAAGTATAAATAAGATTTTTGAGCGTCCCACTGGCTCGTCGAAAGCACTTGCCTTTGTCGTCTCTAAATAACATATAGTTCAAACTAAAACTTCCTTCATCACAACAAATTCAATAGAAGCCAGACTGGAGTGGCCTAGTGGGGTGTATTTGGGACCTCGCTCAAATCTCATGTTTGAGTCATGTAAGATTTGGGAGGGGCGCTTTACTGCTAGGCCTGGGGGTTCGATTCCTCCAGTGGCTATACTCTTTTCTTCTTTTTTCTAATCATTCGTATTGTATCATTCCTTACTTTTCTGTATTTACGACTAGCATATTCATTCTCTAGAATATTATGATCACACTGTGTGTACGGCCGCCTATACTAACAAAAGTCTCTAGGCTGTAGAATACTGCGTTTCCAAATCTGATCTGATCAATGAGGTGGGTGGGTGGATTGATTTTGTTTGGGCTGAGAATGTTCTCAGCTTTATTTGGGTTTTACAGGAGCACCCCTATTTCGTTTTTTGTACCTGACTTCATTTTTGCATAGGATTTGGCGATTTTTTAATAAGAGAGGTTGGTTGAAGGAATAATAGATAATATTTGGTTTGATGTAATAGTAAAATCGTAACAGTTCATTTTATTTCTATTTTAAAGGACAAAAACAAACAGCTTTTACTTTCGCAACTGTCTACCTACCTCTTAGACTTAGTAACGCCAAGCCCAGAGCCCCACTGTATTCCCGCCTTAGCGCCCCGCATCGGTTGCTGTCGTCTGCTTGTAAATATTTAGAGCAAACTACGAATACGACATAACCAATCCATCCCACCCACCCAATCTCCCAACCCAACAACACCAATTCCCCCACCCACCACCACCATGGCGACCACGACAACTTCAACGAACTCAGCCTCGTACGGGGACTGTGTCGCCGCGCTACGCACCTCGCTCTCCTTCCTCGAGTCCTCGGTGTCGACGCTCGGCACCGGCGTCGCGGACTTCCCGCGCCTGATCAACGTGCTCAAGAGCGTGCGCGTACGTGTTCCTCCCCCCTCTTCCCCTCTCTTCCTCTTAGCATTTCCCAGCGACTAACCCCCGCGCCACAGCACTACGAGCTAATCCCACAACCGACCCTCGTCGCCGCCGAGTCCTCTCTCCGCGACGAGATCGGGCCCGCCATAACGACGCTCCTCGACCGCGCGGACGCGCACGTGGCGCGCGTGGAGCGGCGCATCGACGCGCTGAAGGCGCGGTCGGAGCTGCAGCAGGGGCGGCTGCTGCGCTCCTCGTCGCCGACCCCGACCCCTGCTCCCGCCGCGAAGAGCAGTGGCGGTTACGGGGGGCGCAGGGCGAGCCTGCCCGGGGACCGGCTGGCGGTGGAGGGCAAGCTGCGGGCGCGGCAGCGCGAGGCGCTGCAGTACGGCGTCGAGCGCCTCGAGCTCGAGGTATTGCAGAAGGAGCGCGAGCTGCGGAAGAGGGTGGACGCGGCGGCCTGAGGGGCTTCGCGCGACGCGATACGATAAGACACGATATGATAAGATAAAACACGATGAATGAGACTATAAGGGGTGGACGAAGTGTTGTTTGGTTCGGATGAGATGGGACTTGAGATTAGAACTGCGGGCAAAGACCTACGATGAATCTCAGAGCGACCGTTTGCCTTCTGCCGACAACGTTGTGGGCATACGTGTTACGACGAAACTGGACAGGAACCATGACACGCCCTACAAATCTATGCAATTTCGATCCTCGATTATGGCGGAGGAGCTAGGCTATCACACGGCACTATTTTACCCACCGTTGCCGAACATGGGAAGGTCAACATCCGAGAAGTGTTGGGGGTTAGGCTAACAGATCGGAATGTCGAGGAGGCATCTTCCAAACGTGGCAGGGAGGTGGCATCCATTCTAGATTAGGCTACGAAAGAAAGCATCAATGACAAGACTGCTTACGGGGGAGACATATGACAGTCGGAATCACCCGCGGATCGGCACAGAGCCGCAGTGGTAGGTAGATCTGAAATTTTGACGGCATGTCATTTTGACTTCAGTCAGACCTTCTTCCCCTTCAAGGTCCCAGAGCTTCAGATAGTTAGGCACAGGTCAAATTCAGACAATATTATCAATCCACCTTGTCCAGTCCATCCCAAATTTCCACACCATGTTCAATCTCATCCACGCCCAGTCCCGATTGCCCCCGAACCTACCAAAATGCCCGCCCAGAACACTACAACCATAGTACATAGTATCTCACAACACCACACCAGACAATAATCTACACGACAATCACTCGCCAATAGTCATCGCATTGTATTTTTGATTGGTCTTCTTTCATTGATTGATACCAGAGCTTTTACCTATCTCCTGGAATCCGTGAACCAATGAGCGTGACGTTCGTAAATCCCGTTTCGTGTCAGAAAGGCTACTGCTCCATCCTACTTCGCCGGTTCAAGTAAAAAAAAAAGGGTGTTTCGAAAAAGCGGGGAAAATAAAAGACGCTCTTCCGCAGTTCGTACGTGCTATAGGGGCAAGGGGGTACTGGTTTTCCGAATATCACACCTGGGGTATGATGCCGTAGATAAAAAAGCAGAAAGGTGAAGAAAAAAATAATAGACAATAAAGGCAAACCATCATGGAACGATAATAGAAAATAGAGCCTTGCGAAAGCGAGAAAAAAGCTACATCCGGCAATGTTGGCAAACCCCCATTTTACTCCAACGCGTATCCGTGGCCCAATATTTTTGTATACATCCTCTAAACCCCGTTCAAATACAGATTACTCGCGCTATTGTCTTCAGAGGCCACCTAGACAAAGCAATTCAACGTATCATATCAAAACCGAACGAACTCAGAGCAGAACTCAGGCTAAAAGTCGTCTCATAATAATATGAGGTAATTGCTGGGAGCTATTCCGGTCTCGCCGCTCTCTTTTCGTGCTTGCCACCATCGTCCGCTGACGTCGCTGACTTCGAGTATTTCATGCTTGGAGAATGAAATCTCATTCGCATCATCCGGGTTGGCTTCGTAGCTGTAGATAGCCTTCGCACGATACGGATATTCGGTAGGAGCGGCAATTTCGGCCTCGGTCTGTTGTGCTGGCGATGGTGCTTTAGGAGCACCGGGGAATCCGGGAAGACCACCTGAGTTGCGCGGAGCATTGCCATTAAAGCCTCCCACAGGAGATGGGTTCTCGAACCCGTTAAGTTGGGCGGATGTGTACATCTGGGGGGGTTGGACGGAGGTAGATGTCTCCGGGCGATATCCTCCATTCATAGTTTGTCGGTTATTCGCGGATTCTTTAGCCAGAGCGAAAGAGTCGATGTAGGCACGTGGTACTGCGGATGGTGCGGACCCGAAATAGAATATCCAGACAATCTAACACATATTATGTTAGTGAATTTATTTCTCCAGCATTACAAAATAAGCGAGTGCTTGTATGCATCCGTTAATGCTACAATTAGACTTACGTTGACCATGGATAACAGAATAAAGCCGGCCGCAGCAGCCTCTCTCGCTGCGTTAGCATCATAGACCAGCGCGTTCACGGATGAGGTAGTGGCAATAAGACCGCAAGCTAAGTAGCCGACAAGAGCAATGTGATAGGTCTGGATACAATCGGATGCAACCACGATGGTTATTCCAATTATCAATGGTAACATGAAGACGAGCGCAAACCACGAATATGGCGGGAAGGGGTCCTTGCGAGTCTCTTGTACTCGAGCGATGATAGAACCAATGAAGGAGATCACCCATGCAAGCTGGTAAGACTATAGTTAGCGCTAGATCTATGCACAAAGCGTTATGGAAGCGATGGAAGATTCTTGAACATACTCCTGCAATTGAAACCGTAGCCAGAGCGAAAGGATCACCGATGATATTAGACATGTTGAGACCTCTACGGCCGTAACTCGCCCGGGAATGTTCCATTTTGCGCAACGAAGGGGAGTGAAGAGATCCGTAAGAGGGCATAAGGAAAGAGGAAAAGCTTCACGCTCAAGAAGTTCAATTAACAATTGAAACCTGGTGAGCTAGGATTGGCTACTCGGACATGCGATGCGAGGCGAAATGCAGGTGAGAGCGAATCGTGGGTCTTGTTGATCGCCAGTCACGGAAGTGTGGC
This sequence comes from Annulohypoxylon bovei var. microspora, assembly GCA_022836615.1. Lineage (NCBI taxonomy): Eukaryota > Fungi > Ascomycota > Sordariomycetes > Xylariales > Hypoxylaceae > Annulohypoxylon > Annulohypoxylon bovei. The sequence goes on along the minus strand of MU405219.1, from coordinate 163,213 downwards.
TGTGCCCTGGAAGGTTGCAGAGACAAGAAGCCTAATAGGTTGTTTGTTTGGTCTGATCCGCTGAAATGCCAAGAATCGCGACCGATAGCTTGGCGGGATGCTGGATAGGATTGTATTCTCTACAAAGGAGTGACTGGAGTTGGAGAGTCGAGGACGGTGGGAAAATGGGTTAAAAGGTTGGCGAACGTTGTACGGGTCGATAGGCCGCTAAATAAGGTCTACAGTAAGTATAAATGCTACCGTAGATAATACCGCGCCGTCTACAGCTTTGACTATACGTGCGTGGCTTGATATGCGACCGCGTACCGTTGCGAAATTAAGTATTGGACGGATTCAATATCTTTCTTCTTCTGCGATGCAGGTAAAAACAAGAATTGAAGTCAATTGCGTAAAAATGCGATCGATAATCCAGTCGTCAAAAATGATAATATATGTCGGATAGGGGGGTGGAGAAAGCCTATCAAAGAAGCGCAGAAGTGTGCAGAAGTCTATTGTCGTTCGACTCCTTGGTTATCGAGACTTGACTTGGCTGGGTCGACCTGGTTGAGAATCCTCGATTGATACGATTGATACGGCGACGGCGAAAGAGGAGAGAATTAATTCGATCACGGATCCAAATCGAAATTACGGATGAGGTTGTAGGAGAGGTGGAGAGGCGTGAGGGGGATTCGGACTCGGCCTTATTCCTATTCTCTTCTTTCTCTTTATTGTTTCCTTCTCTTTTATTTTTCCGGAGTAACAAGTATACACAATAAACGTTACTACCAACTTCTTTCTCCTCGCAGTTCCTGACGGCGCGTAAATAATCCTTAGCTGCAGAACACAGAACACCGGCCACAATATATGTACGTCGTGAGAAGCGAAGTTGGATCGTTCCACGGTTTGCAAAGCCTGGCTGAGAATCGAACAAAATGATTGACAGTAATAGGCTCGTCTTCGCGATGACGGATGACGGATGACGGGATATAGAGGGAATGGGAATAGAGGGGGGTAAGAGTGAAAAAAGAAGGGACAGGCAAAAGCGTTAGGAGAGAATAGGAAGGGATGGGACCTTGTGAATGAGATGGGAATGGGGATGGGTGGAAAAAGGTTAAAGGAATCAACCCGAGCAATCAAATCAAATGGAGAAGGGGAGACAAGGATGGCATTGGGATGGGAGTGGGTTGTGTGTCCCGGTTGGTACCACTTGACAAGAGCAAATTCGAACTTGAATTTTGAAATGTTCCTGACGAATTCTTTAATAATGGAGACTTGCTATGTAACAGACGATAAGAAACTAGGTGAGTTGGTACAAAGAGAATTATGCTGTTTGGAAATTAGAGTACAGCTAAACTGTAAGGCTAGCGCTTCCAGTTTCATGTACTTGGGGAAATTACGAGTTGTACCGCGATTAACATTAATTACGGGAGGCCCCTTGGAATAAAGTAATCGGGGCTTACGAAATATCCCCTGTTACGGTACCTAGCCGATACCCAATAAAGTTAGAAGATTGACCTCGGTGGACCTGGTTAGGTCTGGCTCTCTTCCCTCTTTTTACCCCTGCTTTCCGAATTCATTTGGCTGGGGGAAGCTCATTGAACTGGACCTCGATGCGAGATGATTGGCTCAAATCTCTCCCCGTTCAATGTTGTACACGCGAACACATCTTCTATTGGGCCATATCCTCTTTTTTCATGAGCCTTACGTACTTACTTCGCCATGTTAGTATGCGTGCAATAAACTAAAAGTTCTAGACGTCTAGGTATCGTAAATCGTGATTCTGTTTGTTACGCAATATTGCAATATCCCGAGTATTTACTGGCAGGTGATAACTCATAAATACCACAGATCGTCCGCGTGTTTCTGTTAGTACGTAGTTACAAGGGCACTAAGGCAGGAACACGACGTATCGATGATTTGAATCGAACAGGTGGCGGCGGCAATGGCCTGGAATGTAATGGTCGAATTGACGATGGTTGGGTGGTCCGCGATATGGGATGTCTGGATATGGGGAAGACGGAGTTGCATCTGGCTGTGTAGTGTTTGAGATTTGGCTGGGATCTAAGAGTCTGCCAAGGATGAAGGAGATGTGAAGTCTCGGGTTCTTAGTGCTGTAGTGCACGCTGACAGGCTAGAATCTGAAAACGAGCAGTTGGCATCTAATAAAAGCCTCTTAAGCTTCTTTTCCTACATTAATATTCATCTGTATATGCATGTAAGATCTATACTACTCTCTATATCTGAATATATTGATGGTATAGTATAGCCAATAAGTTCATTTGTTGCTCAGTGATAGACATGTTCTCTCAGGCTATAATTATCATAAACAGCACCGTTCTTCCGCTCGAAGCCGAACTCTATGCACAACTACATACAACATGTGTATCAGGTGATGGAATATGAAATAGTTTATTTCAAAAGACATCTGTGCTGCTTCTGTCTAATCGTCATTAAAGCCAACTCAAGAGTTTTGACGGCCTCTGATAGGTGCACCGATGTTAGGTGACGCTATCTAGGGGTGGAGTTTCACATCAACCCGTCAGACTCCCGCGGTTGCAGGGCCTCCTGCAATAGAGGGTTGCAGTGATGTAAACTACCTATGTAGGTAGGTACGGCTCCTACGCGGCCAGCCTTATCAGTTCTTACTACAGAAGTCGCGCGAATTGGTTATTCTCAGACGTAGATGTCTAAATCCCATCGTGCCTTGCGACCTCCATATTTTCACCATGTGTGCCATGTGGCACGTTTCGAATCGGAAGCAGGCCAGGATCGCCATCGATCAAACATCCGATGCATTTGTTGGAGCGCTAAAGAGGATGACGATAGATGGTGTTTGGAAACTCAATTTGAAGTCATATGTTACTCTGAATCACACTATCGAAGTAAGTATTGAAGTTTACGAAGTTCGCTAACTAATTAACGATAGATCAAAGAGTGTCGATTCACTGCTCAAGCTTATGGATTTACCCAGTACTAGTTTGCCAGCCAGCAAACCCGCATTCTTTCCGGAAGGTTAATAAAAAGTTCGACAACGCATACACGTGTACGCAATGCATTGAATCCTACATCTCCCGCTCCTCCCGCTTTAGTAAATGCGTCGAGCGGCACAGACCTCTTCTTAGCAGGTCGAGAAAGACTGGGCATCTGAACCTCAGGTGTGTCTTCCATAAAGGATATATCACGGCCCGGATCTGAGCACCTCTCGATCTCGCCTGCAACCCTTCATGCAAGCAATACCTACATAGGAAGTGACATAGCCGCAGCTATCACACCGTTCCGGTCCTATCGCTTAGGTAGACTAAATCACCATTTCCGGCAAGTTAAGACATACCAAGGTATAATCTGCAAAGCCGATGAAGCCTTAATTTAGGTCTCTTCGTCAAAGATGACAATTAAAAGTATTAGATGGCCTAGCAGGGCGCATTAGTTCTAAGACTGGCTGTATCAAGTGAAGCTACCTGAAGTTAGAGCGTGCCAAAGCTTAAGACCTGAAAGTTTTAGCTCGAGCTGCCGTGGGCTAGAACGCTAGCACACTCGCCACATGTGGCTTGACAAACTGCAGTTCATGCCGCGTAGCCGCGGTAATGAACGGGATAGGATCCTACGGATGCAAGTAAGATTCTCAACCCATGAATGAAACCACAGGAAATTGTGAAGTTGCTTCAACTGCTCAGCCACTGAATAGAAGACAAGCCAGAGCATAATTCAACTTCATCTGGTGGGAGATTAGCTAATTGTTTGTTCTCTCGCCAAGGAATTCATATCAGCTCGGACTCGAGCTAACTGCCATAGAACGTGTCCCTTGCTCACGTGGTTTTATAAATCCAGAGTTCTAGATCGTGTTTGTATGTATTCATCAACGTGGAAACCACATGATATTAAGCTAATATCTAATGTAACATGGGCTCAACTGCCGAAGGCGTGCTTTGGTAGTCCATATCCCTGGTATATGGATCTTGTGTGAGATGAACGGAACTACCTAGTCCCATGAGCTCTCAACAAACACGCTCGAACTTCGTAATACCATTTCTGAATTGGTAAATATGTTTGTAGCATGTAACCCAGGTGATTAGTCCATGTATTTCCTAAAGCCGGAGGTTTCCCTCCGACGATTATCAGCAATTAAGCTGGGAGAGATATCCCCCCAAAATCTCCCCTACCACGCCGGCATCATCGTGATTGTTCGTAGGGTCTCGAAGTGCCAGTTGATTCCGTGGCCCTGCGTCCCAAGTATGGAGCATGTCTGTAGACCTTAGACGACGCTACGCGGCATGATAATAACCGAGTAACCGCGACTTAGCTTGAGCACCCAATCGCCCCTCGTAAGTACTCATCGTAGCACGTAAATATACTCTATCCCATCCCCATCCCCATCCCCATCAAACCTCGCTCCTCACCCTCTCCACCCTCTTCACCACCCGTTCCGCCCTCTCCACGCGTCCCTCCACACCCGCGACATACTCCGCATACCTCAGCACCTCGCCCTCGTACCACCTGCGCACAAGCGCCTCGCTCCGCGCCCTCAGCTCCGCGATCTCGGCGGCCTGCGCAACCTGCGTGGTCTCGACGCCCGTCATGCGCGGCAGCAGCGCGGCGAGCACCGCTGTGTGCGCCGGGTCTGGCACCGGCGTGTCCGCGATCGACGTTAGCGCCGATGCTGTCGCCGGGTACGAGGCCGCGGCCGAGAGCACGATGGCGCGTAGGGCTTCGGTCGAGAGCGAGGAGGGAGGTTCGGAAGGGGGTGGCGGTTGGAAGAGGGTTGGTTGCGATTTATCTATTAGGAAGATTGGTTAGCTAGGTTACTTCGCAGGTTTGGAGTGTGTGGAAGTCTGCGAAGGTAGAAAATAGAAAATAGTAGGCAGAGAGACGGGTAGAGTAGGTCGAAAAGAGGAGACGTACAGAGCTTGAGAAGCTCGGCGTACACGCGCATTCGTTGTAAGAGGATTCCGAACCGGTGTTCAAGTTCTTGCATGCTTCTGATAGCCGATACCTTGGGTTGTTGAAGGGTGTGCCCGTATAGTAGGTGTTCAAGGCGCATGAGTCGCGCCTCAAGGAGAGATATAGTAGAGAGAGTCGTCTTGTCCAAGGTTGAGTCCATCGTGTCCATTTTGGAGATTCTGTGAGGGATGAGTCGATAGGTATCAATTGAGAAATCTCAGCAATAGTGTATTACCTGGTAGTGAGAAATTGCTTAATTATAGTTGTAAGTAACGAATAAGCTCTTGTGATTGAGTTGTCTCTATTCTGTTTGTATTGTAAGGTTCCATCAAAAGACGATAAAAGATAAGGCTGAACTAGCTATGCCGAGTTCCCCGTTTTTTTAGAAGCTCCGGAACCCCTGTCAAAAAACTAACCGGTAATAGCCTAACCCGCGGTATGGAACCCGATTGATTGGTTAGAAACAAAGTGCCAGCAGACGCTAATCATTTGAGTCTCCAGATATGAGAAGATTGGGGGTGGCTTTGACGACAACTGTCAGCTGAATTACAACATTTGTCAATACCGCTATTTCCAACATCATCAGGCAGACACATTTATGTAGTCAAAGTATCGCCGCTTTGCTACTATGTACCATAGCCGCAGTACAAATCGACTTCAATCCATCGAACACAAAGTCTAACACCATTACCGATCATAATCAGGGAGAGAAGAACTAAGGTGTTGGAACGAGTTACACGCGTACGCAAGTAAGGGACGTTACTCGATGACAGAGCGCCAGTCTGTCTCACCAGGGAAACGATTCGATATTGAGACACAATAATCTTCAACGCAGCTAGTTGCTGCCGAGGGTAATAGTTGTTGCTGGACGCATAGAGTGCCTCTTGGGCTATTATGCCGGATTACTCGACTATTTCTGGAGAGGGCTCTGCCTCGGCTGGCGATATGACAAGGTCCGTGACTTTGATATTTGGTTATTAAGGGCCGTTTATCGGATGAGAAGCGCTGGTAGCTAACTATAACCTCATTCCAGGCACAAACGAGTTCGCGGTCGCCAAAAGGAGGGCGGGGGAGGGCAGGCGACCATGGTTAGCAGTGTCGTCAACCTCCTCAACACTAGTACGTCATCCTCGGACAGCAAGATACCATATTGTAGAAGTTAACATGAATGATTTTATAGTTGTCGGTGCCGGAACGTTAGCAATGCCCTCGGCGATGTCACACTTTGGAATGGTAATCGGAATCATCGTGGTTCTATGGTCAGGGTTCACATCTGCGTTTGGTCTATACCTGCAATCTCGATGCGCGCGATATCTCGACCGCGGGTCTTCGTCTTTCTTCGCCCTATCCCAAATAACATATCCAAACGCGGCCGTAATATTCGATGCCGCGATAGCGATCAAATGTTTTGGCGTCGGTGTATCATACATAATTATTATCGGGGACTTGATGCCGGGCGTCGTAGAAGGCTTCGACAGCAGGGCCGCTGACGTAGCCTTCCTGATGGACCGTAATTTTTGGATCACGGCCTTCATGCTCGTCATTATCCCATTAAGCTTCTTAAAACGCCTAGATTCCTTGAAGTACACCAGTCTAGTAGCTCTCGTTGCTATTGGATATTTAATCGTGTTAGTTGTCTACCACTTCGCCGTGGACCCCCTCGCCCCCAGGGATAAGATTCGATTTGTCTCTTGGGGAGGCCCTGTGGAAGCGCTGGCCAGTTTACCTGTCATCATCTTTGCATACACTTGCCACCAGAATATGTTTTCGGTCATTAACGAATTAACTAACAATTCTCCCGGAAGGTATGCTTTTCTGGTGCAAACAATACATGCTGTTATGCTGACAATAACCGCAGTATCATGGGTGTGATTTCTACAAGTATCGGCTCCGCTGCTACTATCTATGTTCTAGTGGCAATTACTGGCTACCTGACCTTCGGTAATGATGTGACCGGCAATATTGTATCAATGTGTACGTTCCAGAACACCCCAATTTCCCTAATGAAGAAACTAATGAGTTTTGCTCTAGATCCTGCTTCGATTGCCTCTACCATTGCTAAGGCAGCTATTGTGATTCTTGTCACATTTTCCATTCCTCTGCAGGTACATCCGTGCCGAGCATCTGTAGACGCAGTTCTCAAATGGCGACCTAAGGACGTTTCTCGCCCCCAAGCACGGACGAATTCCCCTGGTGGCCGACCACTTCTCCCCAATGCTGCTCCATCGAGATCGGATCATGGACCGACTGCGCCCATTTCAGATCTGCGTTTTGCTATTCTCACTACCATAATTCTAATTCTAGCATATGCTGTGGCGTTAACTGTCACCTCCTTAGAACGGGTGCTAGCCTACGTAGGCTCCACGGGCAGCACTAGCATTAGCTTCATCCTCCCAGGTCTATTCTACTACAAAATCTCAGACCCGAACTCGATCCACCATCAGCGTCTAGCGAAAGAGGATGACGATGCCATGTCACCCCATAATTCTGAGGACGAAAATGAAGATGTAGATGATGGTCTTCTAGGAAGAAGCGTAGAAAGCATTCGCAGCGCAGCCAGCGGTACGAGCAACAAGAGCAAGAACACGAAGTCTCCGTGGCGTTGGCGGAGGAAGTGGAGGTGGGATATGGAACATATCGATCATGAGTTCCTAAGAGGTGCATCGCTGGCTTTGGCTATCTATGGCATGTGTGTCATGGCTGTATGCTTAGCGATGAATTTGGTTGGTACTGTGGCGGCGCATTAAGCTGTGATCACCTCTTACCTCAGTCAAGCTTGGATGGATCGGGGGAAAGATTATTAACATTATCAGTTAGGGCAGCGCATTCCAAGGATGCATAAAGGGGTTGCATTTCACTCGTTCGGTTCCCTTCCACGTCACCAGGAGTTTGGGCCGTAGTCATTCTTGTACATACTTAGATATTTATTTTCCCAGCATGGATTGGTGTTGGGTATACCGAAATTGTACATGATCATACGGCATCCTGATTTCCTATTTCTCGTGCTCATAAAAATACGTAACCGAAGATTTCCGAGTGCACTACTGCTAATATCACGTCATCATGCTTGAGCCCCTTATTTATACTCCCGGGTAAAAAATGTCAGGGGAAATAGTACCCACTTATAAGGCGTGGCGGGGTCAGCGGGATGTTGCCCCACCATAAAAGTAAAAAAGCTGGATGATTATCAAGCAAATATCGACGTCTTTCCAACTTACACATTCAAAAAACAATTTCCCGAAGACGTCCATAAGCTTTATAAGCTGGAGCAAAATATTTCTATTTAAATTCGGTCTATACTATATCTCAGTCTTTCTTCAGAATCTACCACGATACCCCGTAACACACCAGCTAACCCCTCACCATGTCGGCCCCTCAACGAGACGACTTGGAGGATGCGCCCGAGCTTCTCGACGCCGACGATGCGCTCGAGGAGATCCTAGACGCGGAGGGTGACATAGCTATGGACTCGGATGACGAAGAACCCGAAGAAATCAACCTGCACAACGACAGCATAGCCTACTTCGACGCGCACAAGGACTCCGTCTTCGCCATCGCCCAGCACCCGACCCAGCCCTCGCTAATCGCGACCGGCGGCAGCGAGGGCGACGGCGACGACGCCCCGGGCAAGGGCTACGTCTTCGATACGAGCCCCGTCGTCGGCCGGCCCGTGCTGCCCGCGAGCTACAACGCGGACCCGTCCGCGCCGCCGCCCAGGAGCACGGAGCTCAAACCCCTGTTCACGATCGACGGCCACAGCGACTCCATCAACACCCTGGCCTTCACGCTGCCGAACGGCGAGTTCCTCGTGTCGGGCGGTTTAGACGGTAGGTTGCGCACGTACCAGCTGTCGGTCGACGCGCGCAACAAGCCGACGTTCGCGTTCCTGGCCGAGGCCCAGGAGGTCCCCGAGGTGAATTGGGTGGCCGCGTGCCCGTCGCCCACGGTCCCGAACACGATCGCATTGGGCGCCTCCGACGGCTCCGTCTGGGTGTACACGATCGACGCGGCGGACGCGGCGAACCCGATGCGCATCGCGCAGAGCTACTTCCTGCACACGGCGGCGTGCACGGCCGGCGCCTGGTCCGCCGACGGCACCTTCCTAGCCACGGTGTCCGAGGACAGCTCGCTGTACGTGTGGGACGTGTGGGGCGAGGCCGCGGCGAAGGGCCTGGTCAACGACAACGGGCAGACCGTCGTCTCACTCACGGGCGAGGACCAGCGGTTTGGCGTGGAGGGGGGCCTGTACTCGGTCGCCGTCGACCCCAAGTCCACGTTCGTCGCGGTCGGCGGCGCCGGCGGCGTCGTCAAGATCGTGGGGCTGCCGCGGCTGGGCACGGACGCGAAGCCCGCGTCGAGCAAGCAGAGCAAGTCCAAAGCGAAGGGAGGCGAGGCGGGCAGCGCGCAGGGCGGCACGATACTGGCGGACCTGCACACGCAGTCGGACGGCATAGAGACGCTGGCGTTCTCGCCGAAGCAGACGCTGCTCGCGGCCGGGAGCGTGGACGGGAGCATAGCGGTGTACGACACGGCGCGGCGGTTCGCCGTGCGCCGCCACATCAAGGAGGCGCACGAGGAGTTCAGCGTCGTCAAGGTCGAGTTCGCGGCCGGCCTCGGCGACGGCTGGGTCCTGACGAGCTGCGGCATGGACGGCGTGGTCAGGCGGTGGGACGTGCGCGGTGCTGCGAGCTCGAGCGAGAGCAGTCTGGTGAAGGAATGGAGAGGCCATAGAGGAGATGGCGAGGGCGGCGGCGTGCTGGGGTTTGTGGAGGGGACGACGGGGGAGCGGATCGTGACGGCGGGCGATGATGGCGTCGTGTTGGTGTTCGAAGCTTAGAAGGCTTTGAGAACTGCATGATTAATCGATAATACCAAAAAAATTTACGCCGGATTGTACGGTGGCTTTGAAATGGGACTACTACTGCATGATAATAAGGGTGACATCAGGGGTAATGTTCCGTACACTGTGTGATTACTAATCAAACTAAGCCCGAAATATCGTCTAAGTAGAAAACTTTGCAGATTTGACCGGTTTGGTTCAAACTAGGTACAGTTGGCTTCGAATTTGTTATGTTTGGTTTGACGGAAGCGCTGGATATGGTATGTTACTCAAATGTTACCCCGGATGTTACCACAACCCCTGAATTGTCGTGTTTAAGGATCAAGTATGGTAGTAGTAGTAGATTTCAATTATTTCTTTGATAAACATGATTCTAGTCGCATAACATGTTTAAGGCCTTAACGTTACTTCAACCTTTCAGAGAAGACATCTTAATCTTAAGAACAACCTACTAGTAGCCCCTGACAAAAGGGGCTATCCTCAAGATGCAAGTTTAGAATATATCTTGAAGTTTTATGGGCTAATTATAATGCTTTACATCTATATTCAGGGGTCCCAACAAGTCAAGCAAGTCAAATGTGAAGCTGATTTTGACTTGTGTAAGTTAAATCAAGTTTGAAGCAATTCTTAAATACTTGACGATTTTTCCAGCTTGGCTTGCTTAATAATCTTAAAAAAGAAGCGGGTCTATACCTAACCTATGTTCTTAGCCTGTGCATCGTGAATATCGTCGTCGATTTTTCAACCGTGGTTACTTACCCGGGTCCTATAAAACTCGGTAATACCGTATATTTCGGGGGGTTGGTGGGTTGGTCAAAACACCACTATACGCGTAATTATGGGTATATAAGTAAGGCGCGATACCTTTATAAAATTAGATTTACTTAAGTCAAGAAAAAACCGAAATTTAACTTGCCAAACTTGACCATATTTTAGGCTTGAATTGACTTTTCCAAGTCAAGTGTCAAGCAAGTCAAGTTTACGTTTGACTTGTTGGGACCGCTGTCTATATTCATCAACAATCCCAAGTGGTTACTTATTAATGGTCGAGTATTCCATAAAATATCAAATGAACTTGATTTGCGTGAAGTATTTCGACGGTCTTATTACACTTTGACACCATTCTCTTTGGCTAATATAAGTCGGCTAGGTATCTTTGAGAATAGGTCAATCTTGCAGTATCTAGTGTGAACTTGTGTGAACTACTAGGTAGGTACTATTAAAGATCATTCATAACTTGAATAAGCCCCTGGATACTGTGTGCCTAAAAATGTGATATGTTGAAGAATTCTTAGTCGGCGAGTTACCGTATATGTCAAGTAGCTTTAGTCGTTTAGTCTTTAAATGTCAAGTATAGTATATTGGCTGGCGTTCTATACAAACGATAAGTTCGCTATCGATGACCTTTATACTTACGACGAGTGGCCACAGTTATCGCCAACCTCGTCGTCTTTAACCCTCTCCACTCCTTCCACTAGCTATTACTCATCTAACTGTTTTTTGCGGTAGCAATCTAGGGTTGGTTCCTACCATGCTACATCACTCTAATTTCCCTCCTCCGAAAAAAATATTTTCTTCTCTCAAACACAACATTCATTCAACCCAAGTTCTTCCCAACACAACCTTCCAGACGTACTATCATATACTGCTTTTCACCTCTTGCTACTTAGTTCTATCGCTTACTTCCCACGCTACAATGTCTTCTCACGATATCTTTGAGGACCTCCCTTTCGAACATCAGACGAAGACTATTATGCTGAAACCCCCCGAGACAATCCGCGCAGCTTTCATTGCATCCCCTACTCTGCTCAAAGCATTCAAGAGCGCACGCCTTGAGGACCTTTATTGCAGACGTGTACTGACTCAGAGACTTGGCGAGGAGCTCATCCCTATCGCTATTGCCTGGTATCATTCGCAGACGATGCCATGGACTACGCTCTCCCCGGCTCTCCTACATGGTAACACGGCCGCTCACACTCAGCAAATTGTGAACTTCTGCCAGAGATACCTCGTCAATGCCGGGGGCGACTTCGAGATCCACCTCGAGATGATGGAGAACATTTTGCAATTAAACTGCAAGGTTTTAGATATTGCTCATCTCCTCGCTGCTGAAGCCGACATCGCCGAACCGACCCCCACCGAGAAACTGCGAATCAGTAAATGCATCTACATGTACGAGCTAGCTACTACTGTTGTCCCATACGCGATGTACAATGGTGGTCATATAGACGTGGTTGCTTGGCGCCAATTCTGGAACAAGTTCGCCCCTTAGGAAGTGGCGGGAATCCAGGTTCTCGAGAATGCCCTCGACAAGGTCCTCAAGTCTAGTGGTACGTAATAAACCGGATATACAGTCCCTATGTTTGCAATATGCTAACAATCTTAGAACCCCCCAAACCATTCTTTCCCGGCCTCAATGACCAAAATGAGGGTCGTCTGATGACCATCCAACACTGGGGCTTGGGACAGTTCCATGCCATCGTTCAGAATGTCCCGGCGTCCAACAACCAGTCAACAACTACGTGTAAATCTTTTACGCATGATTCTCAATTATTGCAGTATCCTTCGTTGTTCCCGACGATCAGCAGAGACCCATTGATATGGTACAACATGGAACAGTGCACTTTCCGCGACCTCGCAGAGGTGAGCCAAGCTTATCCGGGGCTTAACCACGAAGGACCGTGCGACATCTTCCTATGGTCTCATATATATAGATCACTCCATGCCGGATCCCCTCTCAGCAACATGGCTTTTAATTGGGAAATGGTGTTCGTGGCCGCAGGTGTCTTTGGGACCTTCGGCTGCCCTCAGATGGGCAAATTCTCGTTCCCCGATCGTCGCCGTCTAGAAGCGCTGTATCCTAACCGACTCCCGACCTATGCCGCTTTGGTTGAAGAGACAATTAGTCTTCATCAGGATGATCCACTTCAATTGTTTGCTAAGGTGGATGCGGACTGAAGGAATCTGTGACTTCGTTCATCGAGTCTCTCGAGCAGAATGCGTGGTGTGGCAATATGGTTGGTGGGTGGATGGCGTTTTCATAGTGCAAAGAGTGGAAATGTCTACTCGGTTCGTCAGAAGGAATGACGGGATATATTCTCGCGACGCGGATTCATGATTTTCCCTTACTGGTAGTTAGTTGAGCTATAACGACGCTTCGTAATTAAACTCTCCAAAAAATGAAAAAAATCATTAAACCCAGCATAATGACTTCCATAATTGCCTGTAGTATTTGTAAATCGACTCTATGATATGACCCCTTTTGAAACAACTACGGTCCTTGTTTGAAGCCATTTCACTCTTAGGGGTATATAATGAGAAACCGTCTTGGACGTGTTTCACGACGCGGCGAAGACGTGGCAGCCAAGACGCGACAGCCCTTCTCGAGAGGGTCTCTATTTGCTTCATATCGACGTTTTATAGGTACTTATCCCTCAAATGCAAAATAGAAAATTTAAACATGCTAGCTTGTATCCCGGCAAGTCTGAATGTCGATAAGGCTTCCACAGTAACCTCAAATTTAAACTTTGTACTCTTTCCCTATTATTTGTATGTTATGTACCTGTATGAATGCAAGGTATAAACAGTCGAAGGTAGGTAGGTATATACACATGAGCGGTAATATCATCGCCCCTATCCCATCAAATCCACGTAACGCCTCGCGGCAGACCAACTACCTGGTATAATAATCCGCAACAATTCTATCATGATCGTAGTTTATAGCGCAAGACACCAAACGCCGGACATCCGCTTTCTCAACTATGCCATTTCTTAAACACGAAGAATGTATTCCTGTAATCGTGACGATGATTACGACCCGTCGGCCCATACGAAAGCCATACCGCCCACCAATCCGCCGAGGACGAGAGCAGTCAGTATGCCGGCCCCGGCCTTGTCAGCCGTCGTGATGGTCCTCGGTTGCGCGATCTTGGTGTCGTCGTCCGAACCTGCGTTCACGTTGCCCGTAGACGAGCCTCCGTTCGCCGAGGTATAAGGAGAGGGCGCTCCACTGACCAGGGGAGCTATGACAGCGTTGAGCGCATTCATCTGCTCGCCCACGCCGTACTCGCCGTCGAAAGTGCTCCCCTGCAGCCAGCTGAACCCGCACGCCGTCCCATCCGGGCCCTTGTAGTCCGTGCCCGCGGGCCCGGAGCACTGCTCGCCGACTGCCTTGGCGTTCGATTTCAGCAGGGGCATGATAGTGTCGTAGGTGAAGGAGGCAAGCTGTGTCGTTAGAGCCATCCAACGAATTAGGTGACCTTTGAAAGACTGCTGGTCCACGTTGCACTTGGCCGACGTTTTCTCGCAACTTGGTTCCCACATGACGCCGTCGTCGAAAAATATGTTCGTCGTAGAATTGACTAGCCCCGCGACGTGTGCCTTCCAGGTATCTGAGCCATTGGTGTAGTTGTACATATTAGCTGCGCCGTGCAGAAATAGGCCGGCGTTGTAGGTGAATTGAGCGGCGTTAATCGCGGTGCAGTTGTCGGTACCGGCATTTCCGGCGCCGTCTAGCACGTTGTATTGCGAATTGATGAAGCCGACGGATTGCTCCCACTCGAAGATTTTAGTCGCCCATTCGGCGTATGTCGCGTTGCCAGTGTACCGGGCTAAACGCGAAGCGACGTTGAAGAAACATCCGTTGGAGACGGAATTCTTGTAATTGTAACCGTTGTTGAACGTGTATATCTGCCAGCGCATTCCGCCGCCGCAGGTGTCAGGTTCCCACCGCTTGACGTACTCGTTGTACACGGCTTGCACCAAGGCGAGCCACTGCGGTTCATCTGAAGACGGGTTTGTGAAGTTCAGCTCAGCAGCAGTCATTGCGGACATAGCCCAGAAACCTTGATCATCGTTTCCTTCCGACTTCGTTTGGTTAGAAGGCATGAAATCGGCGTCGTCTCCTGTTTGATGCTGGAGAGCCTGGAAAGTGATGTCGTTATACGTCGAGTCGCCTGTGAAAGCCCAATACTCAATTAAGGCACCGAACATCGCGCCCGCTTCCCACCCTGTCGACTATATCAGCTGGGTGTTAAATCGCCCGGTCACCCGGATTGAACTTACAGTAGTATGGGTCGGGCAAGTTTCCGGGAACATCGCCAGTGTTGTTTCCTATTACTTGTGTTAATACTAACAACTTCTTTTATTCTGGACGACTACACTGTTGAGTTACCTGTATAGTACTTGACGAGTCCATAAGCGACCGTACTGGCAGCTGACTTGATAGAGGCTTGACGATATTAGCAAGATTATCATCACGCGTTTTATAGCAGAAATATCTCACAGTCACTTGTCCAGTCAACATCAATGGCTGTCACTGAACCGAGTAAGCTCGAGGCGCCGACTAGAACTGGTAAGAAATGCATGGCGTCCTGATTCTAGACTAACGAGTGATCTAGATTCTAGGTTGAAGGATTGGAGAGCCCGGATGAACTGGACTTGGTAGTTGTTGACATGAGAAAGTGATAGAGTAAGCGGGAATTTGTTAAGGACCGATACGTCAAAAACATATGCTGAAGGATCGACTCGCTACGCCCACTATATTTTTGCGATTCTTCCAAGACTTGTGGATCTAGGGGAGCCCGATCCTCGCGGGTAAATTACGACTGTGTCGTGGAAGTCTCCACATGGTCGTGTTACTGGACATGGCTTGTGTGGACCTGAAACTGGCGAATATAAATCCAGTGGGCCGCCCGGGCTGATGATAAAAGGTAGTATTCATTAAAGGACTCTTCGTTTTGTCAGTTCTAGACGAGGAAACACCCGACCAACCGGCCAGACGACCTTATTACTCGTCACCAGACTAATTTCGATAGGTAGCTCGCAGGCTCGTAAAAGATAGGTAGGGGGTGGCTTACGTACCCTCCGCTAGATCACATTGAGCGATGTTGTCGCATTTGTCGAATTGGAGTCAATGGCTCGCTATCGTTGGTTTCAAAGCGACTACAAATTAGCGTGGGGGATCCACCGTTGACGCCATGCCTACGCGTACCCATCCCAGCCCATTCCTATTCCCATAAGTTCCCACAAGTTCCCATAAAAAGTCTCCAACGAAAGTTGACGCCGTTTAAGCAAGCTTTCCCATCTAGGGTCCTAGTCTCGACCCGCTGGGAGGCTGAGCTTGGCTGCATTGATCAACAGGGGAATCGCAGAACAAGCTTTTCCTGCCGTCATGCAGAGCCCTATTTCCTGCCCCGAGCTGAGCACCATTTTGTGGATTTTGACTCGGGTCCCGCGCGTTCGGTCCGGACGAGGATGAACATCTCTGTCGCACAGCATACGAGATGAGAGATTAAAATAAAAATATGCATAAGGTCGTATAAATTTGCCATCGTATATAATACTGCTGTAGTTCACCGTCAAATTTGGTCCCTTTACTTTGCGACTCGAAAGACCTGAGACATTCTGGACATTGTGATATTTTCGTTAAAGCCCAATTCGTGACCCGATAAGATTATGGACCACAAAATACCACCGCCCTCTCTTCCACCGTTCCAGTTTTCTCCATAAAACAACTATTCAATAACTGGATTTAAAGTAGGTAAACACAAAATATTACCGAGGCTGCTGCGAAATACGACTGGGCATAATAGCGAGCTTGATAAAACTCAACAACTTTTAATATTGACATCTCAGCAGAGGTATTAATAGATATGGTGTTGATGTTAGGGGTCTGCAAAATACGTATTTTGAATCAAAATACGGTATTTAAATGCAATACGTGCATTATACCATTATACACATATAAACCGTGTATTTTAACTTGTATAACCATGTATAATAGATTTTACACCACCACTACCACTACCACCACGTTGTATTTATTAGATAATATTATTTACTTTTTTTCTTATATAACGTTTAAACGTTTATTACTTGTTTTATTTATTATTATTTTTTTGATGCGATCGAATTAATGTAAAAGGTTTAAGTGGTTAAAATGGTGGTTGAAATGATCGAATGAAAAATGTTCTTTTAGGTGTATATTTCCCGAAATATTGCATACCCACCGATATATATGTGGGGCCGGGTGGTTTTCCGACCCGCTATACGCATAGTAAATCATTATACGGTATTATACAATACAAAATACGTATATACAAAATACGTATTTTGAAATGCAGAACCCTAGTTGATGTAGGGTGAACTACTAGTCAGGGACAATAGTGCCGATCGGGATTGGTGAGGTTTGTTCGAGTCCGAGCTGACGGTCAAAAGCCGTCGGAGTTGACTCAAAAAATACAGATTACGTAAGGTACAGCCATCAATAAGGGGCACATGAGAGACAAGTGCGACTCACAGTAACTTTAAATCGACATTTGTTATTTTTTCGAGTTTAATTCTTCTTCTCTACCCTAATATACCTACATATATATATACGTACCTACCTATACGTAATGAACTGGAACCGGGAGGTTCCTATAAAAGAGGCACTGGAAGCTCCCAAAAGGGCCCAGATACACTTCTTCTAAGTTCAAGATGTAATGGGGATCGCTGATCAGGATAACAGATAACAGATAGTCACATAGAACAAGGTCAGAAAACGATATATCAAAAGGTCGAATGAAGGTGTATTGAGTAAGTGATGGTTGTGTGTAACTCCACGTACAACGGATCAGAAAGATAACTGCTCAAGTGGGAGCTGACTAAGCCTAAAACTAAGAAAACGAGACCGGGACTTCTACACTTCAGTTCAGTAACAATACGAGACTCGAAAATAATACGACCCGTGATTTTGAGAATTCGTTCAAGGTCGCTGACAAAACACACAGTTGTCACTCAGAAGGTAAACTTTTTTTACTCGCCCGCGACAGCAATTATACATCCAGCCGCCTCGAAGCATACCCAGAGCACTAGGTACACTTTAATTAAGGCGGTTTTATGTTCATGGAAGCTCCTTGAGGCTTGATCTTACCCCTTATCTTACTACCCCAGAACTGCCGAGATCCGGTCCTACAGCTTCGATGATCCAATAGTTGGCCCAATCAACAGATTAGCCCTACAATGTCTCGCGCCTAATTACGCGCCTTCCTTATGCTTGAACTCATGATTTGCTCAGCCTCAATGTAACCCTAACCTTAGACAACACAAGAGGTACATGGTGTTGGTATCATATTTATATGTTTTGCGGACTCTCAAGCCTGAGTCCCCTTTCAAGCACTCAACTTTACGACACTTGACCCTGGGTCCCGTCTATGCATCCAATCTTCTTTTTGACATACTCTCTAAAAAGGCGGCCTTTTATGTAGATGCTTCTCTAAGATCCCAAATATGTCAACAATGTCTTAGTGACAAACAGTAGTAAGACTTTCGAACTAGGTAATCCTGCAGTGTCAACTCCACTTCTCACTAGTTCTTTAGAGCCTCATTACTATTACATGTACAGATGAATTTAGTCTATCCACGGGCTAGTATAAGCTAACCGTGCTGAACCGTACTGCTCGCATAGCTCTAGAAGTTCGGTGCACCGGGTCTTCCACGCGATAGACTATTTAATAGCTCCTCCGGTGATATACGTTGCATGGTGTTTATAGGATCACTAGACCCCGTACGAGGTAGCCCGCGTAGAGAAACCCGGTTGATCCAAGAACCTATAGCATACGACTTCCTGAACATCCTGAAAGGCCGCCGGCTAAGATTTAAGAATCCCGGAAACGCGTCGCGCTCCATTGCCTGGAAAACATAATCTTTCGCCGCGTCAAACACTTCGGGATCGTCTCTACCCGATATGTCTACTTGTTTCACGATATCCTTCCTGATGTGTTCTGGGATTACTATTTCTCTCTCGGCGCCTCTACAGATGTAAATGTATACGATTTTCTCTGCGCTTGAGCGGATGCGTTCTCTTGACGAAGTCAAAGGGTCAGCATGTCTTTCCGAGTCAGATAGCAATTCTGAAAGTGAGAAGGCATCATTGCTGTTAGAATCAGAGTCGAGCATAACTGTTCTCCGTAGTTCGCGTACGTAAGTCCGACAGGTATTTAGATGCTGCACGACGTCAAGCCTAGAGACCCAAAAGGAATCAGTACAGGTAAATAGACTAGGTGAAGTAAGGAATGTGAAGATATGACTAACCAAAAGTCTACGTAGTCTATAGACTTCTGTATGTCCCTCATATACATATAGAATTCTAACAGTGTATATGGCCTTGCTGTCCGTTTACTGAGAACTTCGAATAATGTTGGTAGCCGTCCTGAAACTGTCAAATGATCCTCGGCGGTTGAGGAGCTGGACCGCGTAGATTGAGACCTATATTTGGCCTCTAAAAGCATTTGGCGTGTGGGAGTTTCCTGCAAATTTGTATCTTCAGGCGTGTCCCTAGAAGATATCTTAGAGATAAGGTGATAACTAAACAAAGACTATTGAAGGGCTATTGACTCACGCAGTAGCTATTTTCGAATTTGATTCGGAGCCAGTAGACTTCAAACTTTCCAGATCTTCATTCAACTCTCGGGGAGCTTGATTAGGGTTACCGCCGATAACTTCGCTGTTGTTAGAAATACGGTATGTACTACTAGATAGTTGGCTTGCAGTAGTGATGGTTTCTTGCTCATCTGAAAATTGCTGCATTGATATCTCGGACGATTGGTTCTGTTCTGCCGGTATTGTTTGGCTATTGGTATCGGAGTCGGTATCTCGGGGTTCCAACTTAGCTACATTGAAACTTGATAGTAACTTCGTTCCTTTTGCTTGTTCGTCGTCAGATACCTCAACTGGCCGCCTGGGTGACTGATCATGGATTTGGTCCTGTTGAGACTTCATCAAGTTTCGGAAGAACGCTCTCCGATATAGAGTAGTATTGACGAGGAGGTCGTCGATTCCAAAATTCTGCTCATCGTACTCAGATTCTTGAAGAGATGTTCCATCCCTATTATTGGTCATATGGAACGAGTCCTGGAGAGAGACTGAATCAATAGAAATTTTATCGACAACCCTCTTCGTTTCTGGACTGCTCAAGACTGCCGTTGCCCGAGAGAAATTCTCACTTGATGTTGTCAGTTTGAACCGTTTAATATTTGAGGTGGGACATCTTACTACTCGAATGCAGTGCAGAGTATACGCACACCGCGAGCTAACCCCATGATAGCCTGGCTAACTTCATCCATCTGAGAATTTCTCGATAAAGCCTGCAGCTTCAACCTCAAGGCATCCCTGTCTGCATTATGCATAGTACGAAGTCCTATGGCATTCATATGTTTGTTGAGGATGTAAAACGTGAGATGGCAGCTCTCAAGGACAGTATTGTATTCTTCTAGAATATCCTCTTGAAAGAACTCTTGTAGTGAAGTACTTTCTACTTTAGTGATGACTTCTTTGATCTGGATAAGGCCGAGGCGAATTGCCGAACATTCGGTGCGTAGGGATGTGATGAACAAATTGGGAATTCTCAATTTCGTAGCGATTTGTTGACATTCGCGTAGCATATCGACTGCGCGATTCACTGCTCCAAGAACACTAGACATCAAAGTGAGCGGATCCAGGAAGGAAATAGTCGCTAATGACATAGTCTCGATGTTGAATGTGACTTGGTCGTATGCAAAAGCTAATAGCCAACCCATCTTGTTAATTCATATATTGACACTATAGTAAAGGTATGGGGTCTAGTACTAACTTCCTTGTGCTAACATCTTCTCCGCGCATGCCTTGACCTTGCTAAATACAGCCTGAGATGTGACATAGCGTAGCGTAGCTGCGGCAATTTCGTTTATCTTCTTCGATTCTTGGAGGCCAACTGTTTCTAGCCCCCGATTGACATTGAAACGATAGTAGCGGCCATCATTATCAAGACTTGCCTTGTCACGATGAAATCGCTCTGCTGTCTCCTCACTCTCAGTGGATAATGAGACTAGGGCTTTTCCTATATCGAGTATGCCATCTTGAAATGGGTTCAGACTCGGAAGTCCTGTGCCGATGGATATCAGACATAGAATCTTGTCTTGCAAAGGTCCGTCATTCCAGATATCCTGTGCCTGATTCCAGACAGTGTAAATTGGGTTATTTTCTCCTAATGCTCCGTCGATGAACTCTTCATCGAATGGCCCAATAGTAATCGGGTCGAAAAATGACGGCGCGGCAGAAGTAGCCCGGCAAGCCTCCCATATTTTAACTGAGTCGAGTAGATGACTACCTCCTCGCGGCGATCGGTAACTCGTTAAGCATACCTTGTCGGCGCTTGCACTCCTCGTACAGACGAAGCTATTCGCGTTCAGCTAGTTGACCAGAATGGGAATTGACATAAGTTATTTGGCCGCTAGTTCTTACATCTTACAAAAGGCGTCTGCTGTGTCTTTAAGTAGCGCATCTTCGTCAAAGCCTTGCTGGGATAAAATATCCTTCACAGTTTTCTCTAGCTCAAGAGAATCGAACCGGCCTTGGATGTTCCCGCGAAGGTTGACTCGATGTCTCCGCTTCTTGAACACATTGCTAGAGAGTTTCGTGTATGCTGCAATGCAATCGCCCACTGTCATCCTCAGCCGCCCGAGCATTATAGCGATGAGTCTGGTCAAAAAGTTAGATAGATCGAATAATACGGAGGATATCGTTTACCCTCCCGTACTTGTGCCCCCTATCAAGTGGAAATAGTCGCAAGGCTTTGGCGGGGCATCGGGATTGATGGTTTCCATGAGCTGCTGTAGACAGTGCTCGGAACCACTACACGCCAATCCACCAATGTACACGCACTGCTAAGCCAACTAAATCAATTCAATTACATGGTCCCACTTTTAAATTTAATTATCTATTACACTTGAGGTTATTGTGGGTGTAATTAGTATAATAAGTGTATTAACTATGAAATTATAATGGGTATAAAGCCTTTTTATTAATAATTATTAATATTTATTATTAAATTAAATGGTTTTATTAATAAATATAATTAAATATCCTTTGTGGTAATTATTATGGTAAATAAATATATATAACGTTTATACGAAAGTTTTAATTAATATTAAAATTATTATTTATTAAATTATTTTAAGTTTTACCGTTATAATTATAAGTTAAAATAATGAAAAAGTTAAATTTTTTCTTTTATTTTTATTTAAATAAGCTTATAAAATAAATTAAAAGGTGGTTTAATTATATAAAGGTTAATAATAACGTAAATGGGAATAATTTTACTTAAAAATAAATTTATTAATATAAAATAATAACCTTTTAAAATATAATATATTTAATTAATTTAATTATATTAACCGTTTTATAAAACCTATTACATTTATTACATTAAAAATTTCGTGATTATGTTATATATTAATTACATAAAAGGTTTCAATGTAATTAATGTAATGGTTCCGAACATTAATTATAAAACCATAAGTGATGAAAAACCGCGAATTCCGCCGCCATCGAAAGTTAAAAGGCGTAGCCATGGTTGTTTTATAAAAAGCATATTACTTTTACCTTTTATTCCGTTTATAATAACAATTATTATAACGATTTATAACCTTTTTAATACGAGCGATAACTTCTTAAAAAGGCGACTTTTTACTTAATTTTTACTTAACTTTAATTATAATAAACGATAATATATTTTAAATATAATAATATATATATATTAAAAAGCACCATCTTGATATTATAATAACCCGAATTTTAAAAGCTTCCCGACCTCGGGAAATTTTTAAAACCCGGATTATTATGGTATTAAAACGGTTAAATAATCGTATACATGTTTATTTATTTATATAATATTACGATGTAAAATTTCATAAATTATTTATTTTTAAAAAATAAATTCGCGAAACTTATTAATATTAATTAATAACTTATTTTTAAGTTTTTAATTTTAATATAAATATTATTTTTTTACGTTTTTTTATATAATAAATGAAGTTATTTTTTTATAACGAATAAAAAATATTTAATTATATTTTTATGTTACCGTTTTTTTTTTTTACATTTTTTTAATTATTTCGTTTTCGTTTTAAAAAGTTAATTTTTTTAATTTATTTACTTTTTTCATTTTTATTATCATCGAAAATATTTATAATTTCTTAAAATTACCGAACGATTATTAATGTTATAAATTCGTTTTATATAACTTGTTTTTTTTTATTTTTTAATATATTAATTATTATTAAAAACATTTAACTTTTTATTAATAATTTAAATTTTCTTTATAAAAGAAATTTCACATTTAAAAGTAATAAAGTTATTTTTAAAATTATTTACACGTTTTATATTAATGAACGACGGATGTTTTTTTTAACGATAATAATATATACCGGAAAATATTTAACCGGAATATTCGGCTCGTATTCGCCGAATTTTAATAAAAATTCCTTAAATTTATTAATAATTTAATTTAAGTAATAAATGTAATCGCCGTTCGTTAAGTTTAATTTACCGTTTTTATAAGCTTATTTATAACGTTTTTTAATCGATTCGTTAAATAAAAAAAAAATATAAAAGTTATAAGATTTCTTTTTTAATAAATCGCTTTTATTTTAATTTTTAAATAAATTAAAATAAAATTAAAGCTCGACGAATCGACCGTATTCCTTTAATTTTTTTTTAATTTAATCTTTAAATTTAAGCAAAATAAAGTCCGGTATAAAACGGATTTTATTTTAAAAAAAACATTTTATTTAATTTTATTACATTGCATTTTAAATAATGTTAATTAAAGTAATATTTTTTAACCTTTTATAACGTTAATATATATTAAAGTTTAAAAATATATAATATATTTAAATTAAATTTACATTTAAATATTTAATAAAAATATTATTAATAATATTTATTAAAAGTCATTTACTTTTACGTGGTTAACGGCTTTTATTCGGAATCTTTAAAAACATAATATTTTTTATATAATAATAACTTCGTTTTCTTTTTTCTCGCATAAACCAAGGTTAAACACGTAAATAAAAATAATTTTTTTTAATATATTAATGTAATAATAAATATTTAAATTAATAATGTTAAGAAATAAGATATTTATTATCACCGGTAATAATACTTTTATATTAAAAAATAATTTATAATTTCCGTATTTAATAATTTACTCGCCGCGATTTTTTTTTTTAATTAATTTTATTTTAATAACGAACGTTACTTTGAAATTAAATTTAAGAAATGTAATAATAATACGGTTAATTTTAACGGGCGTGGTAAAAGTAAATACCATAATTAAAAATATTTTTATAATATTAAATAAAAATAAATAATTAAATAAGTGTTATAAGTTAAGTGTGGTTCAAAAGAAATTAAAATTTAAGTCGTTTATAATTAATGTTTATATAACTTTTCTTTGTTTTAATTATTAATTATTAAGCATGTTTATATAATGGTATTAAAAATATTTATTATTAATTAATAATTATTAAAATTATAATATACATTTTTTTAATTTATTATAACGTTAATTAATCGTAATAATTAAATATTAAAGCGTGTTATATATTTTAAGTTTATTATCTTAATATAAAAAACGATCATTATTAATTTTATAATATTTTCATATAATAACGTTCATTTTTTTTTAACGTAATTTCCTTTTATTATTAACATTTTAAAATATTTTATATCGTGTAATAATAATAAATTATTAAAAAATGTTTTAAGTTTTTATTTACTTTATTATATTATAATTAATATTAATTTAAAGAAAAACCATTTTTATAAAACTTTATTATTTTTACTTTTATTCATTTTTATATAATTTTCGAAATTATTTATTCGTAATAAATAATCGTTGGCGTATTTATAAATATTAACATATTAACTTACATCCATTAAATTATATTTTCGAAAATATTTAATTAAATAATCTTCGTAATTTAAAAGTTCTTATAATTAAAATACGTGGAAAATTACGTCATTTAAAAGTATTTAATGAAAAATAAATCGCATCGGAAAATTAATATCACGAAAATAAAAATTTTATGCTTTAATAACGTGTACATTAATAACTTGAATTTTAACGTTTTAAATATTAATCGTATCCGGTATTTTATATTTTTAAAAATACTTAATATAATATAATACTTATACCACATTTTTAAAAAGCATTAAAACGGGTAAAAAAAAGTTTTAAAACATCACAACGAATAAAACAAGGTTTTAAAATATCACGGCGGGTAAAAAAAGGTTTTAAAATACCACGGCAATAATTTAATGCTTATTATATTTTATGTAATAAGGTAAAAAATAACGAAGTTATTAATATTTTTCGAAATATTATAAAAAACATTAATTTTAATTTTAAAAGAAAAAAAGCGAAATTAAAAATATAATTTTTTTTTCGTCCCGTTAATAATCGCCACAAAGCGGTTTATATATTTAACTTTTAAAATTAAACTTAAAATTTTAATAAATTACCATTAAATTAATGTCATTTATATTTAATGTAATATTTTATTAATAAAATTCATTTTATATAATTTAATTCATTTCCGCTTCGTATTCGTAAATCTTTATAAAAATGTTTTAAAAAATACCTTAATATATTATTTCGCAACTTTAATAAAACGATGTATCGTTACGATTATTCGGATTATTTTTTAAAAGATTTAAAAATCGTATATATATACGATAAATATAACATTTATTTAAATAAAAATGCGATGTTTTTTAATTATCGATTAACCATATTACGCACACCATACGTACATTTATTTTTTATTATTATTAAAGTGTTTTAACCATTAAAAAAACGGTTCTTAACTTTTAAATATACTTTTAACATGATTATAAAATTCATTATTAACTTATTTTCGAATTAATTAATAAATTTTTCGTATTAAAAAATAAAAAAACATATTACCGTTTTTACGAATAACGTTTATCGTATAACATAAATAATATTTCGTAAAATCGAAAATATTTTTAATAATATTCACGTTATTTAATATAATCCGTAAAAACTAAAAAAGAAAAATTTAATCCTTTTTTTAAATTTTCGTAAATTTATTATAATAAAAATTTTATTATAATTAAAAAATAATAATTATTTTTATTATAATGTTTCATTAAACGACGACTTTTAAAAGATGTAAACGAATAATAACGAACTTTTATTATTAAATATTTTTTTATAAATTATTTATATGTTTAACGTAAAAGCCGAATCCGTTTAATAAATTAATTACGTCTTTAAAGAAAATAAATTAAATTTTACGTATAACGAAAATAAACATTAAAACGTAAACGATTAACCTTATAACGTAAACGATAAACCTTATAATTTAAACGGTGAATTTTATAACTTAAACGATAATAAGCCGGAAAATATAAATAAATTTAATATAAAAAATAAATAAAATAAAATTCAACGAAAAGTAAAAAACATTTTACTTTTTAATAACATTAATAAAAAACATAAAATTAATCATAATAAAGTTCCCGCATTAAGCGGCGAATAAACCGGTGTAAATCTTATAATTATAACGACGTTTTTTAAGTTTTTTAATATAAGTAATAATTAAACAAATAACGCGTAAAAAGCTTAATTTATTTAAAAATTTATTCATGTTAAATTTTAAAGCCGCGAAGTTAATAAAAACGAAAAAAATATTATAAAAAAAACTTATAAAAAGTAATTATATTTATAAATTTCATTAAAAACTTAATTTTTTAATTATTAAAATCCCCATTTTTTTACTTTAACGTTTATTACCATTCTTCCATATAAAATAAATAAATTAATAGTTAATTATAATAAAAAAAAAAAAAAATAAAAGCTTTACCGCGAAAAAAACTTCATTTAAAAATTATACGGTTTTTTTTTTTAATTTTTTTTTTTTTTTTTTTTAAATATAATTATATTTCGATTAACCGTTTTATTATAAATAAACCGCGATTAAATTAAAATAACATAAAGTTATTATTATTATATATTTAATATTTTTTTTTATTATTTTTAATTAAATTATTAAAAATAATAATAATTGGATTAATCGGGTTTAAACGAAAAAGTCGTTTTTTTAAACCGTTTAAATAACTTATAAATTTATAACCCGTAAGTAATTATATAAAGTTAATCGCGATTTACATAAAAATTATAAAGTTTCCGATTTAAATATAAAAGCTTTTTTAAATTAAATCGTCGTATTCGGTCGATAATAACTTTTTACGAACGAAAAAAAAATTTAAACGAAAAATAAAATTAAAAATATAATCGTAAAATATAATCCTCCGACCATATAATTTACCATTAATTTTAACGATATATCGTTATTAATTCGAATATATATAAAAAAAAAGTTTAAAAATCCTCGATATTTAAAAAAAATATAACGTTAATTAAATGAATATATCGTTTAAAAATATTAAATTTAATGAAAGGAAATTAATTAAAATCCGGTTACATTAATAAAATGGTTTCATATACATATAAAAACATTTTTTAACGAAATCGTTCGTACATTTATTTAAAATGGTATTTTTAAACTTGTTTTTAATTACTTTAACATTATTAAAATAAATAACCGTGTTACTTTTTATTTCCATAAAATGCTTTAATTTTATAATAACGTAAACTTTTTTAATTATTTCTTCGATTTAATTAAAAATGGGACGTAAAAAGAAAAAAATAAGTTTTTACGTTTCGTAAACGAATATTTTAAAAAAAACTTCGATTAAAATATATTTAATTAAAAGCATTTAATGGAAAATCGTTTATAAATAATAAAAAAATTAAAACGTAACTTAAATTTTTTAAAAATTAAATGGGAAACCGAAGGTCACTTTATCGCCATTAATGCTTAAATTTATAAATATATTATTACGTATTATAAGTATTTTTAAAATAATAAAAAAAAAATAAAAAGTAAAAACGAAAAGTTATATTAATTCGGATATTTTTAAAATGAAGTTTATAAAACGTATATTAATAATAAAAACATTTTTTACATCGAACGTTATATAATTAATTATACGCGTTAAAATCCGGTTCTCGTTATAATGTTACGATATAATTACGATTTCACTTTAATTTTTATAATTATTAAAACTTTAACGTTATTATAATATATTATAAATTATGTAATTAAAGATAAATCGCTTATAAATTAAAAATACGTCGTTTTCATTACTCGTTTAAATGCGTTAAAAAAACATCTTAATTTTATTAATTTTAAAGACGATATTAAAATAATTCGAAACTTTATAATTAAAATTTTTAATCGTATATTCAACGATTAAAAATTATTTATTTTCGAAATATATAATTATATTTTAAAATACGAAATGTTTTATTATTCGAAATTTAAATAATATTAAATTTATTACGACACCTTGTATTTTATTATTTAAAAATAATAAAACCATTTATATAATTTTACCGTTAAAGCTTTAAATAAAAATAAAAACTTAACCAAAGAAAAAAATATATTATATTTTTCCGTTAATATTAAGTTTAACTTTTACGAAGCGTATCGAAACCGTGGCTTTATATTTTAAAATATATGCTTATATAATTATACTTTTTTTATTCACATGGTTTTAAAACCCACAAATTAAAATGAACGGTTTATTAAGTTTAAAGGTGATTTAAAAAATAATCGTTTTTATTAACATATTATCGAATAAAAAAAAATGTTTATTTTATTATTTATCGAAGCATATTTTTTAAAATTTAAAAAAAACGATATATATTACCGAGCCGCGATTATCCGGTTAAATTTATTCGTGCCTTAAGAAAAGTTTTTATTAAAAAACATAAATTCCATTATAAACATTTAAAAAAACTTAATATAAGATATTTTTAAACGTGTTAAATTTTATAATAATAATTTTTTATTTTTAAAAAAAAGCCGCGAAAATATTTAACGTAATAAAAAAATTTAATTAACATAAATAAATCGTAAAATTATTCACGTAAAAAATAATTTTAAAAACGATAATAATAATAAAAATAATATTAAGGAAAAAAACGAGGATATTCGCAACGAAAAAAAACTTAAAAAACTTAATAACTTTATAAAAAACATTAAAATCATTTTATTGGATTTTTTCGGGATTAAAACACTTATATTTAAATCGAAAATAAAGTAATTAACTTAAAGTTTTTAAACCAACGATATTATTAAATAAAATGAACTTTTTATTAAATTAAAACTTAATTAATATAAAAAAACGATAAATAATAATAATATAACCGTGTTAAATTTAATTATTAAAATTAATATAATTATAAAAATTATTATTAATTATGTAAAGGATTAAAAAAACGAATTAAAACTTTTAAATATTATTAAATTACGTAAAGTAATAAAAGAAATAAATAAAGTAATTATGCCACGTTTTGCTTTTATTATTAATTTAATTAAAAAAAACGAAATATTCGAATTATTAAAAATAAACGATAATTTAATTAATTTTTAATTTATGGAAAAAATTGCTTCGTAACCGACATATATAATAATTAAATATTATTTCGGATAATTTTAAGTAAATGCGAGCGTAATTTTAATTAAAAAAAAAGGTTTAAATCCGAAATAAATAATATTTTTAAATATCGTATTCCGACACTTTAATTTGGTGGACGGTTTTCGAGGAACTCGTAAATAAAAAGGTAATAACGAACTTATAAACGTTTTAATATAATTGTTTCATTATTTAAAAAATAAAAGTAAAATTAAAAAAAACGTTATTATCCGAACGTTAATTAAAGCTTTAAAATTAAAAAATGATCGATAGCGGATTAAAATGATTACGACGTTAAAATATGTAAAAACACACATTAAAAGAACTATTATTTATTCCGTAATGGGTTTTTTTAAAAATAACATAAAAAAAATATTTATTAAAAAATCGTAAATATGAAAGGATATTAATATCCTTGTCGTTAACGAATATTTAATAATATTTAACACTTTATTTTAAAAAATTAACGAATAATTTATAATTACTCGTGATTAATTAAATGCAAATTTTAACGAAATACCGATAATTATATTATGCGATGATTTTTACCAATTTTTTTTTATTTAAAAAAATTCCTTATTATATTTTAAAAAGCCTATTAATTAAATTATATTAAATAAAATTAACGAAAAATTTATATAAAAAAATAATAAACATTACTTTAAGTACCAATTATAATTAAAGTTTAAATCCGTAATGTTTTTAAATTAATAAATGCATATTATTAATTTAAAGTTTACGGTTTTTTTACGAAAATTAAAAAATAAACATTAAATAATTAATAACGTCGATTTATTAAATTTTCATTTAATTCGCTTAATAAACATTAAGTTAAACGAAAATATTAAAATAATATACCCGTTAAATTAAATACGTTATATTATAAACTTATAAACCATTTTCGCGTTTATTAAACGTAAAAAATAAAAAATATAAATTTTTTTATTAAAATATATTCCGTAAAAAACTAATAAAATAAAAGCGTTATATATAATTTACACCATTATAAACGATTTTAAATTTAAAGTTTTTGCTTATTTTATATTCATTAAAAACATGTTCGTAAATATCACGGAAAATATTTATTAAAGGTTAAAAATAATTAATAAAGCGTAATATATTACGGAAAAATTTATCTTTAATTTTATAAATTCCATTTACCGAATAAATGTAAATGTTTTTATCGTAATAAAGCTTCCGAAAGTTATATTATTATCTTTAGAAATTATAAAAAACATTTAATTAATTAAATTACCCCGTAATTTTTTATTAATATTTCTTAAAAAAATAATAACTTTAAAAGGTATTAAAAAACTTTTTAATAAAATTAAGTTTACTTTTATTTTAACCTTTATTATTATTAATTTTAAAGTTTAAAAAATAATTTTATTAAAAGCATTTTTAAGTTTTATTAATCGTAGATTTTTAATACGTAACTCGGATTTCATTATAATATATATTTAATTATTTCGAATCGTAAATCTTTCGGGATTACATTTTTTATTTCGAATTAATTTAAAGCATTAATTACAATTATACCTTTTATATCGGTTCGTAAATAAAATCGAACGGTTATTTAAGTTTATTTTAATAACGTAAAATATATATAATGGCTTAATATAATTGTAAAATATATATATATTAATTAAATAATTATTTAAATGTTTAATTAATTAATTTAAAGATTAATTTTTTTAATAATTAATTAATTAATTAATAAAATACATAATAAATAATTATTTAAATAAAAATCCATAATTTAATTTAATATTTTTAACTTTATATATATATTATAATATTAAGAAAAAATATTATAATTATAATTAATAATCCATATAATAAAACTTAACACCGATATTAAAAATAAAAAAAACGTTTCTTAAAAACATCGTAATATTATTTAAAAGTTTCCGTTAAAAAATTTAAATAATTATTATTTACGATATTATCGTTAAAATTAAAATTAAAAAAAAATAATAATAAAAGTACGTATAAATTTAAGTTATTAAATTAAATAAATTTTATCGGCTTAAACTTTTTTTCATTTATATTAATATTATCGTCGTCGTTTTTTTTTTTTCTTTATTAATTAAATATACCATTCGTTTTTTCCGAATAAAATACTTTTAACGGCATTTTTCTTCGTTAATTTCGCTTCGAAACCGCTTTTTATTAACCTTAATAAATAATAATAATATTTTTATAATTTAAATAATTAAATTAACATGTTTTATTATAATTTTTAAATTAATATTAAAAGTTATTAATTTTCGTATTAAAAGTTCGAATAAATTACATTTAATTTAAAATATATAAAACGTATTATTTTAAAATATAAATTAAGTAAAACGAATAAATAAAAATTCGCGGAAAACATTATAAAAATTATGTAATTTTTTATTATAATATAAAGCGCGTTATTTGAAAAAATAACGTGATTACGAATATAAAATATGTAATATTAACTTATATTTATTACCGATATATTTTAAAAACATAAGTAATTTTATTTAATTAAACATATAATAAACGTCGAAACGAAGTAACATTTCGTTAATTAAATCGTTTAACGTTATTCGAATAAATAAATCGGAAAAGTATTACGTTATATTATTTATAAAAAATTAATTTTTAACGAACCGAAGGATAATATAAGCCCATTGGTTTCCGCAGAATGCTTACGTAATACGGTAACATTCGTCGCGGGTAATAATAGCTTCGCCGTTAAGCCGTGGTAAAACTTAAACCTTATATTATAAAACGGGGAAAATTTCGATATTTTTTTAAATTTCAAGTAAATTATCGTGAAAAAATATTTAATTATTAAAATTTAATATAATAAAATATTAAGTTATTACATAATATAATTAATTAATAATTATATATTATTTAATTTAATGAATTATATTAAGCTTACCGTTTAAATATATAAAAACGAAGAAATAATAAAATTTTTTACGAAAAATATAATCGGAAAAATAAATAATAAGAAGCGCATTTATATCGAATATTTCCGTTAAATACGGATAATTTGTTTTATTTTCGTTACGAGGCCATTTATTTTTAATTAATATATAATAAACGAAATATATTAAATTATAATCGATTTTATTATCGTTTAAAATAAAGAAATAAAATAATAAAAAATAATTTTAAAAATATTTAAAATGAAAAATATTAATATTTAATATTATGGTTTATATTATAATATTAATATTAATAAAATAAAAAAATATAAAAAATGTAATTAATAATAAAAATAACGTTTTAAATTATATAATAATTAATGGTTTAAATTAATAACGTTATAAATTAATAATATATAAAAAAAATATTTAAATTATAATTAAAATAAAATCACCGGATATAAAAAAATAATATTTTAAAAAACTTAATTAATTCATTTAAATTAAATAATTAATAAATTATAATGTAATATTATATTTTTATTTAATTATATTTTCCATTTATTTTTTTTTTTTTTTATTTAAATGTTTTTTATTTTTTTTTTTTTTAATTAAGCGTGTTTTTTTTTTTTATTTAAACGATTTTTTTTTATTTAAATGTTCCCCACTTTTTTCTTTTTTAATTAAGCGTGTTTTTTTTTTTATTCGAACGATTTTTTTTTTTATTTAAACATTCCCCACTTTTTTTTTTTTTATTTAAGCATTTTTTATTTTTTTTTTCTTATTTAAATAATAATATATAATTAATTTTTTTTAAATAATTTTTTTTTTTTTTTTTTAATTTCGTTATAATAACCTTTTTAAAATTCAAGTATAATAAAATATTAAATTATAATTTTATATCGTAAAAAAAAAAATTATTATAAAAAAAAATTAAAAGTTAAATAAAAGTTTATTTTATTATACCGTGATTAACCGTAATTAAGCGTCATTAATACGCGTTAAATAAGCTAGTAATGTAATGGTTTTTATTATCGATAATTTTCAATATTTTCATTAAAAGATTCGAGATAATTAAATTAAATTTCGGGTGGCCGTGTTTTTATCGATAATGAAAGGGGGGAGCTGGCTTACTTAATCATTCACCCTTTTCGTTGTCAATGGCGAGCATTTTCCTTTTTTATTGTTAGCTCATTATGTTTAAATTAAGTAAATAAGTGAAAATACCTTTTTCATACAAGTGTGCGAGAAACTAGTAATTATTTTATTTTTAATTATATTTCTTTTGATTATAGCTGCTTGCATGAAATAACTAAATTCACCACGATTCAACAACATTTCTACCCCACGACCTCCGGCACTCCGGGTTATGAACCCGGTGCGGCGCCGCTGGACGGCGTTCTTATCTACTACACCTTATATCCAATCAGGCAAACCCATGGTGTAGAGATACATGGCTTCAACCTATAAAATCGCATTGTGGCGTTCGGTATCCTTACTAGTGGCTAATTGTATGGTAACTAATGCAAGGATTCCTTTATGTGTATTCAATACAGCAACAACTCTAAAGAACTTGTGATAGAACTAGAAACAGTTTCTGGAATCGACAATTTCACAACGAGTACACGCAGAAGAAAATACTGTGCGGATGTCATTCCATAAGTACCTGCTTAAGTATATAGTATGTACTCGTTTTATCTTGTACAGGTGCGTTTCTGATCTTGCAGATAGTCGAAGTATTCACATCGTGAGTCCGGCCACGAATGAGGACTGAGGGATCATAGGTAGAAAAAGAAATGGGTTATTTACCCTTGTGTAAATGATGGTTATTATGGTCATAATATGATTAGAATCACGACTAGTGTAACTTGGCTGCTTTCTTGTATTTGATGCCATTTGCTTTATTAAGATTCGTCCTTCTACATCGAAATACAGACTGCTGTAGCAATATAGAACTAGGAATGCACCAACACATGAGGGCCACTATCATGTCAAGTACCTAGTAAGTAGTAGCTCACCAGTGTCCAGTACCTACCAGGTACACCGAAGAATACAGTCTCGTTTCCCAGTAACGTGCCAAATGGTTTTTGTCATTGCTAGTCTTGTCAACGGCTGCCTAGCAACATGCGTGCTCCCAGCCAAGATTAAGTTATTTATTGCACGGATATCTTCTACAAGATCTTCCAACTTCCTCTCCATACACAACTTTCACATCTGCATCTACTCTCATCAAACTACCATTCATCACACAAATCATCCGCACCCCAATCTATCTCATACCTCACCCTTAACCGGGTTTCCATCCAACATTAGCTGTCTAACGACGAAAGCAGTCTGACACATATTTTCTTTTTCACATATGCTTAGCATCTAAAAACTCTTCTTGTTCACACCGTTGACACCGTACAAGGTATACCAAGGTGAGCAGCCACCCCATTTCCCAGTACCATTTCTTTCAGTACGCCCCACATTGTCGGTATACCTAGCCTACCTTATATTAATTTGTTCTGCGTAGATGCCTTCGGATAAGGTTAAAAGCGCCCCTGTCGAGGTCCCTGAGGATTCACTTACGTTAAATGACTCGAAGATCATCAATGTGATCCTCAGGCACTGTTCAGCTAGTTCCAAGCCCACTTCCGCCTCCATCGATGTATGTAATATAGACCTTTTCCTTTTTTTCTTTTTTTCTCTCTGTCCTGTCTTCGGGAGAAAGAACTTCCTCGTCAAGCTGACTCGGGAGTCATTGATCCCGGGACATGTCTAAAACTCCTAAAGCTCTTCTTCAAGAAGAAATGACTGATTCCTGTTGCTGTAGTGGGAGGCTGTTATTCAAAATCTTGATTTCAAGACTGCAGAGAGTGCCCGCGAGCGCTTCCGCCAACTTTGCAAGAAGCACAATTGGTTCGAGAGTAACAAGGATCCTTCAACTGCATCCTCTACCCCCAAGAAGAGAGCCGCTAGTCAAGCTTTCCCTGCTCTGTTCCCCAAGGAGGAGGAGACCACAAGCCCTCGCAGTGACTGTGAGGCGGATGTTAACAGCCCCGTCACACCTATTAAGAAGCGCAAGTTCGGCAAGTTCAACCGCAAGATGACTAAGGAGAAGACTCCGTTGATGACGCTTGACAATGTCAATAAGAAGCGCCGTGTCCAACGAAATCACGGAATGTCGGATAGCGACGAGGCTTAGGCTATAAGAGGTCCTTCTGGAACCACCACTCCGTTCGAGTCGGCTTGATTCGCTCCCAAGATGACAAACCCATGTCAGAAGTTACTGAGTGCTGGTGCTACAAAGGAGATTTTGGTGGGATATTCGACTTCTATCACCTTAACCTCAAGACCGACCAAGGCTTTGGTCCTAGTTTGATACAAGAAGGCCGCTCCTATCATTTAATGTGGGCTGGAGTATTGTTGGAGGTACGAGTGGCAGTTGGCCACTTGACACTCATTACTTTGTTTTATTGGTTTCCTTTTCTTAATAATTTCCTTTTCTCCTGTATTGCAGTAATGAAACGAAGGACCCAAGGTTTCTTAGGGTAGTCGTTAGGCTTGCAGGATGGTTGGTACGGTATGGTTCGTCAAGACAACTCTATAGTCTCGCCACAAATCAGTCAGTAAGAAAATTGATGTTGTTATCTCTGATCTCATTGGTTAGTTTCTGTGTGGCCCATCATTAAGGTTACCCCCTATTCGATTTGAACCAAATTGTCTCCTAGGTTCGTTACGCTTATCTTTAGCAAGATAGACTGAAACGAGACTTAACTAGGTACCTAGTTATGCAATTCAATTTTGTAAGTAAGTAGTGCAGGAGGCATACTTTTCCCATAGTATCGAGTTCAACTTTTATTGATAACCGATTAGATCCTGGTGAATTTCGATACTTTGCCTTTTAAATTTTGATTTGCAGAATTTACCCCAAAGTCTAGGTAGGTACTCATTCTAAGCGCGATAGCCTCATCATCGACTGTTGCTATATTCCTAATTGTATCTTACATTAATGGTGTTGACCATTCCTGACATTGATTAGTAAGACGCCAGCGACGATATGTTATGTAATGCAACAAACATCGAATATATATCCTCACATGACCATCGTACCAATTCTACCCCTTTTACATAATTGACCGGAGCGGGGTTTCTATTAAGCAAGGTTCTTTCATCTAACCTATGATAGTCCATAGCCGCCATTGGATAGACGGGTGATAAGTTGAAACAAGGTACGTATTACCTAAGTGAGGTAGTTTCAACTATGGAGTAAACTTAGACGCACATGTACGATGAGGTAGAATTATGCAGTGATCCGCTTTGGTCGACGATTCCCAATCAAGTGAACGTGGGTGAGGGAAACTGCCAGCACTACCGGCAGACGCGTCAGGTTCACAATCATACGTTGGAAACTCGGAGTGTGCTCATGATTAATTGGAGCATACAAGAGCATACAACCTCATAGGATACAATTAACAAATTCCTGACTAATAGCATCTAGCTATATGTACGCATGGCAAACATTACCATATAGCTTTATATAATTCTGGAAAACTGCCTCGAATACCACATGCTATCCCCGCATCTTCCTGCATAACAGTCTGAAGTCATAACAACATTGAACATTCAAGACATTCCGTACTCGCCCTTACACTGCATCGAATAATTCATCGCAAAATATTCCCTCATTTCCCCCAACGGAATTCCTTCTTCTGATTTATTTCTTCCCAGAAACGCTTGAATCAGCAAACATGTCCGGCGGTGAAAAGAACTACTCGAGCTCCACGAGCAAGAGAAGAAGCGGCAGCGGCAACTTCGGTTTAAGGATCAATACCCAGCAAAACCATGATCATCAAAATCCCAATAGACACAGCAACGGTGGGCAGAAAACGAGCAACAAGTACAGTGTCAGTCCGGATGTGGACGACGACATCCTTTTTCAGATCGACGACATAGAGTTAGATGACGGCAGCAGCAAAAGCAAAAAGTAGCAAAGAACTCATACGAAAATTCTTACTCCTACTATGGGTCACATGGCCCCTACGAAGGCGCAAGGTTAGAGCGGGAAGGATGAAAAGGGGCATTGGTGTGGAAAATCTGACCGGGAATTGGGAAGGGAGAAACTATCGTTGCAGATGTTTTATAAGCTTCCTTCCCGAGGCGGGTATGGCTTCCTTAATATTTTACACTTGTGGCACTTCCTGTGAGGGTTTTCCATGCGACCGGTCGCCAAGAGATGCAAAGGCGAAATGGGGCGATCCTCTCTCTTTAACCCCCTTTAATATTATTTCAGTTTAGCAGGAGTTCAGGACGACCTTGGGAACAAAATCAAAAATAGATAAACGGAGGAGATATTCTTTGCGATAAAATGTAGTTAAATATGTGGTGATCCCGAAGGAAAAAATAAACCGACTCCTTTAATATGTGTTCCTTTCTACCGATTCAATGTCTCCAAAAATAAGGTAGCACTCTTAGTCCGCTCATGATCATACCCGGCGTAGTGCTTCAACTCTTTCACGGCTAACTCTCCGAACTTCCTTGCCAATTTAAGATCGCCCATGCTTGAGTAAACCTCTGCGACAATGCTATAAAAATCTCCAATTTGAGCCGCCAATCCCTCTTTTTCGCATAGATCTAATATCTCATCGACTCGTTTCTTGACCAAAGCATGTTTCCGTATCTTCGGGTCATCCAACTCTGCCAGTAGGTCCTGTATCCGACCCCGGCGGCGATCAGATATGGCAGTGTCTTTTGGGGAAGTGCATAGCGAACAAGTACAGTTGAAACCCCATTCACGGATGAGAGTCTGGCGCTGCTCAGATACGAGATTCAAAGGTAGATCTGTTCTAGGCGTTAGAGATTGCAGATCATTCTTGGCTGGGGGGGACTGACAGCTAAAAGTTAGCTCCTCGCCTGGCTCGATATCTCTGTAAGCTATGACTTCCATGCCTAGAGTCGTGGACGAGAATCGACTAAACATACTAAGAAAAAGTTAGTTAAAACACATTATCTCAATAAATAATTAGCTGTTTAGACCTACTTTGGCTTGCACGCATGATTTAACCTCTGCGTATATGAATTCAGCACTATCCTTCATATGTTTGCGCCCCTTTTACTTACCGACACATCGATATACAAGCCTGAATGATCCACGCCGTCCACAAGCACACCAAACGCGTTCGTGTTGATTATATCGTCAATGATATACCCTCCCTTCGAATGGGCCAGTTTCAGCATCTGCAACCCCTGACTCTGGGGAAGCTGTACCGTAGCCCGGTGAACCAACTTCATGACGTCTTGGGGCTTCCAGGGCCTCGGGTCTAGAATCCGGACGATTAAAGGATGTCTGAATAGGACAATCTCGTCCTTGCGAATCGTGCGGTTCGCAATGACGCCCATTCCTTTGTCTTTGAGATCTCTGACCTCGTACGGAGGCGGATCAGATACGGTTAGAGGGATACCTCGTGCCCATACTTCCCATCTCGGGTCCACATCGTCGAGGATTCCAATTCCAGACGCGGCTGTTTCTGGAGTGGTGATAAGACTTAATCCCGTTTCTCCCCGTAATTTGGTGTACGTGTATACACATAGCTTAGGGTCTTCCGCCTCCTCGGCCTCCACGCACACTGGAGGGTATGTCCACGGATGCCAAGAACGCTTCTCGAATGCTGTCTCATCGTCAACGGGGAGCGGGCA
Source organism: Annulohypoxylon bovei var. microspora (assembly GCA_022836615.1). Classification (NCBI taxonomy): domain Eukaryota; kingdom Fungi; phylum Ascomycota; class Sordariomycetes; order Xylariales; family Hypoxylaceae; genus Annulohypoxylon; species Annulohypoxylon bovei. Next base: position 124,501 of record MU405219.1, on the reverse strand, counting down.
CGTAGACTTTAACGCTCTAGGATTCAACGGGCCCGCTGGATCGGAACTACACTGCGCAGGCGGGTCGAAGTTGTAATCTTTGAGCCAATCGGGTATGTCGGCCTTTGGAGCCTCAGCGGCTACATGGCCTAGCCATAGGGCTAGAATCAATATACAATATCGCATGACTAGGTCTAGGGTGGTGGTGCTTGGAAAGAGGTAAGTAGGCGCCTGGGCTCACCGTAGTTAGATGAATGGGATAAACGAGCAGCACGTCATTTTCACGAATGAAATTTCATCGCAAGTAGGTATCTATTTCTTTCGATTTTAACAGCTTGCTACATGAAAAAATATCATACCGTCTATGGATAAGGTAGAAAAGTGAAGGTAGCCAAGACGAAAAATGAATTAGCCGAGAAGGCAAAGTGTAGATCTCTGAACATGTAACCGTGACGATCTATGGTGGGACACATGCATGATTACCTACCTATCTAAATATGCGTCGATTTAATTGAGATTAATACGTCTAAATAGTTATGTTATCTCGTAGATTTTCACATGGGTGGATTTGTGATATTTGATAGTCGTTCAGGGGTTCCATTCGCCCGCTACAGCTAGAACAGACTTATGCTTCATACTAATAAGCTATTTTCGTAACAAGTCTTTTTGTCTTCAGATGATTTCATTAAATCTCATGTCATATTGTAAAGCATACGGACTAGATTATACACCATTATTTACCTTGCCACAAATGTACCTAGGGCATCTTGATATAAAATAAAATGTCATAGCAGATCTTTCAACTCTCCCGTCGGCCAATAAGGGTTCTTCGTCACGTCGGGAAGCTCCCTATCCCAAGCCCACCTCTTCACCAAACTCGGCTCAAGCGCGCCTTCCAACATCTGCACGACGTAGGAGCCGATGATCGGGAAGAACTTGAAGCCGTGGAACGTCCCAGCCGTCGCAACGTAGAGGCCCTTGGCGGCTGAGTGCGGTGATATGATGAAGTCCTCGTCCGGTGTGAACGCATCCCTAGGATATCCCGTGTCAGCTTATCAATGGACGCCGTAGTAAGGAAACCCTCCAAAAAAAAGAAAAAAGAAAGGGGCACTATAAAAACCCACCAGCATATACGATGCTCCTTGATCTCCCAAGACTCCCCGCGCTTCCCAAACGTGAATTTGTTGGAGAGCTCAATATCCGTAATGAGAATATCTGGGACCTCCCATTGCGCGTAGTCCGAAGGAGCCGGGGGTGCTGAGATCTTGCGGCCCGAGGGCATGGTCTGAGTATTAATGAATTTGGTCTGTCCCCAGAACTTCAGCTTGTTGTCTGCGGTGAGAGGCAAGCTGCCGTTATCTTCGCCTATACACCGAAAGTAAGTATAAATTCGAAGAGACAATTATGCATATGTAGGTAGTTCGTTGAGACTTGATGATAATGACGACGGGGTATGTATTATACGAGGGTGACTAGGACGAAAGAATAAGGAATACTCTACCTCTCGTCGGCGGATTCTCCTGGATGCAAACCGGCATCTTCGCGAACTCCTTCGCGGTCGCGTCGTCCAGCTGCGCCAATCCCGTCGTCACGCCCGTCGCCAGCATCCTCCCCTCAGCCAGAAACTGGTCTCGGCCGGTGCTCGCGGCAACGCCGTCTAGAAATTTCGGTGTAAAAGCCCCCGTCGACAAAATCGTGTGCGTCGCCTCGTACCTCTCGCCATCCGCCGTCGTGACCCCAACACACGTGCCCTCGCCATCAAACTCCAACCCCTTAGTCTCTTTCCGCACAAACTTGACCCCCAGCTCAATCGCCCTCTCCGTGACCTTTTCCAAAGCGCCCTTAGCATCGGCCCACCCGCTCGTCCTATTAATCAGCACATTCTTAACGCCCTGGTAATCGGCCTCCCGAAACAAGCCGCCGTATTCCTCCTTGGCCTGCTCGACGGGGACCTCCGACAGGCCGCTCGTGTCGCGGCCCAGCTTTTTGTAGTTCTCGATGACTTCGCCCGAGAACCCGGACTGGCTGATCCAGTAGATGCCGGTCTGGTGGTAGAACGGGGCCCATAGCGGGTCCTGGCGCCAGACGTCCTGCGCGTCGAGCGCGAGCTTGCAGTAGACGGGGTCCCGGTAGTCGGCGCGGACGACCTTGTTCCAGTCCCACGACGCGGCGACGCGCTTGAGGTCCTCGGGCCCGTTGCGGTCGATGAGCGTCACGGATGCGCCCGGGAATTTGGTGATTAGGTGTAGCGCCGTGGAGGTGCCGAAGACGCCGGCGCCGACGATGATGTAGGAGGATTGTGCCATAGCGATTGTATCTATAGAATTAGATCGGTAGTCCGTAAAATTGGAGTAGAGGTGCCCCTTGGAGATCTATAGGACGCTCCTTATCTCTCCCGTCCTAGTTCTCCGTATTTCACCATCCGGTGGCGCCTTGCCCCTCAGTAGGATGATCTAGCTCCGATGATAGCTCCGAGGTCGCGATCGGTTAGGGTCGTAAATAGAAAAGCAGGAATTAGCTTTGAGATAAGAATTTATTTCCATTTGTTTTCGAATTATCTAATTTCTATCATCGTTTGGAGGATTTTATTTCGTTAAGTTAACTAGATGATGAGAAGACAGCTTCGATTACTCACCCAAGCCGAATATATTTAGCACGAAAGTCCCCTAGGATGATTTTAGCGTATTATCTTGATATACTGTATTAATCGGCAAGCAGAAGCTGAGGGCTATGTAATTAGCTATGCTCTTACTCCTTTTATGTACCCCTGGCGTCAGTTGCTAAAGCAGTATCACCGCGTAACTTCGCCTTGAATGGCGTCTGGAAAAGCTATCCCATTCGACCACCGTGTCGAGAATTAGAACTTGTCTGACTGGATCCATTCGCAATGGGCGTATGTTTTCGCATTTTAGCTATTGCAGTCGAAATGGCCAAGAAGCTCTTGAGCCGCTATGGCGTAAATGAAGTCTTTGGCAATTTCGGTTGTGGGATAGCGTAGAGAATAGGGATGACAATAATGTCTCCGTACCATTATATCATCTGCTCGAGCGTGCTATTTTCTTTCGTAGACCGTTCGAATGCGTTATGCCCTTCTCTCGCCCTGCTGATACTGCCTTTCGTTGTCTCGGTTCTATATTATGTTGTTTATAGAAGAGTATCCATAATGATCTTTAATATGTCGTCCATTGTTGCTATGCAATGTTCGACTGACCAGAACAGCAAGAAAAGGGGGTATAGTTACAAGGGTGAGAAGTAAGAAGTACCCGGAGACTCATAAGAATCAACTCGTTCATCCTTAGAAGAGTCAATTATAGAACATGCCCCTCGAATAATTCGAAATCCGAATCCAAGTCAGGCGGGCGGTCGTAATTTTCCATACTCAACTAGTCGGCGCATCACCTAAGCTTAATCGACGCCTCCAACGAGCTCATCATCCTCACCCTCTCCTCACCCTCACCACCCCACTGTTCCTCCCCCTCCTGAACTATATCGTCAACCGCGCCCACACTTCCCGTCTTCAGCTGGACAATGCAATCAGCCTGTTTTTGGAAGAATAGTGCGACCTCGACAACCTTCTGGATCGCGCGCCCGGTACCTAGAACCACGACCTCGCCGGCATTTTCGAGCCCAATTCCGCCCCCGCTGCCACTACTGGCAGTTTTCGAGGACTGTCGCTGGATAGCGCGAACCCGTTCGTCAAGCGACGCGCCCTTGTTGGCGGCGAGCTTGTTCGTGAACGCGTTGCTCGAGGACGAGGCCTCGCGTAGGTTCTTGTCGAGCTGCTTGCGCACGCGCGCGGTCACGGAGCGGAAGGGCGTTTTGGCCGTGATGTAGATGCGTTTTGCGGCGCGGGTAGAGGGGATGCGCGTTGGGATGGGGCGTCTTCGGACGGTGGCTCCTAGACGATTGTCAATCACAGCTACATGTTATAATCGAACCGAGCAGTTGGATTAACCTTTTGGTATAGCTGGGAGCTTTGCTGGCCGATCGGCGTTTTCAGACACCTGCGGAGGAGCGTCCGGCATCTGTTCGGCAGCCATGGTCGTCGCGTATGAGAATCCGGGCGATCTCTCCCCGTTTTGAGTCTCGTCGACGGTTTGAACACGGTGGTCACATCTGTGGGTAGTCTCGATTATTATCACACCAACTAAGTGAGAAGGCAGCCAGATAATCGAAAAAAGCAAAGCTTCGATTAAAAGACGGATAGAAATAAAAATGACGTGGGGCCGGCAAACAGATAAGCTTTACTTCGTAGACCCACATCGTTATCGTTAGCTTAGCTTAGCTCAAAGTTACCCGTCGTCGCCCATCCAATCAAGCAAACTTAGCTTCAACATCACCAGTTTTATTTCAAGCTCCCCTCCTCCAGATACAAGTACATCGGTATTACAGACAGATATACAGATACCTAACAGGCTACAACTTATTACATCCCATACCTACTATACCTAGTCCCCAAAACACAAAGGGACACCTTGCGATCCTCACCCTCGCCGTCAAATGGCCCCTTGAAATGCGGCTGCCTACGCCGGACCAAGTCCACGATGTCCGTTGAGATCTGGCCTCCCATCTCGCCGGACGAGCTTAAAATCCAGGAAGACGCCACTCAGGTACGCTTCTCGATCCCCTGATTATACCCCCGAGAACACATTATACACACCCAGCCACCATGCTCTTCGAAGACGGCATGTTCATCGTCGAGGACAACTTCGTCCTCGTCCCACACCCCTCCCCCCTCCAACTGCCCCCCCTACTCTCCTCATCCCGATCCTCACCCCCCAAACCAAGCCACACCTCCTCACACTCGTACTCAAACTCAAACTCACACTCACCACCCCCACAGGCCCGCGAACTAACCTGGCTCCTCACGACCCTGCGCTCGACCCTCACGCAGCTCAAAGCCGGCCTCGAAGACTGCAGCGCGCTGCTCTCGCCCCGCGACGACGAGACAGGCAGCACCCTCGCGCTCACCACACCGCGCAACGAGACCGTGAAGGGGCACACAACACGCATCGGCACGCGCCTCGTGCGGGGCCTCATCCACCTAAAATTGCGCACCGTGCCGCCGCAGACGCTAGCCCTGGACCCGGCGCGGCCGGTGCGCGTAGCCGCGCTGGCGCGCCTGGACGCGCTGCTCGCGAGCAGCGTGGGCATCTGCGCGGGGCTGGAGGAGCGCGCGGCGGCGGGGACGCCGTCGGCGGCGCACCTGGCGGCGCAGCTGCGGCTGCTGGCGCGGCACATCGCGGAGGGCGTGGCGCTGGTCAAGGGGCCGCGCCCGGCGGGCAGCCGGCCGCCGTCCGCGCGGCCGACGACCGCGAGCTCCGGCACTTCTACCAACCTCAACCTCAACCCCAACCCCAACCCCCGAAGCCAGTTATCCGCCGAACAGCAGAAGCAGCAAGTCCCCGACCTATCCTGGACCACGTCCTCGATCTCGCTCTCGCACTTCGCGCCGCCGCTGAGCCGCAACCTGTCCGTGTACCTGACGATCCAAGACGCGTCGCTGGTGCTGTACCTCCGAGCGCTGGAGCCGGCCGACGCCCCGGTGAACTTCGGGACCAAGCTCGCGCTGGCCATCGGCACGACGCGGCGGCTGGAGCACGACGAGGCGGACCGGGTATTTACGTACCGGTGCGACGACGCGACCGCCATCGAGGGCTCCGAGTCACACCCGCGTCCGGACGAGAGGGCCGAGGGGAAAGGGGCCGAGGTCTACGTGCGCGAGAAGGTGTGCGTCGAGAGCGCGGACCCGAGTCTGCTGTCGCTGTCCGCCAAGCTTAGCGCGCTGGGGAACACGCTGGGGTTGGCGAGGAGGAATCTGGCTGCTGTTATGGGGGAGGAGGTAGAGGATTAGTCTTAAAAATTCGAGTATCTGTGCAATTGCATTATAGGTAGGGGCGGAGTTTGAGGTTTACATGGAATTACAATGAAGCAAAGCGATATTGAAAATCTTGTTTAGGCGGGAAAACACATGAATATAAAGCGTTGCCAAAAACAAGCGGATTGCTTCGTGTTGCTACCAGCTAAATATGGCACAATTTTGGGGGAGCGTGATGTTCAGATGTTCAGCTCCACGTTTTTCGTTAAACGACTCCCGATATCAGCAGCAGTAAACGTACAAGACCTAGGTACCTTCGCGGGTTCTCAAATACCATCCCTACAGCACAGCCATAACAGAGATAACTACCTAGGTACCTTCCGAACTCCGATTCTCCATTTCAATGCTTTGTTTGGTCCAAAAATCATTCGATGGCACGTATTGGTTCATCCTACCCCTTACAGGAGCTTCAAGCCACAGGCGACCACGGCATCGGGATGAGGATCCTCGACTTCATAGTCTGAATCAGGGGAACAGTCTTATGTACCGTCTCGGCCCAACCCTCCTGCTTCCAGCTCTCCTCTCTTCGCACCTTTCGTTCCTCCAGATTGGCGAATTGCCAAAGATGGTGGACGGTGTTAAGATCGCCGATCTGTACGAACCAAGCTCCTACGCCCTCCATGACTTCTCTTCGTGCCTTTAAACCTCGTCGCCAGTGGGTCTCCCACTCCAGTAAGTTACCGGGGTGGAGAGTGTACGAACGTAGCTCGAATAGGCCGCCTAGTTGACGCGGGGATGTGGTTGGCCAGAATGAGAACTCTTGCATAATCGACGTGTTCTTCGAGTTGACTAGCGTCTTAAGCTTCTTGTCGAATTCGGGGAAGTCGGGGTGTTTGGAGATAGAGTGTAGGGACTGGTGGTATCCTTGGTAGCGCTGGTATTCCCAGATGTGGACTTTGCATTATTCTATTAGCTTGCTGCCACAACCAATCCACTAGAATAAGATTGCTCAGGGTAATTTACCGAATGTGTCACAATCGCCTACTTCAGTTCGCCAGCTTCCGACAAGGTGAACCTTATTCCCCTCTATGGAGGCCATGCGAGGATACCATTTGCCGACCAGCTCAACGTACTCGTCTACCTTGTCGGGCTTCACGTCGTGGAACACGATCGAGTGAACGTACTTGCCACGGGCTAAGACTGCGGAAAAGCTGGCTTCGAGCTGAGCATCCAGCTCTCGCCCCTCCTTAGTTCCGTAGATGACCCTGGTAAGGAGTCCATCAGGTCGCTCGGGTTCCTTGGTTGATACCTCTGCTCGTTGTCCTGCGTGCGTGCTTAATGAGCCCAAGCCCTGGGTAGATTCGCGGGCACCGGCCAAAGAATTGTCAATAAAAGATGAGGGAGTTGTAGTGAACCTACTTGCTTCTCTCTCCTGCTGTGCTTTCACCAACTGCTCGCGGAAGTCCTTCTGCCTTGAATTGAACGAGCCGACACCCTCAGGTGTGATGTCGGCCAATTTGGGTGTGCGCTGGCTAGCTGGGGTGGAGCTGAAAGCTCGCAGAGAGCGTGGAGCTACCACCGCTGCTCGGGCGATACGTCGGGTCAACATGATGGTGCTTGTGGTTGCGGTTGTTTGTTTCTTGGGGGATAGAAGAGGACAAAGGAGAACAAAGACGAATGTTTGATTTAAGTGGGAAGTGGTTTGAACGGAAGCTGGGAGAGGAAGAAGTTTGGAGAGTGAGGATGGAGATGCCAGCGTCGAATTTGACGCAACCTTAGTCGACAAGGCACGGTGATCTCGGTGACTCGTGCTGAGGAATGCTAGAGTCGGGATTGGACAATATGAGATGGATGGATGTTAAGGTAAGGTGGCAGGCAAGGTGGTAGTGATAGTAATAGGTGATAGGTGATGCTTGTGCTGGTTGATGGTAGCGGTGATAATATGTAAGTACAAGGATAGCTGCAGATATGCGGTATCTATTTCGCGGGGAAGTTTCCAATCCAATCCTATCCTTCGAGACGATAGGTAGTATAGGCAGTATAGGCAGTGATGGACGTTCCGCGGAGCAGTTGAGGACTGGAAGACGAGAGCCTTGGAGCACAGTTCGACGGAAGAATTAGAAGCAACTTTTTGGTTGATGGAGGGTAGAGGTTATGATTAATTGGTCGACATTTACTCTATTCCCCCGCATTTACACGGGAAGTGTGTTTGAAAGGTCGTACTATGTAAGTTCATACCAGCGCGATTTCCCCAGCTTTTAGATGTTCAATCGTGTTAGTAAATGTGGAGAACACCTCCAAGAGCTTCAGGTAGGTCCTACCTATTTCATAAGTGATACCATACTTACCTACCCTATAATGATGTCACGGGTTGCACGTCGTCAGCTTTCCGGTAAAACCATTAACCCTAGCTCCGACACTAGTGGGGCTTTGTGTGGGCCTCACAAACATACTTATGTAATCCATATTAATGGCATTCAATGAAATGATTCTTTTAGCCTCAGGCATCTTTTTCTTAACACCGAATTGAGTAAGGCAACAATCGTCAAGTTCCGGCTAGCGGCATCAAAGCTTGTCCTAAGAAAACCACTCGTTTCATTATCACAGCTTCCATCAATCCGTAATATCAACACCGTCTATCCTCAACTCCTCCGAAAATACCTTCAAGATGTCTTGGCTCGGTGTTACTCCCCTCAAGAAATTCCCGGCGCCAGTCCGTATGTCAATTGATCCCTCTGCGACCCGCATCAGTAATTCGCGACAGCTACTGACATGAACAATAGTCAAGCCCCTGGCTCCCTTCTTCGCTGCCGGTATGATAATAGACGATTCTCGCACCAGGATCACTGCTCTCGAATAGCAATTTCTAACAGACAGACAGGTGTCATCATCGCTTACGGTGTCAACTCAGCGCAAAATGCCATGATGAAGTGTACGTCTTTCGCTTTAGCCCGGGCGAAGAGGGGAAGAAAACTGACAAATTCCCAATAGCCGATGAATGGAAAAACGACCCGCGCAACCCCTACGCCAAGTCAAAAGGACATTAGAGCGATGATGGAGTCAAAGGAAGTGGTGTATTATCCCGAACGAGAGACATCATGGATGGTCAAAACGGACGAGTCATTCCGCTAGTCGAGCAAAGCAGGACTGTACCATAGATTACGAGCTCACGTCGCATCGAGAGCTGTGTCCACAACCAATACCTATCTATTTGTGCTGCGGACCGATATCAACATTTGATTTTAAGAGAAACTTACGACGTGTTGTTTCCATTGTGGTCTCTCGCGCGGATGTCGTCCCATAGACTCCACAAGCCGGGATGCTGTCTCGGCCTTAGGTATGTTTGAAGTTACAAACGCAATCTGATACTTCGCTTCAAAAAAAAACCTATCCATCGAAGTCATAGTTCTGCTCCTATTCAAACTCAAGGGGCTTCTCGTTAAACCTCCATAACAATGACAACGCCACCGAGAAAAGCTGAGTCCTGATGCTCCGGATTATTACAACTTCTCCCGTATCCAATGTCTTGTCCACGGAATCCCGGAGCATAGACGATAGGTGTCCAGCTTTCTACGCTATCTGTAGCACTCCACACTTTGTAGTCGTCCATATCCGTAGGTCCGAGTATTTCGCATCATAAGCCATATGAAGCAGAAGCTCAAGCGCATAAGTGCGTAGGTTAAAGGTATGATAAATTGAACTACATATGTAGTAGCGTATTAACTAAACACCAAGGTAATCATTTTCAAAAGAATGCGTGCTCTTTCAATTATTAGAACTATATGTTGTTGAATGTCCAACGTTCTAGCCGAACATCGGTTCAAATCTAGACCGTCAGCTTAAAATAAAACCCCCGAATCACGAGATTGACTCACTACGCCGAGCACCATAGTCCACCACTTATTCTAATCTTACACATTCTTTTATAACCAAGCAACAAGCAACAAACACAGCGATAAAACCGTGATTTCCAAAATCCCCAACCCCCATTTCATGAAACCCCTCATCCCACACCTCCCACGCACTATCTGCCCCATCTCACCACCCCTCCGCCGCATCACCATGTCGGCCTCGGCACCCACCGGCGCACCAGCCTCCAAACCCGCCCCCGCGATCCCCAAAGGCAAAACCGAGCTCAAGATCCTGATGCTGCACGGATACACGCAGTCGGGGTCGCTCTTCAGCTCGAAGACCAAAGCACTCTCCAAGCTGCTAACCAAGGCGCTGTCGCCGGCGCCCTACAACCTGCACCCAACACTAGTGTACCCGACGGCGCCGCACCGCCTGCGCGCCTCCGACATCCCGGGGTACGCGCCGGCGGAGGGCGCCGAGGACGAGGAAGAGGGCGACAGCTGGGCGTGGTTCCGCAAGGACGAGGCGACGGGCACGTACCGGGGCCTCGGGGACGGGATGCGGCGCGTCGCGGCCGCGATCGCGGACGCCGGGGGCGTGGACGGCGTGTGCGGGTTCAGCCAGGGGGGCGCGCTCGCCGCGCTCGTGGCCTCGGCGCTGGAGCACCCGCACCGGGAACCCTCGCCCCCTTCCAGCTCGCCCGAAGACGACTCCTGGCTGCCCATCCTGCGTTCCGCGAACAACGACCAGCCCCTCAAGTTCTGCGTCATCTACTCGGGGTTCTACGCGCCGCCGGCGGACCTGCAGTGGCTGTACGCGCCGGCGATATCGACGCCGACGCTGCACTACCTGGGGTCGCTCGACACGGTGGTGGAGGAGAGCCGGAGCCAGGGGCTGGTGGACCGGTGCGTGGAGCCGACGGTCGTGGTGCACCCGGGGGGCCACTACGTGCCCGTGGCCAAGGACTGGGTGCTGGTGCTGGTGGGGTGGCTGAGGAAGCGGTACGAGGACCCTGGTGCTGTAAAGGGGGCTCTATGATGTGTACCCGTATGGTAGATATAGTGAGCATATGAGTACATAGGTACGGGTAGAATCGAAGAAGGCGTATACGGAGACTATAGGTATATGTAGAGCTAGAACCAGAGCTAGAGCTAGATTTAGACATATCACACCCGCATGACTACACGATCACGATAGTAATCAAGAATCGAGAATAAGATGGAAGGCCAATCCAGTTCTACACGGGCATTCCGTGCCTCCTAATCTAGTAGGTAATGTACATTCGCATGCCTTTTGATGCAAACCTGTGCTGTGCTGTGCCTGTCGAAACATTCCAAGCCGTCTCCAGCTCCGAAAGAATTACTCCCCTAAGACCGAGTCCTCGTAAAGCATCGTCACCCTTACGCCTTCTTCTTGCCCTTCTTCTCCTTGCCTTCCTTTGCGCCGGGTTGGATTCTGGCCATCATCTCTTCCTTGGTGATGAGATGATCTACACGTTCCAGTAGGCCGAGCAAGCTCTTCATGTTGTGGCTCCACTCGTTAAGGATGTCATCGACGTCTCTGGGCTTGGCGAAGCTGACTATACTTGCTGGCCGGTCGATACGGGCAAACACCGTCTTAGAGCATACCAGCTCGCTAATATACTTCTCTGTCTCGTCTTCTGTCAAGTCAAGTAGCTGCGTAAGACGCTTCATGCCAATACGGGTGTAGTATTTGGCAACCACTCTGACGTTGTGCTCGATGACACGTTTGCGCAGGTCCTGCCATCGCTGGTGGGCCTTTTCGTCCTTAGATAGGTTCGGACGCTCGTCAAAAATGTCAGTTCCGCATAGATGGGGACCGTATTGCTTGGCGACCTCGGGCCATCGCATGAGCTCGTGGACCGTGAACAACTTAAGCAATGATGCCTCGACGGAGATCTGGGAATTCCGCGTGTCGCGGAAGACGCGCTGGAGGAGATCATGCTGCTCGTTGTCGTGAGGGGCAAGAATAACGAAATAAATAATACGTTGCAGGACCTAGTCAACGTTAGCAGTGTTTGGCAGATTGTGAATGTGAGTCAGCAAACGCACGGGTTGTAGTTTTGAAGGGTCATCTTCGACGGCTTCGGTATCTAGTACTTGTCTGTAGTGTTTGCAGGCATCGAGATATTTGTCATCGTGTTTCGCCAAAGTAATCTGCTGTTCGTAGTAGGCCAGCTTCAAGTCGGTAACGTCATCCTCTTGCTCAGGAGGTACCTCCTCCCCTCGCTTCAGCTTCTCCTCTCGGGATTTTTTCTCTTTCTCGATCTGCTCTGGCGTCTTCTTGGGCTTCCGCGACAAGTATCGGGTGCTGATCTTGCGGCTAAGAATACCAGCTTGTGTCCAATCGCCGTTTTCAATACATAGGGCGACTTGAGCAAGTATAAATTCAGTCTTCTCGCGTCTCTCCATCGACCCGAAGGTTTCCACTTGCAATTCGCAGAGGATATCCATGGCGGACTTGAGGTCGCCTTGTTGCTTCTTGATGTCGGAGAGGATTCTGGTCACGCGAGCGCGCTCGACCTCAACGAAAATCTTGCCCTCGGTTACGGTACGTAGGGTTTCGATGACGGAAAGCTTGGTGTCCAGGTTCGGAGTAGCATCGAGGAAGGTCATGACGGTCTGGACCATCTTGGTGATAGCCTGCTTAAGCTGGCCATGTTTCTTGGAGAGGACCAAGACCTGGTCATTGAGTAAACTCCAGTTACCGGCATCTTTGCAGATCGTACATATGGAGATGAGGGTTCTAGATGTGGATGCAAGGTCGGAGGCCTAAGTGTTACGGTTAATAAATAACGAAAAGCGATGGTGACTTGAGACAATAGCTGACCTGGCGGGCTTGCTTCTCGAATACGGTCAACTTCTCAATAGCTGCTTGGATATCATTCTATCCTTCTATATTAGCTAAATATTACAAGATTACGGGATCTATAATTAAGAGAAGCGCACCTTAGCAAGCTTCTCTGCTTCGGTGATCTGTACGTCAGCTTCCTTGCTGAAGTCCTTCTCGGGCTTCAGAGCTGCGTCCGCCATGTTTCTTGACTTCTTGCGACAATGTAAAATGTAAACGGATTAAGGCGCAGTATACCCAGGATCGAACCTATATGGAGGCTGTTGTGGGTTCTTTGAAAGATGTAGTAATTAGTGCGGTGGTTGGTGGATGGTGGATGGAGGATGGAAAGTAGTAAAAGTTACGATGATGGAAGCTCAGATACATCGATACGTTGATGCGAGGCGACGAAAGCTCACGCCTGCCTTGCAACGTTGAATTGATTGGTCCGAGCGCCAAGCTTGGTCATCCAGATAAGATCAAGTCACATGTAGATAAGAATTATTGTCCACACATTGATTCGGAAATCCCCACCACAACATTAAACCCCCTTTTAGCCCCTTTTTCCTCTCATTCATCATATTAAGAAACCTCAATTGCTCAAATGTAGTCCATTCTGTATATTCGGGTTTGTTTGACGCCCAACCCCTTATCAAAGTTCCTGTAGAATATCCAAACTAGCCCACTTATCTCATACAATGGCTAGAGCATTCGCCGTGCTTGCTACTCCTCCTATAGGTTGTCATCAGCTATAAATTGAACGACGTAAACCGACACACCGAGTTACATACCTTTTACATGGTTTGGGGCACTAGCAAGAAAGAATGTCCATTGCTTCCTCTCGGCACACTTCTCGGCCAGTTTTTCAAGATCCCACAGTTCGCCGATTGGACAGCCCCAGAGCGCCAGCAGCTTCTCGTGGAGATAGTAGTCTAATATTAGGCATGGCATATCAGCATTGCCCCTATTTTATAGAATTTCTCAGAGCAGTGATAAAAGCGTACCTTTACGAGATGGCCACGCTTCAAATGCGGGCTGGTCACCCGCCACAGCCGAAAAGTAAGAATCGTGCAAGAAGTCGAGTATCTCCTCACTCTGTTCCACGCCAATGTAGCGCTGCCCGTCATCGGGTCCAAATCGATGCGGCTGGAGGTGGTGAGATGCCTTCTGCTCGTATGTGAGCGAGTTCGCATTCTTCAAAAAGCCAGATCTGGCCAATAGTATGTCACCAATCTGGATATCGCCACCTTGTGCCGCAGGCCTTAGGTCGATTCCTTGCATCTGGGAGACCTTTACAAGGTCTCCATACCCGATACTGAAGTTATCATAAAACTCTGGCTTGATGTTGTTTGCTTCGGCGTAGCGAGCGTAGTCTAGGAGAAGACCCCTGCCCGCAATACCACGAGCGGCCCACGCGTGTATACCACATTTAGCTGAGGCATTGGGGCCAGCTATATCCCCGACTGTCATCTACCAGGCATATATAGATCAGCTATATGTCCCTTCCTTTCAAATACATCGTTTGGTAAACTTACTCCATTGTAGAAGAATCCCGAGGGGACGTGAGCGAACTACACGAAGTTAATCGTTATCCGAGGGGGACTTTCAGCTATACAATTCAAACTCACATGGCGAAACCCATCCCATTGGGATGTGCTTTGGGGGTTCATTTCGTAGGTATCATCAAACGTATGTGTGGCTCCTAAAGAAGTAATACGGTGTTTGAAGAAAGCTCGTCCGTAGCACGGTGGCATTGGTTGATCAAATGGGAGTCTAATATACGAGTAAGTGAGAAAGATTCGCTGCTTGTATCATTATCCAAAGCACAATTAAGGTATCGCACTGACCCAAGGGGGATGGTTTCTCCTGAAGAAACGGTTTCCAGCGCTTTCTTTACCCTCTCTGGCGTCTGTAGGTTCAACCTACCCAGCTTCAAACATTTGTTGGTCAACATCTACAAGTTTACCATATTACATAGAATATGAACAAACGAACCTCGTCATCGCCACCCCATATCCATGCTGAATCTTCAGGTTCACCAGCTTTAGGCCGCAAATCTTTTCTCAGTGGAAGCGCCATGTCAAATTATAAAAGTAAATGTCTAAGTTATTTGGGGATAACAATACACCCCGGACTATTATCAATGAGAAACATACAGCTATAGAGGCGTATGTCCGTGATTCTCGCAGCGGGGAATTATAAATTGACAACTATTAAATCATACCTCCACCCGCCTATCACATTTCGCTATTGGACTTCCCCTCATGAGGTAACCATAACCTCGGTCAGTAATTTCATATTAATCACTATATTTGTATAAACCATAAGGTTGTACGAGTCTTGGAGGTTATTGGCAGTGGTGGTATGTTGACACAGTTCATTTTCGTATGTTTTAATACCCTTCCTGAATTACCTAACTAGATAGGGGAGCATATGTAACAGTCCTTGCATTTGAATGGGTAGTGATTCCCCCCTTCACATTTGTTTTATTATAAATAGTCGGAGACTAGCCGAATAGGGGTTCCATTAAGAGTTCCAATGCTCCTCAAAGATCAATAGTTATAGGTAAGTACAATCCCGTCACATCAGGTCAAGCTAATATAAATCACCTTAAGCCTTCAACTTCCACTCCAACAAAATCAACAACAACCTAATTGCGTCAGGTAAGTGTCTCTTAATCAACATATCTAAGTTAAGTCAATTAGGTACTAAATAACTTACTCCATACACTTTCATATTCGAATCTTCGATGTAGATAGATAAGTACTTTGTATTTCTTTCTAAATAAACAATGCCTAGTTACCTAATTGATAAAACTTTTATTTTTAACTCCTAAACGAATGTAATCATGTAGTCAACGATATAAAACAATACAACAATAGTAAGCACTAGTTAAAACGATCAGAATCTACAACGGTTGTAAATGTACCATCGTAAAATCCTACCGAATACTTTCTTTGCAGCTAACGGTTGTGAACAATCTGTTACCGTTGCAGCTACCCATATCTTGTCACTATGGTATATTGATCTTACCGTTTAAAGGCAGTTTCCGGCTCGGCAATAGTCGCAATGAGCCTTACCAGACGGAGCGGCGGCTACACAACCACAAGCACAGGTGCATTGAGCCATTGCGAGTTATTGTTTTAGTCGGGATGATGATTTCGAGATAAAGCAGTGTGAAGTTGATATGAATATGGTGTTAAATACTAGATGCTTCTTGAATGATAAGGTATTATTGAAGAGGTATTGAAGTGGGTGATGATGGTGGAGAGATGAAGTTGGTAGAAATGTAGATTTCGAATTTGAATTTATAGACTTCCAAAATACACAACAGCTTTGTCGTTCCAAAACGTACAATTGTTTTATTATTTATCAATTGCTATGATGTTTGCTAGTAGCTATGAACAATATCCATTGTATTTTGAAACCTACGTCGAGGACTCAAAGACTCGTTCTCAAGAGCTTAGACACACTCAAAGCCCTGCACAGTTGGCAACAATTAGTTGTTCTCGTCTTCAATTAAGTATCCTACAATGAATCTAACCAGGGGTCCCAACAAGTCAAGCAAGTCAAATGTGAAGCTAATTTTGACTTATATAAGTCAAATTAAGTTTAAAGTAATTTTTAAATATTTGACGATTTTTCTAGCTTAACTTGCTTAATAATTATATAAAAAGTGGGTTTATAACCTATGTTCTTGGCCTATGCATTGTGAATATCGTCGTCGATTTTTCAATTATGGTTATTTACTTAGATTCTATAAAACTTAATAATATCGTGTATTTCAGGGGGTTAGTAGGTTGGTTAA
This sequence comes from Annulohypoxylon bovei var. microspora, assembly GCA_022836615.1. NCBI lineage: Eukaryota > Fungi > Ascomycota > Sordariomycetes > Xylariales > Hypoxylaceae > Annulohypoxylon > Annulohypoxylon bovei. The sequence goes on along the minus strand of MU405219.1, from coordinate 108,194 downwards.
AACACTATTATATGCATAATTATAGGTATATAAATGGGGTGCGATACCTTCATAAAATTGGATTTACTTAAGTTAAGAAAAAACCGAAATTTGATTTGCCAAACTTAACGATATTTTGGGCTTAAATTGATTTATCCAAGTTAAGTATTAAGCAAGTCAAGTTTACGTTTGACTTGTTGGGACTGCTGAATCTAACGTCTCATACAATGTTATTCTAACAGTCTAAGAGCGTATGAAATCTAATTATGAGCTGTTCAACGAGAACGAAATAATGTTGTATTAAGGATTTCTTTCCAAGAACTCCGAGTTGACTTACAACCTACCAAGGTAACCTACCTCGGTAAATAGTTCTTAATACTTGGTGCTCTTAAAGATGCTCAGACGGTTCACACCTGGAACGCCATATGGAATTCGAAATCGAGTCTAAACTACATATTTCTTCGCCTTATTCGTGATATTCGTGTCTTCAAGCTCGATTTCGCGGTTCAGCAGCGCCGAACGCACGTTTCCGTTCTCCATCACCTCCTTAATCGGTCCCGCGTAATGCTGTTGCCCCATCATAAACCATAGTATACCGCATATAATCAACGCAGCCCCGAATACCACACCAGCATAATTCATATTGGATGCTGTCACCGGGAAATACGGTGGGAGAACATTGAACCCGATCGTGATGAACGAGAACGCGATCGTAAATAGGTTAACCGGGACACCCCATCTGCCCAGCTCCCACGGGCCGAATGGGATGTTCTTCACTAGAAACACACGCCGCACTAGAATGAAGATGGTCGGGAGCACATAAGTCGTGTATTGTCCAAGTAAGGCTAGCGAGACCAGTGCGTTAAATGCAGTTGTCGATCCTAGGTTGATAAGACCGAGAATCATGATGATAGCCGTACTCCATAGGATGGCGCGGACGGGAATACCGAATCGGCTATTGACCTATGTTTTCTTGTAAGACTACATGCCTAGGTTAATGGATCATATTCGTTCACATCCTATTACTTACATGGGAGAAGTAGCGAGGGAACGGCAACCCATCGTCGCGGGCGAAGGCCCAGATAAGCCGAGAGGCTGATGCCAGAAGACCGAGCGCAGAGAAAAAGATGGAGATGATCAAAGCCGAAACCATGGCGTTGGTCGCTGCGTAGGACTTGGTGGCATTGAAAAAAATCTCGATGATTGGAAAAGTCGTCGGGGAATTTAGGGCTGCTTCGACATCGCCGATGCAGAAGAGAATCGCTATGCTGATTCCGAAGCAGAGAATCCCGCTTACGATGATGCTCCATATCATGGTCCTCGGAACAACAACCGCTGCATTGTCCACTTCCTCAGCTACCTTGCCATGTCAGCAGCCTGCAAGTGATTGTGAGTTTGGAGGTGCCTTTTGCAGCCTTACTCACCCATATGAGAGACGCCGTCAACACCGGAAAAGGAGTAGGTAGATGTTAAAAGACCGATACACCAAGAGACTCCATCGCTATGCCAACCGCCGTTATTCTCGAACGAGCGGAACACGAACTCGGCAGAGCTGCGCGGCGCTAGCTGCACAAGGGGTACCAGGATGCAAAAGAAGAATATTATATGCAATATTAGGGCTAAAGTTTCAAGATAGGGGAAAATTCGGATGCCGAATATGTTGACGAAGACAATTAGGAGCGTGACGGCCCAGTACATCAAGGTTCCGTGCCATTGCTGAGGCACGTACGTGTCCGGGTAGTTTAATATGATTAGGCCCTGGATCATCGTCGCTGCTAGGAAGGCAACACTGGCGGTCACTGCAATTCGGGTGAAGGCGGTAATCCATCCTAATGACGGTCAGATTTGATGTTACTCGGGAGATGAAGAGAAAGAGAATAAACCGACCAGCAAACCAACTGAAGAGGATTGAATAGCGGCGAGGCGCTAGCAACGCGACCCAGTGATATTGCCCTCCTGATGTTGGTGACCTTGTCATAGATCGCGTCAGTCAACCTGACTTAGAATGGGCGTGGAAAAATTTGACACGGCACGTACATGGATGCCATTTCGGCCAGCGAGGCCGCAGTAGCCAGAGAGCCGAAGAATGAGAATATCAACCCATATACCAGAGTAGAAGGGCCACCATTGATCAGGCCGCCCTGAAAGGTTCTAAGTAGCTCGTTAGCAAAATACATATACTTCTTCAGCCGTCACACTCACACGGCGAATGCTTCCCATGACACGAGAACAGTAGTAGAAAAACTCAGCATAGACGTAAAGCCAAAGTTTTTCTATCCAAGTGTTAACGCAGCCCCAGTTGACAAAATAATTCAGTAATTATTTCCCACTTACACTAATCTGATGCCTTCTGCTCAAAATCGCTGCCGTCCTGGCGTCTAGGTCAAAAAGCGCATTTTTCAGGCGTCCATCTTCCCCTGTGTTGGAGAGAACTCTTTGCCTCAACTGCTCGGCCGTGAGTTTCGTGGCGGTCATTTTATCCGCCATTCTAAGCGCAACATAGGTGTCGTGTTCGGAAGAGAGGTGAAAGTTCGATCGAAGGCGATTCGGTTGAAAGCTTAAGTATACATATTACACAGCCTAGCTCGTTCAGATACTTTGCGATTTTCGTGAAGTTTAACGCAGAGAGCGCGCGCAAAGCAAGAGGTGTATCATATTGCGCCCCCTTACGTTCTAGAAGCCCTCACGGCGTACAGCTATTAGTAAGGGGTCTTACCCCTCACGCCTCAAAACCCACGCTTTAACAATCCGACAAGCATACACCTGCCTCAGAGCCCTTGTCCTAGGAGAGCGAATCGTGGCGTTGATTCTCGGTAGGAAGTGTTACACGATATGGTAAGAAGGCGGTTAGGCGAAATGCGAGAAAATATTCAGGAAGTACCTCGAAGCATTCAGCCCAAAATAGCATGAAAAAAGCATAGATGGTGATTGTACATAAAAAGGAGGCGGGCGCACCGAGAGTAAATCCGGATCATTCCGCGATGACATATTTATTGACTGCCATGTCTCTGCCTACTCCCAATCTAATTGGTCTCGTGGGGTGAAGCAAGTCGCTTTATCAGACCGAAACCAATTACCGGTTTTGTCGTTATACAAGCCACTATTCATGAGATTCTGGCCGTCAGCGTGGGTGAACACCTTTTTGCTGTCGTGTAGCCGCCGGTCCTCAATTTCTTTTCTTTATCTATAGGTTGGTACCTACCTGGGTAGGCTGATAAATAGTTAACTAGGCGTGAGTTATGGTGGCCTGCGCATGAATAATGTATACTGGCGTTTTTGCCTGCCTTGCACATGAACGGCTGTCTCCCGGGACCCTTGATTTATTCTGATAATCTCTCATGCCCAAGCATGGTCTTGCCGGTTTAGAGCAAGTAATTTCCTTTTATTCTAGTACGTTGTCAGCTTACTCCGTTCATGGCGTCTAACGGTCCACTTTCTATCAATGGCGGCACTTATCCCCCATTCGGCGAAATTACTGACGACGACCATGGATCCTATGTTATTATCGCTACGTGGATATTCGCCTGTATATCGGTGCTCTTCGTCGCTGTCCGCGTTATTGTACGGGTTTGGCTTTCACGGCATGTCGGAAGGGACATCGCATTGATAATGGCCGCATTGGTATGGATGGTCGCGTTTTTCTGCAGTAAAATAAATACTGATGATTCTACTTCAGCTTTGCTCTATCGGCCAGAGCGTCGCGGCTACAGAGGCGGTAGCATACGGATTAGGGAGGCACTTAGATGCCCTCAGCAACGCACAGATACGATCATATTACCGTGTATAGTGTTCCGATAGCCGAATCAATTCGGGATCTAGGCTAATGTGCTAATTCAAGTCCATTCTTGCGAGTGAAATATTATCCATCTTTATATTTGTCCTTTCGAAACTATCGTTGGTTATCTTAGTCGGTCGAATCACACCGTCAAACACCATGAAAGCTGCGCTTAACTGGTTTGCAATCTTCACCATATTATGGGGACTTTCCGACATCTTCTCTGTTTCCTTTCAGTGTGGATTCGGAGTACCCATGAGGGCCTTAGATGACACATGCGTGAACGAGGTCAGTTTACCAACCAATCAGACAAGGTCTCCGTTATGACTACTCGATATTGACCAATGATCTTAGAGAGCTCTCGTCGTCTCACATGGAATCATCAACATTCTAACTGATTGTGTTCTTATGATATTTCCGGTGTTCGCTGTGTGGACGGTCCAAATCAAAACAAAGCAAAAGCTTACCGTGATGGGACTATTCTGTACTCGTCTAATGTATTGTCCAAACCCAACTGCCCTCCGTGCAACTCACTTCTAACATTTGGCGCAGTGTATGTGTTTTCATTGGCATACAACTAGGTTCAATGGAATCATATCTATCGGGGGATGATCCCACCTGTACGTCGAATTTGTCAATCCTGTGTTTATACAGACACTTGCTAACGCATCTAAGGGTACTATCTCGATCCGAGCATATGGAATCAGTAAGTTGGGTCAGCTTCTGTCTACCTGTGTATGACTACTAAGTGTTCTTAGGATAGCAACACACCTGAGCGTTATCACAGCCTGTGTGCCTTCCATCAAACCGTTTTTGACCAGCTTACAATCCAGTCTAATTGACTCAGGGGTACCTAGGAATTACACATCGAACAACTTCATTGAGCTACTTCCATGGGGATCAAGCATTAAGGCGTCGACGCTTAAGACCTTCGGAGGATCGGGGCAGAGGAAATTCAATTCATCGGCACGGGAGATAGGCCTCGAAACAACAACGCACAATGAAATCGAAGGTGGTGTTGATAGTGAAGACTCCAGTACCAGAGGTCTGACTGAGGGTGTGATCCATAGGCAGCGAGAAGTTGACGTAGTGATCACTGATGCTCTCGATACGCCTCACGGAAATGAGGCATTGAAGACAGATGTAATTCCTTAGATTTTAGAATGAAGTAGTGATACCCAACAGTAACTGTCGCACATTTGAGTAAGGGATCGAATTGTCCTACTTTAGTTCGTACTAGAACTCCCGCATAATTCTCAACCCTGGGCCGTTTTAAGGATTATGAACTGTTAGTTACAAAGTCACTCTATGGAGAAACACTGTCCAAACAGATCGGGACCGGCTCGGGATGGATCCCGGCAGAAACAAGGAAATTTCAAATTGAAGCTATCATGGATTGAATTGTTTGAATTGATTGATTGGCTGTAGGGTTTAGAGTAGGTGGTTTTAGACTAGTAGCCCCCTTTTCCTGGCCCTTTAGTAATAGGGGTAAATGACGCTAAGAACCCCTGAAGCCCCTAATAATTCAATAGCCCTATTACACTCAGTATAGTTAGTAGAGTTGTTCCGCGCACCGCACACACATATTATTTGACTTGCGCGTTTATCGCACGCTTACACGGAAAAGCCATTGTCATGGCGATAGTTCTAGATTTGGATGAGGCGCTCTTTAGCAAGTCAGTGGAGAGACATGATCTAACTCTAGTAGGAAGTTAGCGAAAGCGAATCCGCCTAATGCTACATAAAAGGACGATCGCGTCGCGGTGTGGCGTTTTGGGGGGATGTTTTCTGACCGGTAATATTTGCTCTATGCAAGCCATCGCACCGCCAATGACCGGTCACCTTTTGGTTACACGATATCATGCTTGGATATCACATTTACCGATGCAATTGTTTTGTGCCGGGCAAAGGCGGCTTTTAATACAACGCATCAACACACTCAGCATGCGGTTATAGCAGCATACGCGCGGCATTCTCTTGTTGCTTCGATGCATCCCACATGCTCCAGCGTCTAGAAGTTAGGTATATATAGAGGATAGTGCATCTTGCACCATAAATAGAGTTAATAAGTTTGATGTTGGTGCTTGATCTCGCATTTGCGCGTGTTCGCCATTTACCGTTTCACCCAAAGCTAGTCCTTACTTGAACAGCAACCCCTTATTCAGGTACCTAAGCTGCAATGAGCATTTCTCAGGCACTATCCTTGCTAAGGAGAACGAAAAGAGTGTTGTCATATCTTCCCATTCGTTATCTTGGCGGTACACGAGCGCCAACAGCATCTTACGCCCATCTTAGCTTGGCGTCGGATAAGGACTCGCCGGCTTCGAACGCCTACTGGAAGCGGATACCTGCCTGGTGTGACGTGACCGAGGACGAGTTCATCAGCTACAGCTGGCAGGTAAGACAATCCATTTTCTGAACTCGAATAAGTGCTGACTCCTGACTCCTTATCTGGCTTAGACGAAAAATTCGGTGAACAATAGTCGTCAGCTATTCACCTTCATGAAAGCAGTTTTACCCAATGTGTTTCCCCAAAGCCGGGAACTTGAGTTGGGGCCTAGAACGGCGGAAGAGCTCATCAGTGATGTCCAGGCCGGGATCCAGCGGGCTCCCATGGCCGTTAAGCTTACGCCTCATCTACTCAGCCTGATTAACTGGTCCGATCCTCTTCATGACCCTATCTTCCGCCAATTCATACCCCTGAGCTTTCGTGCCAAACCGGATCACCCAAAACTTACATTAGACCCCCTTGATGAAACAGGAGACTCCCCAGTAAAGGGCATTATTCATAGGTATCCAGACAGGGCAGTGTTTATCGGTATGATGATAGTCTATCACTCGAAGTCTAGGTGTTAACATCAACACCAGCAATCTCAATATGTCCAGTGTATTGTCGCAACTGTACCAGGTCGTACACTGTTGGTGCTAATACCGAAATAGTCAGTAAAAAGCGCTTCTTACCTATTTACAAGAAGTGGGAAGTCATGTTTGATTATATTGAGCGGACACCAACCATCGTGGATATGTTAGTCTCCGGTGGCGATACTTACGCCCTACCTCCGGACCAATTACGCACGATAGGAATGCGTATGCTCAATATACCGCATGTTAGACGCCTGAGATTTGCCAGTAAAGGATTCGCTTTTTGCCCAGGAAGGATCATTGACCCAGAGGACGAATGGGCCAATGTAATAATAGATCTTACACACCAAGGCCGGAAAATGGGGAAGAGCGTTGCTCTTCACACGCACTTCAATCATCCCAATGAGATTACCTGGATCACTCGTAAAGCGGCACAGAGATTCTTTGGAGAAGGCGTCACAGTAAGAAATCAGAGTGTTCTCCTGAATGGTGTCAACAACAACGTCGACACTATGAAGTCATTGATAACTCAGCTGTCGTCGATGAGCATTCAGCCGGTAAGGCTTAGTCTGTTTCGTCTTAATCGTTAACGGCAATAAATTAGGTATTCGCTGACCATGTTGTAGTATTATGTCTTTCAGTGCGACATGGTTCCTGGGATCGAGGATATGCGTACGCCACTGTATGAGATGTTGCGAATGGAATCGATGATACGTGGTTGGACATCTGGGTTCATGACTCCAAACTTTGTCGTGAATCTGCCTGGTGGTGGGGGTAAGAGGCTGGCATGCTCATATGAGTCTTATGATAGAGCCACGGGTCGGTCGACTTTCCTATCGCCGGGTAGTAAAGACGTGGCTCGAAGTTGGGAGTATTGGGACCCCCTATTCTCCTATTAATACCAAAGAAAGGGAAATCAAACCTCATAAATTGTAACAAACCCGGTTCAAGTGAAAATACTCGTTTGAATCAGGTAAGAAGCCAAGTGTAGGCATACATTGCACAACTGCTAGGTTATATCTTAAAAGCGACTTAAGACTCAACAACCTTCATGAGTATTCTCAACACCCAATGAGTACAGCCTCTTGTTATGGCTCTTGAGATAATCTCGAGCAACAATATGCTCATATCTAGCCGGATTATCGACAGACACGAAGTGCGGCAAAGGACCCAAGTCTGCGGTCGGCGGCGCACGAAAGAACATAACCGCTGACCTTCGTTCAGGAACCTTGACCCCTTTAGATCCCCCAAGCGAGCTATTTGATAGTGAACTGTCAACATGTGGAAAACCCACCCGATGTATAGCTGCGAGCACCTGACCATTTGTCCAGCGCTCAAGTGTATTCGCGGCAAGTAGAATCATGTCGCCCTCTCCTTCGATAGGTACGGGGACGAATTGCTCCCCTGACGATTCTCTGACCAGTATCTCCAAGCCAGTAGAACCGAGTCCGTCTTGAAATAGGGCGCTTATGACTCCTAGATCCGAGTGTGGCCAGATGCGTCTCATAACAACAGTATCTGTGTTACTTTTAAGAACGTTTCCCTCCACCTCTGGATAGAAGTTCAGATTTAACTCGGCCCCCTGACCTCCTGCAGCAGCGTCGCTGATAGACCCGGTAGGTGCATCAAGCCCCTCTTCTATGACATCGACGAGCTGCCGGCAAGAATCGGCAATCTCACTATAGGCTTGTTTCATTGCCGTATTGAATCCCGGGAGAATCCGTTCGGAAAGCTGGGGCGTCGGGAACTCTGTGTCGCTTGGCGGGCCAACCGCAAATTGTTCTCTGGCATCCAGCAACGCCTTTGAGAGCTGCGTACCAGCAGTAGTTGACGACGGGCTCGCGTAATCATGAAGATCAGGCCGTAATACGGCCGTCTTCTCGTAAGCCCAGGGAGAGAATCCCCGTGCTGGCGACTCACCCCCTGGATGGAGGACGCTGAGCTTGTGGGCCGACGGAAGATTGAAGAAATGTCGATGCTAAGAACTAATGAACGGCACGTTGAAGTTGCCAGAAGAAGATATTACTACATACATATTTAAATAATTCCTTGATCGTTATAGGGGCGACGCCATGATGAGACAGACGCGCAACACCGTATTTCCTTAATTGCGAAACAAGCTCAGCGGCGAATGAGCGCCGAGCGTAAGATGTAGAGACAAGCTTGTCTTTGGAAAATATCGGAGATGCATTAAGCGTGGGGGGCCAACGAGGCATCTCAGGGTCCTGAAGATGTAAGAATAATTCTGACTGTAATGAAGTATGGTTAGTTGGTTGCGACAGAAAGATTCAAAAGAGGCAGAAAGGTACTTGCAACTCCCAAGGATACCTATCCCCCTAACTCCTATCTAGACATTCGCCTGACTCCCAGCTATGTAATCAAGGGGACAGACACATGTATCGGTATTCTCCTGTAGTACAGAGCTACAGGTAAGCAGCTACCGGGACACCGGGGTGCTTCTAGGAAACTGCTAGCTGCAGAATGTCTCTAATTTCTCCGCTTTTGTATTCAACTTAGAGGTGCACGATCTGGAATAGGACCTACAGAACCGCTCGTCTCTCATTTGAACGTCTCCCGCATTAAATGCCTCTTGGCGTCACCAACGAACCGTCGTTATAATGGGGTCATCGAATCAAGTGAACATCGCTATCCTTTCTGATGAGGATATCCCAACATGCTTTGAGGTTCTCTCCAAGTCGTTCGCTCATAATGCGCCATTCGTTGATATATATTTTCCAAACCACGATACACCATCGGGACAAGTACAAGGATCCGAGCGTTTGGCTGCATGGATGCGCGCGTCTGAGAACTCCACATTCCTAAAAGCAGTTATCCCATCTACTCAAGATGCTCATAAACCTGCTCATGAGAACATTGCCGGATTCGCCATCTGGACATTCATGAAGGAGGCTCCGCCCGCGGAGCTTGAAGAGGCGGAAAATGTGGAGATTTGGCCGGACGAGGGCGATCGCAAGTTCATGGCTAGCCTTTGGAAGGATTATGTAATACCACGGACTCAAGTAATCAACGACGCCGGTGGTAAAGGAGTTTATGGTAGGTTCGAAATAGTAGAAGAGATCCAGAAATGTGTCTTTGGTCAACTAAACGCTTGGATGTAGTTCTCGAATTATTAGCGGTTCATCCTGGTTACCAGCGTTTAGGAGCGGGCGCAGCTCTCGTCCGGTGGGGAACTAGCGCTGCAGATGAGCAGGGAGTAAAGGTATCTTGCCTTCATTTTTCAATAAATAGGGGCTAACTAATTGTTAAATTCCTTAGGCGGTCGTCGAGGGAACTCCAGCGGGACGTCCACTTTACGCGAAGTGCGGTTTCCGTACTGAGATTGAAGAGATGCGGTTTGACACCGGAGAAGAATTTGCTGAACGAAGAAAGCCAACGCTTGTATTCATGACGAGAGAACCCCAGTCCTGAATAGGCTCAACAAGGAGGACGTGTTAGTTCTAAGTAAATCTCCATGAGAGTCTCAAAGACCTGTCAAGATTTTGGGTTACGTAATCGACCTTTCAACAATCGCCTCTAACGAATATAGATTAAACGCTAGTAAAAAAGGTCATATTAGCTAAATTTACTTAGAAAAACTTTCATCCTAACTGGAAAAGATGCTCAAGTCCGAATTGGTGTAGTGGCTAACATTTGGTGCTCTCATTGTATGTATAATTTGGTATTTTTCTGAATATCGAAACAAACACTCGACTGATCCGCCAAGCCCGGGGTTCGATTCCCCGATTCGGAGTCCTTTTATATGATTTTACATGACCATAACCTTTTGCTCAATGGAACACTGGGTACTGAAATACACTACTTTGGTATATAATCTCTGTTTATATGCATTCAAATCAAGGTTTTTTTTTTGGTCAAGTGACGTGCTGATTCTTATGTGTATTTCCGTCGATCATATTGATAATTACATTAACCACGTCCTTGAGCCACTTAAGCAAAATCAACTTATACTAAGTAATCATGATAACCCGTCAATCTCATATCTGTCCATATACTGTTCCCGGATTACCACGGACTGCACCCTTATTCAAACTCTTAGCACATGCATTATCATTCTGTTTTCTGCCTCCTCGCTCTTTGTACAGTTTTTATTATTTATTAGTTAGCATTAACTTGGCCTTGTAATATCAAGGTAGTTATACTTAAGTATTTTACTAACAGAAAATAAAGAAGAGATAACTGTTTTGAACGTGAGTGCTGTTATTAACACTAGATACCTAGTATTCTGGTGTTCTCTCTAATATCTCTTGTTTCCAGGTAATATCATACTTGAACACATGACTCCATAAATCTCATCACTATACTGCTTCTCTTAACATTGTGTTCTGGAGCAGGGCTCCAGCAACCGGGGACCTGGATACAGCGACAGCTACAGCGACGGCTAGGCTGAGGATACTGAGACAAGCATGACGAAGGATCTCTGATCAGTGAAGAACTGGCATATGGAACGAGTGACTGGCCATCTAAAGGAGCTATGGCTGGCTATGTGATATGTATGATGTATGAAGCTAAGTGACAAGATCGTGGGAAAAGGCCACGATGGCTGGCTATATACAGGTGCTGTATCACGTGACCAGTGGATACGGGGCTCTGCCCCTGATCAATTGCTTCCAAGTGTAGGTAGTCTTCCGCACACTTCTGCCAAGAGCGGGCTATATCCTGGCACTTAACCAAGTATCTACTTCCGAACCACATCAGTTGCTTGCTATTGTAGAGTCATTGTCGTTCCCAGGTAAATGGTCAATACCAGATATAAATAACATCGTCTCAACGACTTCTTACTCTAGGTATTGCGGAGAAACTGCTGTTGCTAGTGTCACCATATATGGCTCGGCCAACTGCTAGGAGTTAGCTTATCGTGCATTAGGGCTTCCTTTTGTCTTTCTCGTCTCTATGGGCGTAACGCTAAGTAAATAGGTACCTATTGCCATTGCCCAGTTGTGTAGCCTTTACATCCCCTCCACTTAACAATTCATCTTCCAACACCAAAACAATCCATCCCTCCAACCTCAAAACACTTTCTCCCTTCAACTCACCAAACCACTAACGCGCTCTCGTCATGGATATCCCGATTATCCCTGAGCCTCACGTCGAGCTTCCGCCGCTCCCGGAGAAGCTTCGGGTCTTCCCGGAAGGCTCGCGCCTCGCCGAAGCCGCCATAAACGCGACCTTCGCCTTCGCGGCCGGCACCGACCTCGAGCCGCCGCCGCACCTGTTCTACCCGCTAGATCTGCAACCCTCGGAGGCCGCGGTTTACGAGGACCGCATGGCCGACGTCCCGTGGGAGTGGAAGACGCGCCAGATGGCCAAGCTGCGGCTGTACCTCGAGTTCTACGAGAAGCGCGGCAGGGGCATGATGACATACGGCCACGATCCGCTCAAGTATAACGAACACAGAATCGTAAGTGATACGGAACTTTGACGCGCTGGTGAAATGCTATGAATGTAATGTGGGGGTGGGGTGAGCAGAGAAGAAGAGACTAACGACTCCCTTTAGTTTAATGACTCCTGGACTGCCATAGTCGCGGAACTCCCGCCGTCCGTCATTGGAGACAGAAAACGCGAGGACATCGTTCGCGATTACAGTGAGGCAAGCATGAAACTTCTCCGCGAGAAGAGCCGCGGCAAAGGCCCCATCTACTCCCGCAAAGCCCCTCGTCCCCCCAAACCCATGGTGTATTGGGGGAAGCAGAGGGTTGCGAAGAAATGGGATTTGGGTCCTAGCGGTTTACTATGACTGTTCCCAGTGTGCCTGGAATGCGGGATCAAAATGGAATTGGGAGATTTTGACGGTTAGGGCATGGGATGTGGCGACGCTACCTAGTTTTGCTGGTGGGATCGTGCTATGACTTTGATGATATTTCATTTCCGCGCGTCGTTTCGTACCGACTATCGAAAGAGCTACGCGATAGTCAGTCGAACATGACACTGTTTCTACTTCGACCTCGCCTGCTAGGGTATTCGGAGTTAGTTTAATCGATATTATGAAAGCCCAAAACACAATCGCCTGATACAAGATATCGACTCGTCATAGATATGTTCTATCCTTAACCACAGACCCACGTAGCAGTATGACTCACCGTGACTATTACCAAGGTAAGCGAGCAACATCTGATCTCTTACACGATGTGTATGCCCTCGTCCCTAGTCCTATCCTATAGTCTGCAAATAAGAACAGCGTTTCATCAAGGCATCAGACGAACGTTACCCATCCGGCACACCTAGGTAACAGCGCAGCGGTCCAACGCGAAAACCCCCCCGGCAGCGGCACCGAAATGCCGTTCGAAGATAGAGGCGAATATAACACGTGTACGGCAGCGGTGAGCAAACCCCAGCCCCGTGCTATCCCTCCTGCATCGCTCCTACATCCCAGCATCAGACACATGTCAAAGGCGCGCGGGGCGCGTTAGGCATTGGGCCAGAATAGGGCTGTCCCACGACCTAGAGACGCGGTCATCTGAAACAAGGTAGCGTGATTACGAGGCCCGGTCTCGTTGTCGAGGCAAAAGATCAACGGCCATGCCGTGAATGGCCTGAGTCCGGGCCCTCGTCACCGACGAGATATCGTCCAGGGTCAGCCAGTACGACCAGTGTACACCTGAAGGAGGTGGCTGCTAACTGGACCTTCGTATCCGTGTTAGCTAGCTCGTGACAAGTCCATATTACATGGGACGTTCTAGGAATTTCCAAGCGAGTCCCATACCTTCGCGACGAGCGGTCATCGCAATTTGTAGGGGTGGCGAAAAGAATGGTGGACGGCCAAAGAAAGGAGATATATGAAGTTGGATTAAGCCAAGAAATAGAGATCATGTGATGATAGGTCAGGGGGTAGCTCCAGCCACAATTGTGGCGGTGTTGCGTGGCTCATGCACCGTAAATCATCATTGATTGACAATTGCCAATAATTGCGAGAAGGGTGGCGAACCTTCCCGAAAGCTTTCCCCGAATTCGTCCAACGGCGTCAGCGGCGGATCGGCGGGTGTAGTTCGCTCCGAGCGGAGACTGGCGGGTTCACTAGAAGCTTGAGGCTGCTTCTGTCAGCTGGGATGTACCTGGTTCCCTAATGGACCTGTGGCTAAGCAAGCTAACTACGTCCATAAAAAGCCGTGATCGTCGGCGATGATCGTTATCGTGCGACTGATGGGAAAACACGACATGTGATGCTGTTCCTTGCATCGACTTTCATCTTGTCCATTGAAGACTCGTAGTTGTAGGATACCGGAATACATACATAGGTAGGTACAGTAACTAATGTATGTACCTCTTGCCGTATGCATTGCCTATCACTACCGGCATGACGATATCCATGTAGAACTCGACGGTGGCGACTGTAAATATATTTCCCACGTTCTAATGTTGATGAAAAAACACGTATAATCGACCTCATGTGAAGTCGCTAAGGCCGTATGTACGTATAGTCCCGCAGGTATGGTTTCTAAGTTTAGCCAAATATTCGTCGATATCGGTTCGGATCGTCAAGGTTCACGGTTTATCAATCTCCTAAAATTCTAGATCGCATACCGTTGATTGCCAATAGCATATGCTGGAGCTTCTTCCGGACCCTAATGACGTTTAATAGGTAGTACAATCCATACTATACTCACCGATTAAGACGGGAGACCCAAGGGGCTGGATTAGCCTCCATAGGCGACTATCCGTGGAGATATGTACATATGTAGTAGCAATTTAATAACCCAATCCATCGAGGAAAACAAATACTATGGGCATAATGGGATACATAATGACGGAATTCGTAACTACCTGGGTACCTGGTAAGTAACACTAGGCCACAGAGATCGAAGTGATAAAGCGTACAGAGTAATACTATACCCACAACCAATATTTGTTTCTAGCAACCTCGATGCTAGCGATTTCGCATGAAAGTGAAGTGTTTTATTCCTAGCAATATGCCTAGGAGGAAGAGTTGCGGTCGATTAAAAGTGGTGAACATTTGCGACGTCTGTTGTTTACATATCTATCCGAACCAGTGAAATGCCCCTAGCTTGGCATATCCCGACCGGTTCGTACCGCTGTAGGGTTAGTATCCCGTCCGTGCCTAGGAGCGGAAAGGCGGGACTTGACCAAGCTTCACTGTTGCAGTCGGCGGCTTGGGCATTAAGCTTATGTACTCCTTGGTTTCAGGCCAATACGATGAGGATGGATTGGTAATAAATGAAAAACATGCAGAGTGGTAGAGTGGGTAGGCTACCAGCAGTATCTACATACATACATACATAAGTAGGCAAGAGGAATTACGCACACCTTGTAGCAATATGCATCCATCTACTACGTATCTATGTATATGTAATGCGGATCGTGGGGAGTGCTGTGGTTTGTGGTTGTGTGGGAACGGTTCCGAGGCAAGTGTGGGATTTTGATCGTTCTCGAAACGATGGTCCCATGTCGATCTCCCTTTTTTCCCTTGCTATTTCCCACGCGAGCGGCGAGAGGGTCTCGAGGAAAGGAAACTAAACTGACTTGAAAATCAATGATCTTGGTGAGCTCATTTGCACCACCGGCGCCATTGTGTCGGTACTAATGATCGAATAGGATGGTATCCTGTAATAGATGCGAGAAATTCCGTTGGCTTTTTCCTTCTCTTAGTGACCTAAGCACCTAAATACCGTGGGAGCTTAAAGAAACCCACCCCTAGTTTGCGATGATAGGCCCCTATAGGGCTGTAGTAGTAGTACTTGCATCCTTCTGCTGATCGCCACTAGCGACATAGCGATCCCAGATAAGTGCCATGGATATTTCGAGACTACCATGTACCAGAACTTACCAGAGATCGTATTTCCGTTACCGCTACCGGACGCTATCAATCAGTCAATTTCAGAAAAACATGCCAGCGCTGGAACTTTCGATTAATAGTTTTTTTCTGTTCACGAGCCCGTTCCCGATTGATAGCCCTTCATGTAGCGTGGAAGATCGGTGAAATTGCTCTAGAATCCAGGAGAATCACCTGACTGTAGCCGGAGACCGAGGGAAATGTGCGAAAATGTGCCCTTCGTCTGGCACGACTAACAAGGTAAGCGCCGCAGATCCGTATTGACCTATCACATGCTCGAGGGAGCAAAAGCTCCGGTTCTCTACAGAGCAAGTAGCTATACCTGCCCCCATTTACCTAAAGCTGAATGCTGGATTAGACAAGCACAAAAATAAAATAAAAATTAAGAGGTAGGCAGTCAATGGGAATTGTTAGAGCAAACAGAAATGAGAAGTCTCTTTCTTGTACAATTTCTCGGGGGGTCGTCCGTTAGCATCCCCGTGCCCTGCAATCGCCACAGCAAGTTTCATCAGCAGAACATCAGTGGTCAAATGTGCTTTTTAGGTCCGGCGGTGGCGATTCTAGCGGTCGTGTTACAATACTCTTATGGGCGTGTGTTCCGGCCTATATCAGACTCGAAAGCCACACCCACATCTACTAAGCCACGTTTATACGGATGGTATGCCAAATCAACAGTTGTCGTCGAGACATTCGTCCTTCCAGGGACGATTCCATAATATCGTGTTCTTTGCAATTCAGAGCAAAGAGCCATCCTGCAACTTTAATGTGCACTGAGCACGCCGCGGAATGCCCTGTTTGCGGGAAGCAATATCTCATCTATGTCGAATTCTGCAAAAATTACCATCCTCCGCTGCTACGTTGCCCTAGGGGAATAACTGAACAGAGCGAAGACATGCAAGAAGGAAGATGTCCCAGTCCAGTTTGTCCTTTCAGTCGCACCGGGGGCTGCTGTGTCAGTTAACCCAACAGGGGGGTTACTCCCGCGACAATTCGATACTTCCAACCCGAGCGATTTCCATACGACCGAATCTCTGTCATTATAGCTTCTCTCCTCCAGTACCGACCTCGACAATCTGGTCAATTCCTTGGTACTCGGGGACCTCGAAGTCATACTTCTTGGCGATAGCCGGGGAAACAAAGCTACCGGTACGTCAGCCGCTAGACGGTTTTTCGAGTTCACGAGAAGATACTCACCGGCCGCCTATAAAATGACGGCCTCTGAAGTACTTAACCAAAGGCTTAGGAGCTGTTAGGCTGATTAAGTAGTCAGGGTTAAATTTGCTGCCCAAACCGGACCCGGGCGGTCCGGTTTCAATATTCCAGGAGGACGGTGCATCAACGGATGTCACGGGAAGTATTGTGTCCTCCATAGCTTGGATCACAACCGGGAAGGGTTCGCGAACTTCACCGGAGAAGCTAAAGCCTTTTTCCGGATGAGTCCTTTTACCTTCAAAATGCGACGGCATAACATACCAAAAACCGCATCCACGATGTGGTCCGCCGACTTTATAGCTGTTGGGAAATCATCCACAAACGGCACCTCAAGGTCTTCTAGCTGCTTAGCAAGTCGCTGTGGGGACGATAATGATCAGTATCTCGAGCGTTTAATTGTATTAGCCGAATTGGGAAGCGTGATATACAGGCAAAGCGATTCATGACTTGGGAGAAAAATAGACGGGCCTAACAAAGGGGTAGTCAATGGGACAGGACGACTAGAATTGTTCATCAGGGGCATTGTGCTCTAGTCAAAGACTTGACTGGGTTAGAGGATACGGGTGGATAATTGTAAGGCTGTGCTCCAGTATTAAGGAGGTATTTAGAATAGCATCCGGGTGGCTAACATACCTGATAGAGCTCATTCTTACTCCGTTTCGGATAGTAGACGGTTGGCGAATATCCATAATGGCGAAGGTGACGAGCTGCAACGAGCCCATCACCACCTTCGATCCATTAGAAAGTCCATGTGACTGTAGCTGAATAAATTGGCGCACCATTATTACCAGGACCGCAAGCTACAAGCACTCGATTGCCTCTGTTCGGGGGACAAACTCGATAAACTTAATAGAGATGGCGGTTAAATAGTTGTTGAGAGCCAAATAATCGAATTTAAAACGCACCAACTTGCGAGACTGACAATCCAGCAAGCTCCATTAGTTGATCAATCGAAAAAGCCCCGGTACTCATGAGTTCTTTATCCAACGCCGCAGCGGCTTTCGCCGACAAGGTCTATGATGATGTCAATCTCTGCTCTGCAGTTATGGTCTTGGCACAATTCCATATTTCTTATATGAGATGTACATTTAAACAGCTTACCTTCAATGCCATTGTTTTTTGGATATTAGAATTTCACATAAAGACAATTATGAAGTATGCAGTATGCAGTATGAAGAGATAAATTAATAAAAGTTCTTTAGGAAGATTTGGGGGATGTTCCAGGTTGTATATAGTTTAGTTCATCGACTGACATCACTGGTGTAAGTGGTGTAAGTGCCATACGATTGCTGACTAAGTTGGTGGAGCTCCACCGATTGGGTAGAGCGGAGAAAATAGTCCCCATATCCGTCAAAATTATTGAATCTGGGCAATTGGAGATGCGAAGCAAGTGCGAACATTCAAATTGATTTAACGCGATACATGGATTATTTTTAACTCTCACATCATTGGGGTCGGACTTTCGCAAAACAACTACTTATCAAACTCACTATGGTCGTAAAGATTCGATTGGCGCGATTCGGGCGCAGGAATTCTCCCTTTTACAATATAGTAGTTGCTCACGCAAGGTTAGCTCTACGAAACATTTTGCCAATTTCACCAATCAATTCCAGGCCAGAAACTAACCATATCTCAACCAATATAGAACAGCGAGAAACGACAGGCCACTCGAGGTAATTGGCACATACGATCCTATTCCGAAGCCCGATCCATACGATAACTCGGGAAAATTACATAAAGATATCAAGCTGGATACGTTAAGAACCAAGTACTGGATTGGTGTCGGAGCGCAACCCACAGATACAGTTTGGAGGCTTTTGGCAATGGTACGGAATGTCTCGACTCGGATTGGTCTTCTTTGCACTAACAGAAAATTCAGCTGGGAATCGTGGAACCAAAATATCGAAATACCGATCCTCGAACACCACCACTCCTGCCGGGCCAGACCCGGCCAGACTCCAAACCGCAAGCAGCGCAATGATAATCTCAGTATGCTTGTGTATATAAGACATTTAATGGCGCCTCGAAACCTACTGCGTGATCATGACATTGCGAAAAGGGGTACCCTTTCTTCTACTAGAGATAGTATAGGAGTAAGCTCTTCATAAACGCGACATATCTACCGAACTCGCTGCCCTACCTGGCATGTATATATTGGAAAGCAGGTAGACTCTGGCTTTGATATACCTTCGAAGAATAGAGAGTGTATTACGGTCAGCTTAGATTTATGTCTACAAAGACATTCAAGCATTATGTACGATGAAATGAGAAAGATAAAGAAACAGGTCTTCGTCACGTTATCACACATCATGTTTCCCCTAAATGAAATTGCCCTAGCAAATCAGCGCATAAGTTAATTCTCTAAGTGGCAACGGAGATGCTTAGCGGCCAAAATATCGGATCTGGGTATCTAAGCCTTAGAGACTTCAACATATGCTCCCTTTATCCTAATGTAGTTCTTATACCGCTTCGAATAGGGGGGGCGAGATCATGGGAGGTGCATATACCCCGGGTACACCTTTAGTATCCGTTGTTTAACACATGTAGGGTAGTTGCGATACTGGGTACATATATATATATAGCATTTAAAGTTAGACTTTGCATCCATATCTCCAAGTCTAGAAGCATCGCATAAGGCGTTTAGTTCTTAGAATATTATCTGTAAAAACCCCTAATAGATCAACATCTTTCAGCTTCTTTCGTTTCTTCCAAGCCCCAATCTTCCGTATCTCATCATCAGCTTCTTAACTAGAATTCCTCATAAATATGGCTGGCGAAAAGAAAAGGTTAAAGTCGTCACCATCATCAGCAGTAGAAACGACACAACCTCAAAATGAATTACCGGTAAAAGCTTCAACCGTTGTAGCTGATTCGAACCTTGGTTACAAAATCCGCGTTCTCTTACACGATTTCAGAACTATCAGCACCAATCCTGGCGCACAGGGACGAATATCCCTAACACTCGACCCCCTTTACATCGGCGCCCCCTATTTTACACCGGAAGAGGCCACGCGCGTCAAAGGAGCTATCGTTGATACATACACCGAATTTAACGAATATATCGATGGTCCGTACTTCGCTCAGAACTCCGAACATAAAGTCGATCACGAAGAAAAAGCGGTAGTGGAATCTCAACCACAGACACAAACCATCGAAGAGATGTTACAGGCCCACTTCGCCGCTTTCTTAGAAAAGCGAAAAGCAAGCGGCGACGCTCGACCATATGGGCCACTCGATATGGCTCCTCTATACCAATCGGTTTTTGGCATTTCCGGAATAGACCTACAAGAGAAGAACTTCTTGCGCCGGCTTCGAAAATCGGGTTTGCAAACGGACCAAGGGCAAAACAAATCAACCAGTAAATTCCCCGATGTCGCCAATGCTAGTGGGAAAAGGAAAAGGGGTAGTGAGTGAGAGCGTTCCTCGTGGAGGAGCCCCTATGCATAAACAAGTATAAAGCAGTCATGGTTTTTGCTAGTGCTGGACCGAAAATGAGCTATCAGGCATAAGCGTTTTATATCAATGGATTCAAGTCTTTGTAAATAAGTCAGCGTATGTATAATAAAAAGTTCGGAATTCAGACAACCGTGTCTAAGCTCAATGCTTCATAATTAATTGCCTTTTTATTATCGCATAGTACCTACATGGAATAGATCTCGCACAACGGATTAGACAGCAATTTAGACAGGGGCACTCTACCTAGCGCCCTGCAGAACTCGACCAAACTTTTCATCGGCAGGTTAATCATCCACATCGACAAACTCATCTCACGCCATTCACACTCGCCGCGCCATCGTCCGACACTAGGACCCAATCCTTGACGCTTCCCTTCCAATCGCTCGTCCTTATGTCCTTAATATGCACGAGTATAACCCTGACCTCCTCGCCGGCGACGAAGCACTCGCGGCCCCCGTCCTCCGGCACCTGTTCGCTGCTACCGCCGTTGAACACGCCGACGCCGCCCTCCGAGTCGAACGTGTTGTTCTCGAGATGCTGGCCGCGGTAAAAAGTCTCCTCGTCCGATCCGCGCGCCACCAGCTCCGCCGTGCCGTTGATGGTCGCGCTGATGCTCGATATGGCGCTCGTGTTGAGGTTCAGCAGCAGCGACGCCAGGCTCGATCTATGTTCGGGCCCAGGGGATCCGCCGGACATCCGCCGGCCTTGGGTTGGTGGTCTATGCGAGACCCCTGACATGCCGTTAGTATGCCTCCTAGATATCTACGTATAGTTCTACGTTTTATAGGATGGGACTATTGGCGGCCCTCACAGTCGTGGACTAATAACGAGACGTTGGGGTTGACGACTAGGTTGTTGGTCTTCTTCGACGAGGGGTTCGTCGTCATCACGATAACCGGCGCGGAAGAGTACTGTGAGGAGGGGAGGTAGGTATAATTCATCAACGAGACGTGCGGCTGGTTATCGGTGCATGTTGCCAGGTGAAGCTACTCCGGACCCTGTCAGCGGCCGGGGTTTCAATGCGGACAAGCGGGTGAGCGGGGGTGGGGGCCGTAGACTCACGAAACGGGCGTTTTCGAGACATTGTACGACCTCCGGAGGCAGCGACGACACTAATTGCTTATGTGTGTCGCCGGCTGAGGCCTCGTGGTTGAGGGCTATCTGATCCATCGTTTAGTGTCGCGTGAAGTTTTTATTGGGGAGATGTTGTATTGGGGAAGTTCTATTGGAGGGGCTGGAGGGGTTAGCTAGTCGATCCTATCAGATCTATGATGACGTTGAGGTTGAAAAGCCCCTGCTCCTTTGACAGGAAAGCCCCCACTGAGGCTGGAGCTTGGGCCATCCTACTAGAATCCTTACCTAATGCCTGCGGGCCGCGGCTTTTCGCGGGGGTGGGACCGCTTAATCGCGGCCTTCACTTAATTCAATGGCGGGATAATGGAATGAAGGTCCCGTGGCTGACATCTTCCCCCGAGACTTCTCCCTTTCATCTTAATATATTTCATCATGTAGAGCATTTCGCAATACACACTTTAGGATATTAATAAATCAAAACATTCCCATCATACTATACAAGATGCGTTCAATAAAACCTAGACACCTCCGTCACCGTCCATTCTCCCGCTACCTCTCAAGTAGTTCATCTCTCCAGTCACATGTCACTCCTATAACATCTTTACTGATTGCAAACCGCGGTGAGATCGCATTGAGGATACACAAGACAGCCGAGCGCCTCGGTATAAAGACCACCACATTATATACCGACCCGGATGCCACATCACAGCATGCCTCTTGCTCGTCACAATCCATAGGCCTCGGCGCAGCTAATGGGTACCTCGATGGCGAGAGGATAGTGAGATTGGCCAAGCAGCACGGCATCCAAGCACTACATCCTGGTTATGGGTTCCTGTCGGAGAACTCCGCCTTCGCCAAGAGGTGCGAGCAAGAAGGGATCGTGTTCGTCGGGCCGCCAGCCCAGGCCATGGCAGACATGGGCAACAAGGCGCGGAGTAAAGAGATTATGACTCAAGCCGGGGTTCCATGCGTTCCCGGCTACCACGGAAGCGACCAAGGGGAGGCGGAGTTGCTGGAACATGCCAAGCGGATCCAGTTCCCCGTGTTGTTAAAGAGTGTAAGAGGTGGTGGTGGCAAGGGCATGCGTATAGTAATGGAAGAAGGTGAATTTCTTCAGCAATTGAACAGCGCGCGGGCAGAAGCTAGAGCGTCGTTCGGTGAGGGTGGCGAAGTTATGCTGGTTGAGAAATATATCATAAGGCCTAGGCATGTTGAGGTGCAGGTATTCGCGGACAAGCATGGCAACTGTGTAGCGCTCGGGGAGCGAGACTGCAGCGTGCAGCGACGACATCAGAAGATACTCGAAGAGTCACCGGCACCCGACTTGGACGATGTAACACGATTGGATTTATGGGAAAAGGCCAGGACAGCGGCGCTGGCGGTAGGTTACGTCGGGGCCGGGACGGTGGAATTCATCCTCGACAAGGATACGGGTGATTTCTATTTTATGGAGATGAACACCCGACTTCAAGTTGAGCATCCTGTCAGCGAGATGGTTACGGGGACGGACTTGGTCGAATGGCAATTTCGAGTCGCCGCCGGGGAGAAGCTACCACTAACGCAGAAGGAGATCATAGACAGAATTCAGGAAAGGGGGGCAGCTATCGAAGCAAGAATATACGCCGAGAATCCAGAAAAGGGGTTCATACCCGATTCGGGAAATCTAGTTTACCTGAAAACTCCTAAGACTGACGAGGACGTCCGAATCGACGCCGGTTTTGTTCAGGGTGATACGGTGTCCGAAGCTTACGATGGGATGATCGCAAAACTTATCGTTAGGGGAAGAGATCGCGAGACGGCTATCAGGAGGCTTGAGCTTGCGCTACGGGATTACGAAATAGTTGGTTTGAGCACCAACATCGAGTTCTTGAAGCGACTGTGCAGAACACCGGCGTTCATAGAAGGCGATGTCGAAACTGGGTTCATCGACAAGTGGAAAGGGGAACTTTTCGATCCTGTAGCAATCAAGCCGGAGGTGTATGTACAAGCGGCACTAGGCATATTTGCTACGCGGCCAGCGGGGAAAGTTGAGCCTCATGGCGAAAGTCTTGGCTTCGGTTCTAGCAGTAGTGAGCGACAATTCTCTTTCAAGTCCCTCGACGTGTTAGATCAAAAGGAAGGGGAGGTGGTGGATGTTAGTATTACCCAGAAGGGCAACAGCTTATTCGACGGCCGGGTCACGCGGAAAGGCGAAGACCCTCAAGTCTTTGAGAACCTAGTCTCGTCACCTTTGTCATCTTCGGCTAATGCCAGCCTAACAACCTTCTTCCCTCATACGCGGATAGAAACTACGATTGTCCAGGATCCCAATAACGACAACAAGATCACCGTCTTCCAACATGGTACCAAGACAGAATTGGCACTAGTGTCTCCGACTTGGTATGAAAAAGCTTTGGGGCTGAAGGAAGTGAAAGCATCAGTTGCAGCTCCAATGCCTTGTAAGGTTCTCAAGATCGAAGTCAAAGAGGGTGACAGGGTGACTAAAGGGGCACCTCTTGTCGTGTGAGTACCCCTATATTGCGGCCTAGCGTAACTAGTAGAATGCTAACCCCGAGTCCAGCATCGAATCCATGAAGATGGAGACAGTAATTCGATCACCACAAGATGGCGTTATCAAGAAACTAGCACATAAGGAAGGAGTAAGTTGTCAATCATTACCATGGTTAAGTTAAACGGCTGCTAATATGAAAAAAGGACAAATGCAAAGCAGGAACGGTGCTGGTTGTTTTCGAAGAAGAGGAGGTTACTCAATAACACCCGACCCGAATCCATAGGTGCAAGAAGAGTTGTCGGAGACCAAATGCCACCATATATAGAAAGGGGTTCGCTGCTGTAGTAAGGCAATCTAACTTTGAGTTTTTTAACGGGAAATTGAGGCGCATTTTTGACATTGGAGCAATTAGCTAAGATTTATTAGATTGATTTCGGACTTCAGACTTCAATGGACTATTCAAACGCGAATCTGAAAATGGCATTCCCTGTGTTACATGAGCAGGGACGGTGGACGATAGCCGTATTTAAATCTACCCCTAGGTGTGGGTAGCACTTTCCGTCTTGTGTAACCGTAAGAGCAAACCTGCCCCGCAGTCTCAGGTAGCACCAGTATTGTATCACGTTGGAAGTGCTATATTTTACAAAGTCAACTCAACAACACCCATCTCATTGGTTGGACGAAACACGCCCACGCCACGCCTCTTAAGTGACGTCTTTATACCTGAGATAACTCAAAATAGCTTGGTACATGTATTTAAATCCACGGCCTTCCTTTTGGACATGCGTGTCATCGCCTCTTCATAAACATTTCCCTTTTTTTCGAGTGCTCTCTCTACAAACTCCACCACCACCATCATCATCATCATGGCTGCAGCTGAGACTAAAGAAGCCATCCGGGATTGCCTACTCGAGGATGACCGTCATTGGCAAGAGCTGCGAGACTATGTCTACGACCTAAACATGCCCCTACTGCTCAACTCGGATGAATCGCCTCTGCCCTGCCGCGAGACTCCGGCTGAGTTCGAAGCCATCAACTCGAGTTTTTCCTCCCAGATCCACGCCTTCTTTGAGGCGCTCCGTGACTTTGAGAGTTTACGCAAGGAAGAAGGCAAGACAGAAGACGTCGATCGATTCATCCGCAAAGACGGCATTATTCCCGCCATCCGCGTCAACAATCAATCTTTCGACAGCTATCCCGATTGCCTGCATCGCAACTTCCACTCGCGTCGCCTCTGCCATCTAAGATCAATACTCTTTTGTTAGCCTTTGCCGATGCGCTGAAGGGCATGCCTGCCTTGGAGGAGGCGGAATTGTTCACCTATCTAGCTTGGCAGCCTTCGGAGGAGAGGCGACGCGCATACAAAGACAGCGATGAAGTACCATACAATCAAGACCGCGCCATTTACAGATGGGGGGTGAACTACGCTCCGGAAAATTACGATGGTAACGGGCTGTTGACTTGGCAAGTTGGGTCGTGGAGACCTCAAGAGGACATCATCCAGTCATTTAAGGCTTTGGGCCGGGAGGGTGGCGAGGTCGAGATTATATGGAAGCCCTTCGAGTTCATGGACAAAAGGGAGACCGAGGATCGGACAGCTTTCTGTTAGTGTTGATATCACCCACGGCTTGTACGCAGTAGGCAGCTCTCCTCGACGAATAGGTTGGTGCAATTCGCGTTTACGCCTGTGCCGAGGAAGAGAAAGTCGGCGAACGAGATGCCGAACTTGAGGGTCGACAGGTTGCAGTGGTCTCCCTTCTGTACGTCGTACTACCTACCGCACGGCTTCCCTTGGTTTCTGGAGATGGTGTAGCAATCATCCGAGGGCTTAACCGTGCACGTGGACCCTCCGCAGGTGCTGGTAGTCGGCGTTGGTGGTCTTGCTCTGTAATGTTGCTAGTGTAGTTGAATGGGCTGACCCCATGGTCAAAAAAACGCCGCAGCCAGGGCCGCGACGGGACCACAATAACGACCACCGTCATCCTACAGGCATGTCGATTAGAAAGAGTACTACAGCGACATAGAGATATAGACGGTCGCGGCCTCAACCTCCAGGTCGCTTAGGACAGTTTGGTTTCCGCAACTGGTCCGTACTAAAGATATACACGCGGCCAACGCCAACGATGACGAGCAGCCATCGGTGCAGATGCGGAACAATGGAAAAATTATGGACGCAGATTCTTGATCAGGGGGTCGCAGACAGCGACGTCAGCGAGGAGCGCGCTAGAACACACTTAAGTCAGCGTTGAAAGAAGACTATCGTTGTACGGCATCACCGTGGCAGATACTGTCATTGCATGAGGTCGGAACAGGACGAGGAGAAAGGGCAGCATGAGCGACGACAGATTGAACTTAACTTTCAATTGGGGGAGGGGTAGGTCAACAAACATCATGATGGTGATGGAGATTTCTACCTCCACTGATGATGAAGGATGTCCAGGTAGGTTGTGCTGAGACCCAAAACTTCTCTTTAAGTCATTCTAGACGTGCCATTCTCGACCCTTTTCTCGTGATAGGGTCCTTCTTACTTCATGTCACATCGATGCCGGCCATGAATGAAATTTGTAAAAATAAGCAATCGTAATTTACATAAACCTATCACAAACTATCGTCAAGCAGAACACATATCCGGAACTGGGCTCGATTCCAACCAAGAGGGGCCTAGGTGCCCTCGGTTTAACTTCAAACTCCTCTCCTGCCCTGTCTCTGTATGGCCACAGTCTAGAGAAGAGAGCAGCGGTATGGGGCCCTGTTCTCAGCGTTCCCTTCTGCAAGTATTTTTGCCCTAGCTCGGTCAATGAAGACGAAAACTCAGGAACGCCGTGCTCGATGATCAAACCCGCCTGGGACGACGTGTTCCTGGCAAATGGCGACGGGGACTCGAAGGTCAATAGCAACCCCGTATACGGCTTCCATAGGCCAGACGTCTGTGAAGACTATGAGTTTGGCACTCCGTTGAATGCCCGCGTCGTCACAAACCCGCCCACACAGTACCTACGACTCAAAGCACGTACTCGAGTTCCAGTTGCCACAACAGTTATTCGCGCGCCTCGATCGTTCCCTCGGCTCCTTCGACCATTCGGATCCGGCTGTCACTCGTAAACTGAAATTCTGCGAGCTCGTCTAGGAGCATTTGAACATACCCGCCGTGCCCATCCCGGGTTTGGATAGCTCAAAGGGTGTCGGCGCTTCACTCACGCCGGCAGACCACGTCGCCTAGCAGTTCCAAACAGACCGGTAGAAGACGGACGAGTATGTCCTCCTAGAGCATAACATTAACACTCCCGCCAAGGGCAAGGCGTGGGGCGGTACGACCACAACGGGAAAAGAACTCCAAATCATCGGGACGTCCAAATGGATGGACAAGCTGAATATGTGCCTAGGCGCGGGCGAGATTATCAAGGCCATGCGCTATCTGATCGGGTCGCGCATGTATCACAACGACTTCTACATCCTCCAGATCCTGAAGGCGAACCCGCGGAAGCCGGCGCCCTACCAGCCGTGGCAGCCGTGGCAGCCGCTGGTGGCTGAAGGCCGAGTGGGACTCGTTCATGGAGGGCCAACTTGTCCTAGTCCAGACCAAGACGATGAAGGTCATCAACGAGTTCCTACCAAGGCTCCAGGAACAGTGGACCGACGACGCGAGTCGGGAGGCTGCTGTGATAGACCCGGACAAGGACGATGCGGATACGCAGTCCGCCAAACAAGAGCTGCAGGACCTGATCGATAAGATCGATGCGATGGACAGTATACTTAGGGCGCTGCCGGCTTGGACGTGGCCATTTTGAATACCTACCTAGACTTTTGGTATCATCACTTATTCATTATGACTTTCAAATCGGTGTATAAATTCAGCTTGGGCTACTTTACGTATTACTTACGCCCGAGGCTTTGTTAGATACCTACTAGGGTCACTATGAGCAGGTCCAGTACAACGACAAAATTCGTTCTACGCGCCCTCATCTATATACTTAGAGAGCTTCAAATCAAACACAAGAGCCAGAAATTGCTCGCTCGATAAAAACTCAGCAATCCTCATAATATGTACCTATTAACTTGGTGGCAGCCATAGTAATAGGATAGGTAGTTATAGAGAAGCCTAAGACGATCTATGACAGCCACAGCTTTGAAGAAAAGCCACAAGCATTTATCGATATCCACACTTCGTGAATAGCTACCAAGATAGGTAATTATTTTCAAAAATAGAAGTCCTCAACAAACTCCCTTTTCCACTAAGTTGGTACCTAGTCATTGGTAGGTAATTAGAGACTGGGTACAGGTATTGGTCATATGCTAAGTATAGCATTCGGTCCAACAGACAGCATAGTAAGCAACGCCGAGCTTGAGGACAGGAATAGACACAATTTACATACGAACCTAAGCAATGATAATTACTAATTCCTCTAAGATAAGCTAGCTCCTCTCCTAACTTAGGTACCTAGGTTGGTAGACAATAATACAAGCGCAACTGTCATGTGTGTATAGCAAGTCGATACCACCTCGTATTCGACATTTGGCAAACACTCGCAGATAAACGGGATAACCTGGCAGAAGCCCTAGGTAATCTGCTCACTTAAGTTTATCCCTATACAAACATCAAAAAAAAAAAAAAAGAGATGAAAAAAAATACCTACCTACTAGCTGTGAATGAGAGACTCTGTAGTGGCATACTAGACACGTACCACACAGTAAATACTACCTGCCTACCAGGTACCTACTCAAGGGTGGCCAAATCAAACTACTATACGCCGTCTAACGACCACCAATCTCGACTACACGGCCACGCCATTCGTCGCCCGTCGCCCGCCGCGCCTAATCCCCATCCCCACGCGCACCTACCTCGCCGGCCTACCCAGCCAAGGTGTAAACAAAGCAAATCAGACCTCAGGCAGGCGAGCCGCCTTAGCCACTTAGCACCACACTCCAGGTAGCCGGCACAAACCCCTGCCCTCGCGCAAGCCACCGAAAAAAAAAAGAAAAAAAAGCGTCTCGGTCTGCCGTTCTGGGTAGGTCGGGAGGAGAAACCCGTTACTTGTCTTCTCTCTCTCTCTCTCTCTCTCCTTGAGGCCTGCGGCAAGCCCGTGAGCCGCGCCACCGCGGGTTCGCGGACACACCGGTGGGTTCCCCACGTTCCCCCTTTTCTGTGTGTGCACACGGGCTTGTCGGTGGCGATAACGGTAAACGGTCGATGGCTGGGTGATAGGTAGGTATTCGCGGGCGTGGTGGGCATGTCTCAGCCTGGTTCGCTTGGCTTGGCTAGAGCGCAGATAATGTAAACAACCGGGTACGTATCTACCTACCTACCTACACAGGTAGCTTCTGAGCAGGTATCTACCTGGTAGGTAGGTAAATACCTAGAAAGATACCTACCCAGGCAAGCAGTAGATAGACGAGCAATCCAGCCGGCAACGCACTTCGTTAGCTATACGTAAGATGAATGTATACCTACATACAGGAATACATAGCACGAGCAACGAGCACGTATGACAGACCACTTCTATCCGCACCCTTCCCTCGTCCCCGGGTCCAAAGGCTTCTTCTAGCTACGTCGTACCGGCCGCGAGTCGCAAACTCGTCAAGTTTGATATTTGTACGACCCGTAGCAAGCTCTGTTCTCTTTCTCCCCGAGCTACCTACCTACCAACATTGCCTCCTCGAGTGACCTACCTACCCATCGACGCAGGAAGGCAAGCAGGCAAGCAAGCCAAGGGCCGTGACATGACATACGTAGGCTGGGTAGGTAGGTATGCCAGTTTGCTATGCGAGGCACGTAAGGTAGGTATAGGTAGGATATAGGTAACAGCAACGGGCCGCGGCCGCGTCGTGCGGCTGACAGCATCTGGGCTACGTCGCAGAAAAAAAAGGCTAAAACCCGCTCTGGCCTGTGCCGGCTGCTTGCTTGCTTTGCTTGCTATGTAGCCCACCCCCCTCCCTTCCTCTCCCCTAGGCGGCGTGCCGTGTAACGCAACGCAGGAATATTCGACGCAAGCCCGCAAATAGGATCCCGCGCCGGGCCCTAGCGACTGCAGGAAACCTCTCAACACGCCACTTGCCGTGGAGGAGATGCCCCTGAAGGGCCGGTGGTGTCGGTAGCAGAGTCACATTTACCTGTAACCTAGCAACCTGGCAATGCGCCGGTATATGGTGGCATGGGCGACGGCGATACCTGGTAACATGGCCTGGGAGGGTAGCTCCCCAGAGACGATAAGAGCCGCGCCTATGGTAGCCGGCTGGGCGTCGCTGCGCAGCGCAGTTACGTAGTCGCTGGGAGGGAGGGAGGTAGGCAGCGGGGTCGCGGCGTCTGAAAGGCACCGTCGCATCCCAAGGACGCACCCCGCGGGCGGGATCGGGGTCGAGGGCAGATAAAAAAACAACAAAAGGCGAGAGGGGAGAAAAGCGTGGTAGTGAACACCCGCGGCAGAATTATATGAGAGGGCAAGGCAAACCTCCTTACCCGCCTCGCTCTGGTTGGCGAGCGCGATGCGTGGGGAAGAGCATGATCTTGGGTATAGATGAGAAAATCACACACACATACACAGGTATTGCGCGGAGGCGTCCTAGACGTAAGCTGTGACTGGTGCGCGGGCGGTGGGCGATGGCGTCCATCGGTGGCTAGATGCGCGCGATGCGTGTCTTGGAAAATGGCTTACGAGCTATCGTTCCCTACAGTCTTCCCGATCGGCGGTCCGTCCCGCCACCCTGATTGGCCCGAATCCCACCAAGCTCGCTGCATACACGTATTTATATACGTATATGCTCAAAAGCTGGAGAACAAGGGGGAACGTAGGAGCCATGCGCGGAAGCCGCAGATGGAAGAAGGAAGGGTTTGGGTTCCCTTCCCTTTGCAAGGGGCGAGGATGAAGAAGGGGGAAGCAAGCTTTCGGGGTTTCGTCTGGAACCGCAAATCTTTCCCCGGTCGGCGACCCAGAAGACCAGCTAACGCGGCTGTCGAAACGGCTGCGGTGGGTAAAGCGGCCCGGAAGCGAGTGCAACGTCCCTCGCGCCAATGGCCTCGAGTGCAGGGAATTGCTTCGGGAATTTCCTGGCTGGATGAATGGTTTCTCCCGTGGTGCTGGGGGTGGTATGTCTGACGGTAAATTGTAGGAAAAGGAGATTTTCCTTGTTTGTGCGCGGGAACGGCAACGGTGAGGCACGGGAGTGTTAGGGGAGGGCGTTACTGGGGATAAAGGGCGCGCTGGGAGATTGAGATTGGCTCGGCATTGTGATATGGAAAGCTTCCAGGCGTGCTCGTCGCTGCGGGATTGCTGCAAGGCGATCCAGTTTGACGAATGAGGTATGCCGAGTGGGAACCGGCATAATGTGAATTATAGATGAAAGGGAACTATCGGGAGATCCATCTCCTCACCCATCTTGACCTACGTGACAGGTCGCAACGGGGTGTCGCCGTGTCGGCGTCGTGACGCTGTGATACTGGTGAGAGCTGTGATATTCTGGTTTGGATGCGACCTGTCCCTCTCGTGTCCATTTGCGGGAGGTAAGACGGGATACCCGGGGTGGATGTTGCTGATGTTGCTTCATTTTTGCCAGCCGTTAGTTTGCGTTGTGGGCGTTCTGCACTAGGTATTTCACCGGCTTGGCGTAACACATATCGCGATTTTCTGCACCTTTCCGCTGGCCAAGCTGGCCTACCTACAGGACTTCTTGTCCTCTTGCTGAATCGTCAGTGCTGCTCGTCGAAACATGCTCGAAGCTCGACGCATCGAAGAATTAAGTATTATAGGACACATCGTGATCCGATATTTTGCTAGATAAATCTGGTCTTGAGATGTTCTTGGCTCTAGACGTTCTTTTACATGTTGACTTGGAGTCTTGGACGATCTCGGGGAGAAACTCGTCATCATTGTTTATACGTAGGTCATTATTGCCTCGAGCTACATGGAGCTTTAGCTTGAAGCTAGGTAGGTATGATTTTGTATGAGAACGCTTGCGTGGTCTCTATACACTTTGGTAGCTGTATAGTCCGTTGGTGCAAGTGTTTCGTAGCACTCGGCAGGTAGTACGTGACAGAGCGTACAGCAGAGCAAATTGACAGGCGCCGTTGGGGTTGTGCGATCTCAACTCAACCTCAATTGCGAATAGCTGTGGGAGCTCGCGTAGCTATGCGCGTACGCGCATTGCAGAGCATGAGCTAAAAGTCCATGTGTTTCAACAACCCAGATATAGAGCTGTAGAATAAGCACCCCTAGCTCCCTGACTGTCGGGGCTGTTCCAATTCTATGAATGGTGATGACCGAGTGTCGATCTTCTCGATTTTGTGCAGATCTCACAGCAAATCCGGGGACATCCTCGGCCCCCACAATAGAGCTCTGGCTGTGATCAACGCATGGATGAGAGTTACTCCAGCATTTTGTTCCTGTATGCTGTAGGTATGGCAGAGTAACTTTATCGGAAGCGGTGACGAGAGAAGGAAGGGTAATTCCATTGTCTCCCCCAAGTCCGTAGTTCACTTGCCGGTCCTTGATATTCATTGATGCACGTGGTAATGCGATACCTATTGCTGATCCGAGAGTTCCGAATACACCAGGGTTTCTGCCGACTGCAGCTAGTCCCCGATGGCTTTAGGTGGAAGCCGAAGCGTGGTAGCCGTGATGTTTGGATGGGTGAACATCCAACGAATCACAAGAGTAGTGGCTGTAATCTCATTCTAGGAATCACATATCACGGTACTTTAAGTGTGCCACTATTGTCCGA
Source organism: Annulohypoxylon bovei var. microspora (assembly GCA_022836615.1). Classification (NCBI taxonomy): domain Eukaryota; kingdom Fungi; phylum Ascomycota; class Sordariomycetes; order Xylariales; family Hypoxylaceae; genus Annulohypoxylon; species Annulohypoxylon bovei. The sequence goes on along the minus strand of MU405219.1, from coordinate 75,827 downwards.
GGGTGGGTAACCTCGACGCAAGTAGGAGATTATAACCCAGCTAAGAATCACTGGTCCATTCTGAGGTGGCCAGTGAAGGACCTCGTGTTCACCGCCGTCGGCTTTATTATGAGACGTTGGGTTTGGACTTCGTCGGTGTTGTAGGCGTGCTCAAGAGCTGTCGGTGAGGTGTGAGTTTTCATTCTTCGAGCACTAGTTGGGGTTGGGATAAATGAGCTGCATATGTGTATGCGAGTAAGATGCCTTGGAAGAAATTCCGATGCTTCATATACAACCCTGACCGGGAAACTTATTGCCGACGCCTTCCGCAGCCAGGCAGTTTTTTGAGAGCCTTTCTATCCGGAGTCATTCCGCATCGAATAATAGTAAAACTTGACAGACGTATGAGAAAATCTCACTTGGAGGCATGATAGATTACCGGTATACCGAGGAGTTTGTGTCCCGTTAGCTTTGATGGCTTTGATAGCCCCTTGGCGTACATCTCGGTGCTTGTCTATTCCCATATAAGTCTTAGATTGATCCAGTACTGTATCGTTGTGGCGGGAGGAAAGGCGGGGTTGGACCATAATGCAATAGTAATAGAGCTTGGCACGGGTTATTGGAGTTCATCCACGATCCTTTGTCCGATGGATGTCATATACGAGGCTTGAGACTCGATATGACCTATGGAACAGACATCGGAGAGGGCCCCGAGAAGATTTAGATATTCGAGGTTTCGTATATCTGCACCTATTGTCAATCTCAACCTACCTTTGTCGAGTTTAGGGCGATCTCCTGCGTACATATAAAGACGACTGGATCTCACACCGTCTTTTTTCAGCCCTAGGTTGTATTAATGGAATCCTATTGAGAATGAAGACGAAACAATCCTTGGTCATATCTGGTCTTCCCTCATATTTGATATTTAGCGTGGCCGTTGCTTGAATAGGTATTCCATAGAAGCGTGGGATCTTGATCACTAATCTGGCTAGTTAGTAGTTCTTCATACATACAACCCCAACTTAATCTCAGTTAGCTGCTAACTATTAGCTATTTTCGGTATACCCTCCATACATACCTACATACCTACCTACATACATACATACGCACTACCATGATGAGGCTGACATGGATGACGATTCTATTTCTTCTCGAAAAGCTTGTCACGTAGAAACTTGCGGGGATTGGCTGGTTCAGTGTCGTTGAAGACAAGGTCGATGATACTTTGCTCGCTTGTGATGCTGTGCTACGGTGGCTTCGTGCTTGTCTGCCTTGTGCAACCAACAGCATATTCCGCAGCATGCGCATCAAGTCATACGCTAGTTAGGTTCATGAACCGACCGCATCCACGTAGGCGAAGGTCAGGTATTTTGCAGACACTGTATCTCAATAATTGCCACCGAATGACGTGCCCCGCTGCCACGGGGATTGCTGTGCTTTGCTTCCATGTTTTGCTCTACTTGGCTTTGCTTGCGTGTTAGCTTGCTAATGTAATATGGCTTGCTTTTTTTACGTTCCCGTTACCATTCGGATAGGAAATTCTGTAACGCGTCAGCCAGCCGCTGAATTTTCCTTTTTCCTTTTTCTTTTTTTCCGTGGGGGAGGATCTTGACAGTTCGAATCGGCTGATCCGAGCTAGTTAATTAGTTCATCATCTGCGCCGTCGTGCCGGTTGTGTTGCCAAAATAGATCGAAGGATCATTCGAGAAGCTAAAGACGAATGAAGACTAGACGGGGCGCTACCGAGCTCATAAGCTCGACGCCGTGTGAAGTTCACGATCTCGCGCGATGAATGGTAATCGGTCAACCGATCCCTGTTGCCCATGACCTTGAATTTCCTAGGTACGTAGTGTGTCTTGGCTGTTGGTATACCTTACCCATCACAGTCTGGCGCCGCATCCATTGTAAGCACCAGTCTGGGGTAAGAAAAGATCTGGGTGAAAGGATTCGGCCTTACATAGCATCAAAGTCATACATCCGTACCTACCGACCTAGGTTATAGGTAAGCAGACCGCGGTACAGCTACAGTACCTCGGGTCCTCAATTACTCGGTTGTATTATGTTATACAAATTATCGTAATGAAATATTAAGGATTGGTATAAGTATGAAGGATGCTTCGAGCTGATAAGTCGAATCCGGACACGGGACCAAGGTTTGATGGTTGGGACCCGAAGTCAGGATTACTATAATTTAAACTAACTATTATTAGTGGACACGATTCTCACCATGAGTTTGTTGTTAGTTAGCTCTTGCAGCTCATACGATGCGCTGACTGAGGATAATACCTAGTGATGGTCATGATATTTGGGCAGATAAGAGTCAGCGCCCATAGCATGACATTCACTAGTCAAATATAGTTGTGGTTGACATTTTCTTGGCCTTGTTCGTCCTTTTTCAGCTGTCTATCGTACGTAGCGATAGAAATGTTGGACCGTTGTAGGTATGTTTTAGGTAATGCCTGGTTAAGACATGTCTCGGGTATAAAGGGTGATAAGATGTCGAGTATATTTAGACTTATACTATATTCTGACCGAGACTCAAGTCATGTATTTTGTACGTACCTTTTAAAGATATTGTATGTATAATATGAACAATGCTTAGAGAGTATCGTAAAGAATAAATTCCGTGATGAAATAATGATAAAAATGAAGAACATGTATATACATATGTAATAATAGTTATAATACATATAATAATAGCTGAGCTGGCTGACGTCGGAAAGGTTGGCAATAGAATAAATCCAATGAAAGTTCAAATGGATGTACAAAAAGGTTGGAGCCGTGATCCGTGATCCTAGTTTCCGTTTAATCGTTCTGACAATCGTGCCTGTAGTGCCACTCGGTACCGTTGTTACTTCCCACTGATCGCTAGCCGACGTCAGGCCTAGCTTACCCTAGCAGCCTAGCAGCGCTAAAAGCACGGACCTTAGAGTCAATCTACAGGGGCATCGAACATTGAATGTACCTAGGTAGATGCTCTAGAGTCTAGGTAACCCCTCAGGGGTCTATGTGCTCCTGCACGTGTAAGTCGTGGACTTTGTCTCGTTACATATTACGAATAGATTGGATAGGCCAGCAATTACACAAGGTCAGTGTCTAGCGGCCCTTTTATATCCTATAAGAAGAAGTTTCATAAATGGGTTTCTAGAGAACTCCAAGGGAACGGAGTCGAAAAGTGTACATGCAATAAGTAATGTGCAATCCTTCTAAAGCACTTACACGTAGTTTAGGTGGGGTACCGTATCTTTAAGAGGTAGACGGCAAGTTCCTATTGCGACTTAAAGTGTATCCCCATAGAAATGGAACGCTTGAACGCTCAGACTAACAGATCAGTCAATTATCACATTTTAAGGTGAGCGACAGGGCTATCGTCGCTATTGTCAATATTTCACCTAAGACCGTTTTTGGGAATCGGGGATCAAAAGGGAATTATCCATAACTCTCCAAGAAATCGAACTTTCCCCCTCTTCTCCAACGTCTTTTTAGCTATTTTCTTATATTTCTAATATTTCTACAATTAGATGTACCCTACGCGTATATACAGATAAGGTACCTACATAAGAAGGTTCGCTACACACACAATACATCCACAGCCCTGGAAAACCCTGGGGCAAGCATCCAAGGAATCTACAGGGGGGGAAGTAACTACTGCCGCTTGCTGGTGTAACCCGCGCTTCTTATTCTCGGTGCTCAATCTTCCTTTTAGACAAAAGCCCGCCCATTACCAACTCTCTGGATCCCCTCCTGTTTTCTCTCTCTCTTCTTCCTTCCTTCCTTCTCTCTTCCTTTTTACTCTTTCCTCTCTCTCCCTCCTACTTACTCTCTTTACCTACTCACACTTTCCCTCACTTATCTTTATCTCTGTCATCCATCGGGAATCCTTCATCGTTTCTCTTCATCTGTCGCTGCTGGTTACAGCCTCGAAGAGAAGCCCTAATAATTCACGCACGAAGGCAAAGACAGAAGCAAACCTGCAACTAGAGCTTGCAATCTACAAACCTCAATCTTAAAAAGTAATTTACATACGCAATATCCATACCTCCATACCTCCATACCCCATACCCCATACCCCGTATCCCATACCTTAAAATAATCTACCGCTACCTACACAAAAATCTACACGTATGAGCTCTAGACAATCCAGAAAACTCATACCCGGGATACATATCCTAAACCTCATCAAAGATCATCCGCCGTTTACGGTTACGTAGAGCTTTAATGACCCGAAGCTCCCAAGGTTGGGGTCAAGCTCTGGCTCGTCAAGCCCAGGCACAGGAATGTTCCAGCCTCAACCAACTCCGTATTCTTCCTCATACGCTTCCTATGGAATTCACGTAGCCAACGCAGAAGTTCCCGAATACGCCTTCCAGCCCACTCCGTTGGCACAATTCGGGACAGGGCACTCTGGCGGTGGTAGTGGTGGTCTTGGTAGTCTTGGTGGTGCAGGTGTAGGCGCAGTCCCAGGTGGTGGCAGACCAACAACGACCGCCGACGTCTTTGCCTCGCATATATTCCACAATCCTAATCCTCTAATATCTACTCCAGCCAACAATCCAAACCACCATCTTTCTTACAACCACAACAGCCACAACAACCCATCAATACCCCACAATCACCACCAAACTCCTCGCAATATCAAGATGGAACCGCAAAACTCAACCGACCTGGCCCAGCAAGAGGCTGCAGCCCGCGATTTCAAGCCTCAGTTAGAAGTAAGTCGTTACATCTTGTGTTACTGTAAAAATCACCTTAATCATCATCTTCATACATCTGTATCTGTATCATCTACCTCTTATCCGCGAGTACAACCATGTGCCTCGCTTTTCTCCCATTCCCCGGTTTCCCTTCGCACCCCACCCTACCCACCTTGTCAAAAATGACGAAATATACATCTGTAAACACAGTCAAGATTACCTACTCACATCTCAACTGCGAAATAGGGTCCATTGGTCGGCAACAGGAGACCGAGTACGGCAATTACTGAGGAATATGCGAAAGCAGATCCCATATACGTCGCCAAAACCTTGGTTAGTCAATTCGATTCGAACCCGAACTTCCTAGAAATCGAATCCGACCAATTGACTTCCTCATGACATCGTAGGCCCTACCTCAGACTTATTCCCACTACCGTCCGATCCAGGGCGACGGTAATTGCGGTTGGCGAGGTGAGTTTTATCGTCTTAACGAATTCTTATCACTGCATTTCTATCCTCTCTCTGGTCTGCCTGTCCATCTTGATTCTTGACACCTGATGATCCTTCTGCATCACATACGCACACACGCATACCCCGCACAGATAATGCGGTTCATGCGCAAGCCATGTCATGTTAAGCCGGGGTATGGGGTCTTCCGGTCTGGTTCTCGTGTGCCTTATCTACGATTCTCATCGATCAGATTGATTGATCGATCGACGATCAACCGCTGTGAAGGCCATGAACTGCACGAAATATGTAGAACGATCTTCAATCCTTCATCCTTTACCCCTCGTCTTACATACTGTTCACCTACTCGACCCAAGTGTCTGGTCTGCTTTGTAGAGGACTAAGTTAACTTTTTATGGTGTCATTGCAGCTATCGCCTTCGGTTATTTCGAGACGTTGGCACAACGCGGTGACCTGCGCGAGGTTCAAGGTGAGCTAGCCCGGTTGACTAGCTTCAATCACTACATCGAGAACGTCGGCGGCCATAGCGCATGGCTATTCGAGGATATGGTATCCGAAACCTTCGTTCTATTCGACGCCATAATCGCCGCTTTGTCTAATGGCCAAGATGCGATGCAGTTCGTGATGGAGAAGTTCAACACTCCTGAGTCATCGCAGTCTATCGTCTACCACCAGCGCCTAATAGCGTCCTCGTGGTTGAAAGGTCACGCTCCTAACTACGAACCTTGGATACCCGGTACCATCGAGAACTACATCCAAGATACCATCATGCCCATCGACAGGGAGATTGATCATATAGGTGTTGTGCTACTTCACGATTTTCTACTCAAGCCGGCGAGTATCATTCTGGAGATCGCTTATCTAGATAGGAGTGATGGCGTGGCGGTCAACGTACATCGGATGCCAGAAGAGGCCAACGGCGAAGACCCAGCGTCGCTAGGTCCCATGATCTACTTGCTCTATCGTCCAGGCCACTACGATATCTTGTATCGCGATTCCGTGATCCAACCTCCTCCTATGCAACCCGCACCGACTACCCTATCGATTAACCGGGCAACGTCGTTCACACATCACCATGAGATCGAGAGCACTATGCCTCCGCTTCAAGATTTCGCGGTTGATCTGAGCGCGTTGGCCATGATACCCGGTTTTGGCGCTCCTGAGATGTCTCCGCTAGGGTCTCCTCCAGCCGCTCCGTCTCCTTTGACAGACCCTTATGCTCCTTCCCCACAGTCGCCATGGATGCCGCAGCCGTTCCCAGACGGACTGGCAACCAGGCCTCCACCTCCTCAACCAAGTCCACCACAGCAACAACCCACGACACCTATGACAGTACATCCTCTTCGCTTCAGCAAATACAACTTCCCCGATCTAGTAGAGACGAGCACCTTCCACGAACCCGCTTTCACAACCAACACTTTCAAGAACAGCCATTTCAATGTCGCCCATTATAACAATATGAACTTCCAGCCGGAGATGTACAGGCCGGAGGCAGATGAAGAAATACCACACGGAAAAGGGGGTGGCCGGAAACGGAGTAGCGAGCATTGCGCGGTCATCAAAAAAGAGAACAGGGGTTAGAGGTGTTGTTTTCTCCTGATTCTATGAGCATTCTTCCGTTTGGGAGTCGGCAGCAATTCCCGTCTATTCCACCCACGGCGTTACTTGGTAATGAAGAAAGACTGCGAGATACGAGGTCGGTTTTCACTGACCCCTAGGTACGAATATTATACCACCGAGACGAAATAATGAAGACGAAAGGTTTGATCTGGCATCCTAATAAGAGAGAGAGAAAGGGAAACGCCTATGAGTTTGGTATTCTAATATGGGAAACGCGAGGGCAGCAGAACTACTAGTGCACGAGAGAATCCTGCTGCCCCCTTCTGAGAATCGGCAAAGGCTAAACGCAAAAATTAAGTTGATAAAGTTCGAGCCGAAATTAATACGATATCTCCATCTAAAATCTGGTGTGGTTTTCTGAGATGTGATAACCCTGATGTTACTACGGTTTAAATATCCATGGAGCGTCTACAGATGCGTCCATCGATGCGGTGAAAATACTACTACTAACGAAAAACAAATTGCTCGACAATGCCACATCTCGAGAGTTGCAATCGGGATACGAGCTACGGATGACGACGGTTCATCAATTCATTTATCTCGATAGGTCTAGCCTTGCTATTTTCCACTTTTCGCTCTCTATTTTACATCATCAGTGCCAGCATATCGCTAAACCTGCGACGCAATACATAGTATTGGAAATAGGCAGGTATCTAGGCAAGTAAAAGAGATAGGTAGCCATATTTTTTCCAAGCTTCGTATGTAGCTAAGGTAAAGCCCATAACGGCAAGCCACGTCGCGTCGTAATTAGAAAGCTGCGGTCTGCCGCCCGATAGATATCTATTTTGCTAAATACTACTTATCTATACATATGTACGAGACATGTGGGAGATGTACGGGATATATGTATGTATTATGTAGGTGCGCACGTACGTACCTGTCTAGCCTAGTCGGTTTACTTATCTTTCTCATTTCCAGGTCTATGGGAACAAGGTGGCCGAGATCGGCGGCGGAACGCTGCATATACACCCCTGATACACCCTTGATATGTCAATTCCGTCGAAAGCCCAACGCCTGCTGCCGCCCTGGGACATATCCGGTTTGGCCGCCCAGCTGTTGAGCACGGGGATGGCGGACGCCGAAACCCGTCTCGTCGCGATTTACCCAGAGAATTTGGAGGTTGGAGGTTGGAGGTTGAGGGGAGAGGTCGGATTGGAGGCGTATTTACAGGCGTAACTGGGCTGGTAAATACGTATATACATAATATGTGTATCTAGCTTCTAGAATGAGGAGTGCGGTTATCGTGGCGGATACGCGTACTCCGGCGTGCGAATTAGAGCACGGGGAGCCTCCCAAGTGGTAGCCGTGTGGTCGTCGTCCCGGCTCTGGCCTCGTGGAACCGTTCGAATGAGTCCTCTTTTCCTTCCCACAGAACGTTCACACGAGACAACCTTCGTATTTTTTTTTCTCTTTCTTCTTCTCCGCCGGCCTGGGAACACGTGACCACATCCAATTAATTAACCGTGACTCCTTTTGGTGGCCAAGACGAAGCCAGCCGAGCTGGGGTGGCGGAGCTGCAGCTCCACCATCCAGCGATTCCAATCGTCCGTCTCGACGAGGGGCCCGGCGGCCGGGTCCGCGGCGTTGGCCACGCCCAGCCGCCGCGCGAACTCGGCCGCCCACGTCGGGGCCAGCGTCGTCACGGCGTCCTCGAGATGCACGCTCCCCCTGATCATCTGGTTCACGGTCGTGATGCGCGCGTCCCGGACCCCGCACGGGTCGATGCGCGACCACGGGTTGTTGAAGTCGGTCCCCTCGACCGACATGCGGAAGTTGACGGCGATGCCCAGCCCCGTCACGTGGCGCCGCAGGTGCACCCCCAGCGACGCGATCTTCTCCTCCTCGCCCACGACCTCCATGTCCTCGCCGTCGGGCCCCATCACCGTCCGCGCCTTCTGCGCCCACACCCCCGGGTCCGCGGCCGTCGTGGAGCACTCCAGGTCGTAGGCCTGCCTCAGCGCCGCGACGGTCGTCTGCTCGAGCAGGTCGACGTACCCGCGCACGGTGAAGTGCGCGTGCAGCGGCGAGCGCAGGTCGATGACGGGCCAGAAGAGCAGCTGGCCGGGCCCGTGGTACGTGGTGAGGCCGCCGCGCGGCGCGTACACGATCTCGACCTTGGGGAACCAGTACGAGAGCTTGCTGCTCTCGGTGTACGTCTCGACGCGCAGCTTGGTGCGCAGGCGGTCGTGCTCCTGCTTGGACATCCTCTCCTGCCGCCGCCCCATCGTGTACGTGGGCGCGGGCGTGAAGGTGATCAGGGCCGGCGCGGGCGGCGGGGCGGACGACGCCGCGCCCCCGGCCTCCTTCCACGACAGGAGGTCCTTCTGCAGCGTCGTCTGGAGACGCGTCGCTAGCCCGTACGTCGGCAACCTGGGCGGATGGGCCCAGGGTAGCGAGGGGATGGGGATGTGGCGGAGCGACATTGGACAATCCGGAAAATTTTTCTCTCTTCGGTCTTTTTTTTTTTTTTTTCCTACCGCGCTCTCGTTTGCTTTGGTTGGATGTCGGCGATGTGCAAGGGGTTCGTTCGTTACATTAAAAAATCAGGTAGGTAAGCTTGGTTAATTGGTTCGAGCTCGGGTTTATTGAGTTGCCGCGACCAGATACGTATTCGTGTCGACTCAATTCGATGGCGGAGATGAGGTCCGTTTGAAGATTTTGATGTACGATTAAAAAAAATTTTGAGGCTGTTAGAAGAAGATCTTACTTGATTAGGTAAGATATTACTGATCTTGACCCGTTACGGATAGCTCCCAGCTAGCTCGAGCTTTAAAGTACCCCCGCTAAGACGACAGGGTCTAGCCCTGTATCCATTGTCCACTGACTTGGCCCGAGCTCCTCGATTGCTCGAGCTTATGGAAGCAGGGAAGACATTGGGTTTTAGTGGGAATAACCAAGCTTGAGCTCGGACCACGCCATTGGACCTAACATTAACGAGGCACGGGACGATCCAGCAGGGATTAGGAGTGATCCTTGTCTCCATCACAAACGTCTTTTATGAGTTGTCATTTTTTTATGATGATCTGGACAATTTTCGAAAAAGTTTATTCTTCCTTTTCCTTCCAAGGCCCTGTAGGGCAACGAACTGGTATTCTTCATGCACAACAAGTTTCATGCCACGCTATCAAAGCTACTACACTGCTACAGTACTAGTTTCTTTGATACATACAGAATGTTTAGAACCCCCAACGCTCAAGGTTCTTTTAGCTTCTAGATTTCTACACTAACCTAAGAAGTCGACGATGGAAGAGCAAGGTAAGAAAAGCTGTGTACACTAACTAATGCCGTTGCCAAGCGACACCTTTTGATTCGGTGTCACTCTTGGCGATAGAAGACATGGACGTTCTTCTTCGGATACTTTCGAGATACATGTAAGCACTTGTGCGTTGCAACCATATCCTGCCTCTCTCACCGCATGATGGACCGAACACATGACCATCGATGGTCACCTCTTTTTTTGGCTCACATCAGCCGCAAGATACAATACTACTCACCATACATGATTATACATATCATATCCAAATTGCCCAGAGCTCCGAGGTTCTAGCCCCAGTTGTACGTCGTGTACCTCGCCGAGAGTTGTAGCTACTTCCGTGGTACAATCAGGTCAGAAGCCGCACGTTTTGGCCTCTCATTGCCGAATGTGGGACTCGTACATTGGGCGCCAAGGCTGATTGGCAGCTATTGATCTGCTCGGAGTAGGGCGGAGGGTGGAGAACGGGGGGGGCAGGGGAGTACGTTTAGTTACTCAGACCATCACCTCGCACCTCGCACTTCGTAATGTGCAGCAGCACTAATCTCGTGCGGCTCCGTTGGGACCAGACACGACAGAACCATGGACGAGAGAGAAGCGGAGCCGAGCATACGTGTAACGGCGTACCATACAGTTGTCCGATAATTACAAGCCAACGCCCGGCCGCGAGGGTATAGGAAAGAGTATGCGCCTAAGGAATCGACGGCCGACGGCCCGGGTTTGCCTTGCTTTGCAAATCAACCGTTCGTCTGACGAGGAATTATCCGAGGTCATCGTTCGTTCATTTAACTCCTATCGGAGTTTAAACGTAGCTACGGCTATTGAACGGGTTTGTTGACGGGCTTCTCGAAGATCGCAGGTAACAAGCGAGCGTGTCCCACCAATCACAGTTACGCGGCTAGCTTGTCAGACGCGATAACGAGCAGATCAGCGTTTCCTGGTTACGAACCGTTACGCGGATTATATCAAGCCGAGATCGAAAGGCGGACCTCCCGTCACATTCATCTCCTCTTCATCGATCTCCCCGTTCATAGTCGAACTACCGACGTTACTAGCTAGCTTACTCCTCAAGAGGTGCATAATCTGCGGCAGCGGCACGGCCGCACTCCCTCGTCGTAGTCATTAGCTCTGACATAAACGGGGCCTCCGATGGCTCGTCAGCGATACTCACCCGCTATTCCCGCGCGGTTCCATGTGGGAGACGTGCTAGATGAACTCCAGCCGTGGTGTTTTCTCCTACCTAGGTAGGTGGAAAAACTTGCACCTCATGTGATTTTTTTCCTCCCGCGTACGGTCAGGCGAGGGAGTTATAGGCCGGAGGATGAACCCACTATGCTCCCGCAATACCGCTGAAAGCACTTAAATGCGGTGTTGGATCACATTGATTAGGCCAGCTTTGGAAATCCGGCAATATCAAGTCGCTCGGCTACCGCTTTATAGTCCATGTGATGTCAATATCAGCAAATCGTATTTTCCACCAGTTAGGTTCGTGTCGCTGTGTGTATTCCAGGCCCCATAACTCCGGGACTGTGAAACGACACTAAGGTTGAATTTCCTGCCTATCAGCTCAACTCATGATATATGCCCCTATCCAACTCGCGACGGAGATATAAACTATATTGTTCGGACTTGCGGACCATCTTCTCGGATATGTCGTAGTAATCGATGTTGTTCTAATCAATATCAGCTTCGTTGAACGTAGTCCTTCGCCAACTCATGCTTATATAATGGCATTGGCGGTAGAGTGGGAATGAAAAGGCGATAATGATAACGAATAATGAGTTCTAAAGAGGGAACTAGTAACAGTGTATCTTGACAAGGAGCCTATACCTGCGGCTATGCTCCCATTCTCTCATATAGCGTGAGTGGTTCAGCCGTCGGAGGAAACATTTAGCATTTCCAAGCTGAACATATCGATTGGAAAGCACTTTTATCTCAGTCATAATTCATTATTCTAACGAATAATTTGTCACTGTGTAGCTGAATGGGGGTTAAATAAGACGTTTTGAAGGTAGCTAACATATACTTAGAGTGTGTATATACATAGGCTATTATCACTTGACATGACTACCCCCTTAAATTGGCACATGTTTATAAATATCCATAAAATTATTGCAAAGGCATGAATATTTCGTATTATCCTTGATTCACCAATGATATTTCTTAACCTTGATATTGAACTCAAGTTAATCTTGAAGGTTCCTTCATTACAGAAAAGGGGGACAACGTACTATTCGCGTTATGAAATAGTATATAACTGTCAGAGGTCTTCTCTGCCTTGCCTTGCCACGCCTCGCCCCTTGGGAGGATGGCCTTGAGGCTTGGACCAGGGACCCAGCAGGATGGGAGCTCAGCCCTTAGGGGACCATTGGGGTTAGTCCTGGAACAGAGTAGACAAAGGGCATGATGTGTATGTATACCGCATTCCGTAGGCACAAGGGGTTAGAGCTCCTTGCGCAACAACATAGTTGTTTCTCCATCTGCTAGGTTTGCATCGTGACAATAACCGTCTACTAATTGGCTAGATATAACTCCCTACCCAGGCATTTATTATATTGTACTACGATACATGTTGACATAAGTTTTAATGTAGCCCATTCTGCTGCGAGGTACAGTCTAACCTGAATGTAATCCCTCAATCCCAGCCCTTAGCAATAGTTCAGGGGGTGTTCACATCACACATATAAGGCCTATGCCATTGATGCGCCAAGGCATATATTGCTATAGGAAGATGACTTGGGCTAGGTATTTATACAATGGAGCGAACAATAACTGGTAGGTACAATAAAGACCCGTCGATATATAGGAACTCCTATTCTAACTAAACTCCAAACTCCAAACTCCAAACTCCTACTTAGACTCATCCCAGTCCATGGGAGATTTAATCCAACTCCCAGTTTTTATACCTAGGTACTTTTCGTACTCCGCCTCTCATTTGACCATATCGTGTTTCGATGGCAACCGCCAGTACTTCCAAACATGATAGGAGCCTCCTCGTCTCAATATCCGCTAACTTGGGAACCCTTTATAGGCAACAACGAGCTATTGGCGATATAATACGCAAAGGATTAGGAATCGTCAGGCAAACGATTTCCGTCCGTAGAGCTCCGTTCGTCGTCGGCAGCGTAGTCCGAACTTCGGGCTAGCAGGCTAGCTTGTTCGTCCGCATCTATCTCGGCAGGCACTTGCAACGGAATACACATTACAGCGATGTGGGCAACTACCACTAGTAGCACTATGGTTGAGGCGACTATTCCGTCGTAGATAACCATATTGTCTTCCTTAGGCCAGAAGTGAAAGCCGTCGAATATGGCGAGCATACCAAACATATTTAGATGAGGTTTGGGTGGGGTTTAGATGAGGTAGAATTAGATAGTACGTAACTTGTTTCTAGATAGACTGAAGTCGTGTAGCTTGTTTGGGTCGTACTGTTCTTTGTACGAGAAGTGAGATTACGGGAAAAGTTGAACTCTTATATGTTACCTGGGTCGGCCTTTCTAGAGAAAAATGTGAGGCGTGAATACTCTACACCGTAGCTCATAACTTTCTTGATTTATAGTTTAGTTAACTAGTGTTATATATGAAGAGACTTGAGTTTAAGCCCAAGGTATATACAGTTGCCTCCTTACCCTAAGGAATTACACCTCGATGTCACGGAAGCGGAATTGCTCTATCAAGAATCCTGATTGTTCTGGTTACGATTCGGCTCAAGATAGAATATACGAGACGTTTACACTTCAATCTTATAATAATATGGCCTTTCGAGAATTTTGGCATCAGCATAGCTAACAAATCGTATAAGGCAAACAAATGTTTAGATCAAAATCAACTGCGTAAAAACTTTTTACTCCTAACTTGATGACCCTATTCTTGATAAATCAATCTTCATACCAAATCGAAACAGCTCTACTAGTTACCGTGATTCTAAGCCTTAGACGGGCGAGCATATAGCTGTTCGTTCAGCCACGTATTTAGTAAAATTATATTCTCGTGTAGTTGACGCCACTACTTTCAGCGCTTACAAAGAACATAACTATCGTATCTTGAGCCCTAACTAACCCTTTTCACATATCTAGTATAATATCAAGTAATGGAAAAAGGAAAGCTAGCTTGGCGACAAGCTAGGCAAATAAGACATTAATTAAACACACAACTTAATGTGAGAATAAACGACTGCTTTCCTTGTAGGCTTAAGACCAAGTATTTCCTATGTACTTTGATATTTTTTTCATTTGTTATGATAATGAATAGTGAAGATTCTAGTTAGAGGATAAGAATTCAACTATCTTAATAGCCTACTTACAGGTACATAACAATCTTCAAAGACCAATACGGAATCGGAACGACAACACTCCCCGAACCCATAGGCACGGGTGTGAAACTTATGCAACGATCCGGCACGATCACGCAGGGAGAAGCTAAGAAGAACGGGCCCAGGCAGGGGAAATGGTCCTATACAAATATATGCCTCAGTGTGGCGTTTTTAGGTGAAACCTATTAAACAGAAAGCTGGAAATTATCGATTGCCTGTCTCGACGCCTTTCACCTTTAATGTCTCAGACCAATAGAACTCTGATACGTAGTTGGGGAGTTACGTAAGCTCGCTAGAAAACACGCGAGAAAACTTCCAATCACCATTGAAAATCCCGGGACCGGAATCAGATCTTCGGATATCGCGGGCCACGTTATTCACCGTTATCGCTATCAAACTAAGCCTCAATGGAGGTGACGACGACTCGGCATCATGGTGATCGTCAAATAGCATCACGACTTTTTCTATTCTCTTTCTCTTTCTCTCTCTTTGAATAGGTACGCTATGCGGATGACGTATGGATAGAGTGGCTTTGGGCATTAGTGTAGATTGTGCGTAGTCGAGGTGTTGGTAGACGCACATTATTGTACATAATAATGTGGTAGTAGTACAGTGTCCAGCAGCGCACTAAGCTCAATATGAGTTTAGCCCTTTATTAATCGCATGTCATATTGGACCTGAAATAATAAGTTGGAAAGGTTTCCCTTGGGAAAGAAGTGTTCGGAAACAGCCAGCTTTTGAGCGCTCTGGAGAGAGGAACTACCTAGGTACAGTACTATGCGGTACTATTTCAGGCTAATCGGCAGGTCTAGTCCCGTTCTGGTAACAAGCTATTCCAATAGCTTCGCCAGTGTCGTCATGCTGCCCCACCTAGGCGCAGACTTGTGCCCACCTTTGACGACGTCTTTCGATGATGAACAACAAACTCTAAAAAAGGGCTTCACCTTTTTCCCTTCCGGTATATCTCTAAACTAGGTACTACCAATTCGTCTCCGTCTTCTAATTTCTTCACATACTCATCCGGATTGAATACTCAATTTTGCGCATAATATAACATACATATCTAATACTGAATCAACCTCTTTGTCTATTTTATACTGTGCAGTTAGTTTAAAAAAGTCGGTAGCCTAACATCAAGCCCGACCCGGCTTTGAGCCCGCCATCTTCCGGATTCGTATCTAAGACATTTTAATCTAAGAGACTGTTGGTCTTGGCCCTAGCGTTTGGGAACAAAACAGACTCCTGTCAAAAAAAGTGTGTTGCCGGAGTATCCTCCCTAGCTACAATTTATTGCACGGTTTCCCCTTGTCGAAAAAAGCCGGAAAAAGCCAAAATCCTATCCCTTTAAAGTTTTCCGCGAACCCGAATTCTAACTTTTCGATAGCCGGTTTTTTTCAGACGAACAGACTTCCGAGATATCTGAATAAATCAGAGCCCAACTGCGCACTTCTCGTCTGGCTTTGGTCTTACCGGCCACCAAACCGCAAAAATGGCGCGGCCTAACACCTACCTCGCGCCACTTTCCCTCATCTTCCTCGCCGGCTCCCTGGTGATGCTGTTCTTCGTGATTCTATCTGCGGTAACCAACACGTCGCCTCTCACAGACACGTGGTTCCTAAGAGCCGACACCCACGACATCACCGGAGCACGATCAGTCACGCAATGGGCCTACTTCTACATCTGCGGCGACGGCAACACGGACTGTGGCAAGGCTACGCCCGCCGCTCCCCTAGGATGGGCCTGGTCTGGCGACCCGTCTAACGCTCCGGCCTCGGTGGTCGGATCGCACGGCGGCAGCACCACCAGCTTCTACTACTACTACATGTGGCGGTTCGGCTGGGTGTTCTACCTAATCGCACTCGTATTTTCGGTCCTGGCCTTCTTCGCCGGCTTTGTTGCGTGCTGCGGACGCCTCGGCTCTGCCATCGCAGGAATCGTCGCGCTTGTCGCCCTGTTCTTCCACACGATCGCCGTGTCCCTGATGACGGCCGTCTTCGTCAAGCTGCGCAATGCTTTCGTGGCGGATGGCCGCGAGGCGAGTCTAGGCCGGTACGCATTCGGCTTCAGCTGGGGCAGCTGGACCGCGCTGTTGATCGCTACGATATTGTTCTGCGTGGGCATCCGAGGTGGGAAAGAAGGTGCCCTTGGGGGCGGCGTCGGCGGTAGTGGCGGCCGCCGCAGATGGGGACGTCAGCGGAGTGTCCGGAGTCGACGGAGTTACGATATGAACGGCAACGGTCGACGGGTGAAGGACGAGTATGCTTGAGCTTGAGCCCGAAACTCTAGTTAGGGGGAGTGCACATTACAAGCGAGAAGTGGAGACCTGCAAAACGAGCAGCTAACCTCGCAACGAGGACGAATATGAGATTGCGATTTTTCACTTAGGAAAATTCACGATATGAGAGCAGGCCGAGGGATCCGCATACCCCTCGGCCTATGCTAATGCTTACTTGGAGTAATGGATAATGAACGATAATCACGACCGAGGAGATGTCTACCGCAAAACCAAACGAAACGAAGCAGATTCAGTAAGGGGCATGATAAGAGAAAGGTGCGCACGTGAATGTGGATAATAATACTTTTTGTGATACCAAACTTTGTAATCTGAAGGCGTCGATACTACGCCTACTCGATCGTTACGGTAGATTAGTTAGTATCTGACCCGATCATTCTTGAGTTCTTGCGAAGGGCAATATACGAGAGATGCTATCCGCACCTGAGTGTTTGCCTGTGTACCTGTGCGTAATCGTGATATTGATATGCCTCTTCCTATCTATGCTGTCGCGCAAACCGAATATTACATCCTTGCCACTTGGCTTTTCCCACTGAAAGCCGACGACTACTAAGAAAGTCATATGTCATAGCTAGGCAAACGTTCATAATATCTAATTCCGCATTGAACTACCCTCGTGTCAGATTACCTACATAGGCTGACTATCTAACCTCCTAAGATCAAGTCTAGTCTGGTCCAGTTTAGTCTGATGCTCAATACCGAAGATATCACTTCCATTTATTCATTCATTACTTCTTCAATCTTGTCATCCATTCAGCTGTCTGTTCGTTCGTTCGTCTGATCTGCTTATTCTGCATTACTTCAGCCCTTTCTTCCCTACTTTCTCGTCTCCCTCGGCATCAATCTTACCACCAACCCTGGCAACAACACCGCTATGAGTAGAATAGTAGGTAATCATACCAAGACTGGTCCTTCGACAATCTGACCCGGCCAACTAGGCGAATCCCCTGCATCCCCTCCTTTCCGCCCATTTCCTTCCCTTATGATTTCCCTACCTCGCCCCCTTAAACTCCGTCCGGAACGTGAATTCCCATCTTATTTCTGGCCAGTTTCTGCAAAGCATCGCGTCCTCCCGTCGAGCTTCCCCTTCATAAATGAGATGAGTCCTTCCCTGCCACCTCTTCCCTTCCGAGTAATGCATAAAAAAATGTACAATGGTTGCTTTGATGAATGAAGAGTCCTCTCGACACGACATGCCTTCCGACAATTTATAATCTCACACGTGAAATCCTCCATTTTTCGTCGCTCCCGGCCGTCGTCCGTCCTTATCCCGAATACGTGTACAGGGAACGCCTCCTATCGCCCGAATGCCGTTTGAAAAAAATCCTTAACAAGCTCCCATTTTACGTAAATGGAAGTAAATTGTGAAATGTTGAGACAGAGTACTGCCGCCCTCCTGGCCTGCTATGTGTTGAAAGAAGTATGTGTACGCCAAGTAATGCTATGTTCTCGAAGTGGTCGTCTGAGAGGATCGTGGAGAACCTGCTCCACCAAATTATAGAAGTTCCCCCTCACTTCTTTTTGTTGTCCTGGTCTAATGAGTATTATCGTCGGAAAGGTTCCTCCCATCTCTATTTTCCAATTCGTGGGCTAGCCATCGGGCTCACGACATCTAGAGGAGCGTGGTGGAGCGCTGGCTGTCCTTCCGTCTCGCCATATTGTCCACTTTCCTTCTTCTCAAGAACGTCCTTGACCCATGTAGAAACCTCTAGGTCTTCCGTGCTTGAATGGCTGAGATCTAATTTCCCAGCTGCACCAGCAACTGCTTCGGCGCTGGCTTCGTTCTCTTCTGCTTCCTCGTCTTCTTCCGTGATGGTCTCCGGCTTCGTTAGGTCCTTGAGCCATTCTGAGGCTAGCAGAGCCTGATAAGTTGGTCGCAACTTAGGCACTTTGTTGAGACACCCGTGCACGAATGTGCGTGCGGCTTCTGAATACCTATTCGGCAAATCGGGTGGGTCTCCTTCGACGATAGCCTATGGATAATGGTCAGATCATCTAATTGAGAACAAAAGTAAGCTCGACCGTTCACTTACGCTGAGTTGACTAAATATTGTTGAGGACACCTCTGGAGGATAGGGATATTTCCCCATGCCACATTCGATGATTGTTAGACCCAAGCTCCATATGTCACTCTGGACGCTATAGGTGCCATCTCCTGCGCCAGCCTGCATAAAACTCCCGCCTGAGATTCTCTCAGGGGCCATGTAACTTTGACATCCAATGTTGGTCTTGGCGATGCTCGCTACAAGGTTACCGCTCACGCCAAAGTCGCAAATCTTGACCTGACCTTGAGTATTTATGAGAATGTTAGTGGGCTTGACATCGCGATGGATGATATTGTGCTTGTCCTTCAACTCTTTGAGGCCCATCACGGTGCAGTACGTGATCTTGCGGAGCACATTCTCCGGAATGCCCCCTAAATAGAGCTTGTCGATTGAACCGCCGTCCATGTATTCAAGACACATATACACAGCGCTCTCCTGGAAGAAAGCTCCGTAGAATTCGATGATGTACGGAGATGCGCATTCGTGCAAGATTACCAATTCCTTCAAGATAGTTGTCAATTTGGCCTCGTCTAGTTCCAGTCGTATTTCCTTCATAGCCATAACCGTCCCGGTAGTAGAGCCGCTCTTGGTTTCAGCGTCCGCCTTGTCTTGCGCAACTGTCGGGATATTCGCTAAGGACGTTGGTTTGAAAGAGGAAAGACCCGGACCGAAACGTGGGAATCGCGGCTTTGTATGTCTCACCTTGAAGACAGTGCCGTAGTTGCCTTTTCCCAGCTCATCCAACTTCTCAACTTCGTCAAGCGATATCCTAAAGACGGACCCATCCGAGAAATCAACTCCCTTGTTGGTGATGATCGCCTTGCCCTTGAATGTCAGATACCCCTTTTCAGAATCGATATACTCCTCGAATTGCTTCATTTGTGACATGTGGGTACTCCCGTTCTGGGTGGGCAACCCCTGAGGAACGCCACCAAAACCGCCAGATCCGGGCGAAGGAGGCGGGGCTCCTCCACCCATGTCCCCAAGCTTTAGTCCGAATCGTCTCTTATTTGCTAAGCCACCACCTCCGGAAGGCACTGAGGGTACGACGGGGGCCGATTTGGGAAACGAGGGAGCACCGGGTCTCTGAGGAGGTCCGGGCATCTGAAGATGTCTAGGTAGACCACCTAGGACCGGGCCACCTCCAGATGACCCAGAAGGTGGGGTACCTTGTGGTGAAGTCATTGAGCTACCTTGACGTGACAAGTGGAAAGCTCGCATCTTGGCGTTGATATCTTCGGGAAGACGACCGCTAGACATGTGCGCACCTGTAGCAGCAGGACGTCTAGCATTAGACAATACTCCTATATGTGTAGAGGAGGCGGTCATTGGGTGACCCGGGTTTTGCGGATCAGACACAGAACGCAAGGACGGCATTCTTCTAGGTAGATCAGAAAGACTTTCGTCCGGTGTATCGGTCGGTGTTGTGGCTTCTGAGGAATCGACTGAGCCGGGCGACGTGGGGCTACCTAGGACATCCCTATCTATCAGCTCATCTGGCGTCGCAGGCAGCGAGTCTGGGTCGTGATGTTCGCCAGCCATTGTAAAGGTTCTGGCGTATGAAAAAGAGGAGAGCTCTAAAGATGCGCTTCTACTATCATCACCGACTAGTAGCCAGTAGGGAGACTTTCTCTGTGTCGCTCAGTTGACAGAAGTCGATATAATGGTATGGGTAGTAGGATAGTAGTAGTTTGGACAGGTTAGAGTAAGTTGGCGGGTTGTCGGGTTGGCGGATTTGCAAGGAGTGAATAATACAGCAAGTAATAAAGTTAAACTGTCGACTTGGTGATCAGCAAGGAATGTCGGGTTGGCGTTATGAAGCAGATATGGAAATTTTTCTTCGCAGGTGAAAAAAAGGTGGCAAAAGGCGCAGTACCGATTCGTCGGCACAAGGGACTCTGAATCGTCTACAGCATGATTTTATTTGGTTAGCGATTTATGGTTCTTAACGGAGGAGTCGGAGCCCGAGCTTGACTCTGTTCGGGTACTTTGAGTACTTTGAGGTGTTATTGGTGTTATTGGGTTTCCTTGGGTTCCATCTATCGCGAACAAGCCGCTAGGATCTTGCCTGACGACCCAGACTACCCAGACTACCCAAACAACCTTATGAGGTAACCAATGTAGGGCTGCACGAACCTTGTCAAATTCGAGACACTAGCTTGAGCTGCCCAATTGTGATATTCATTCAGCTGTCAATTTCTCGGCAGGTCGGTAGTATGCTAGTGCGCAAAGGATGAGAAAAAGTAGTATGTAATATGTAGTATAGACGGGAGTATAGTAGTATTGAGATTCTCTGGGTTCGTTAGGGACGAATTGGCAACGACGGATGCAAGTGGGCTATGCTTGACCGGTACCACTATGTAATTACCTAGGTACCCGTAGCAGCCGTAGGCCGGCAAGGTAGGAGAGAGACTGACTGACTGACGATTCTGACGATTCTGACGATTCTGACGATTGTTAAGGTGTGGAACCTCTTCAGACGTGTCTTCTCTTCCTTGGGCCTTTGAAAAAATTCAGAAGATTTTGGAGCTCACAGGCTCAGTCTAGTAACATGAACGGGGTGAGATCGACTTTGGATTGTTAGAGTTGCTAGGATTTGCCTGGATTCGCTTGGTAGCTTTGTTGGAGATGGATGATTTAATGATTTAATGGTTTGGGGGGAACAAATTGGGGGACGTCAATGGTCGTCAATGGTCGTAGTATCCGTACATTTTAGTGGATGATTGGGTGGCAGCTGCGATGGGCAGTATGGGTTGACTGGGTTGACTGGGTTGGGTGGGATGTGCCCCGCGTTTCTATCTTCTCTCAAATGCTGAGACTTCCAAGGTTGCTGAGCCTCTGAGGTTATTGACGAACCTCACGTGGTCCTAGCTTAAAGCTTTTTTTGTGCTGGTCCAATCAGATGGGTTTGATAGGTTTGATAATAAGTACGAAACAATGATTGCAGATCATCAAAGATCGAATTCTTGTCAACTCGATCTCTCTTTTTCATTTCTGCTTAATAAACCTGACAACTTGGGAATTATACTAGATCATTTTAAGTAACCTGGAAGACCGATCATAGCATGGTTGTTTTGAAAGGTCTCAAGGTAGGCATGTATGTATCCACTATCTAGTACGGTACCCTAGATACCTAGTCAAGCAAGCAAGACTGGCAGGACGGGCAAGTAGGTACTGTAGTTTCAAGTGACGAACATTGAAAAATAAAATCTTTGCGTCACATATATGGGGCTCGCTAGAAAACCTCTGGCTGACAACGGTAGGATGGTCACTCTAACTGCACATGTGGTTAGGCAAAACCTGAAAAGAATATGAAGCTTGAACGAGATCAACTATGGTTGGAGAGATTTGCTGCCATACAACCAGACTCCGGGGTGGGGGGACATCACAATTATCACGAGCCGACTTGAATATGCAGCTGGGGAATGATTTTGGCATGCTGCAATACATCACACACCACACAGCCCAATGCCAGCGCTGACAACAATCGGTGATCTTTCCCTCATAATGCCTTACCACCCCGCAAATGATGCTGTCAAAGTCGTACCGTAGATAGGCTGCATGGAATTCCGGAATTCCAAGGCAAAGTGAGCCACTCTGCCACCCCGTCAGCAAGGTACAGAGACCCTTAAGTCTTATGTACATCATCTTTGAGCTAATTTCTATACATGCGTCTCATGACGAGAGGAAGTATAAAGAACCCGACGAGTATTGTACTTCCCGACTACGTGTTTCACCATCGCCCCTTGGAAATTTCTAGTCGAAGGTTTGAGTTGTTAATCTGTCGAACCACCTCGATGTCTGGAAGAATGATAAGAGTGGCTCAGAATAAACCTTGGAACTTGGAACTTCAGGTTGAATTTTTTAGCGCCTTCTGTCAAGCCACAGCTATTACGTATGCAATTTTACCTGGCAACTGATAAGATCAAATAACGTCATCGCCACTATCACAGAATCGTCATCACTTTTTCTCAACCCAATTAGAGGCATCTTTATCTTTCTGCCTACAACTCGAAGACGGTTATTCCGGACAAGTCGCATTGTATGTATTTATCGTCGATTTGACCTATCGGCGACGATGTTGTATAGGTTCTGCATACCAAGTCTGGTCTGCTCGGGCTGCTCGGGATAGCCTGCTTGATTCCAGTAGTATTGGCGATGTCCACGTACTTACATAGGATGTAGGTAGGCTTCAGCCGGATGTCATTCGCCCTTGGCTGCATCGTGGAATTTGCATGGCCTCGTCAGCCCCGACGGCTTGAAGCACGAATGACAACGTAACACAGCAGCTGGATTTCACCTCTCGGGTTATGCGGCGTATCGATTAATCGTTCAGCTAATTCCATTTTAACGCAAGATGAATGAGGTTCAAGATTCGAGGTTAGGTCCATCAGGTGGGATAGGATTACCTAATAAGATCATGACTAAGGTATGAGATACCTAGTATCAGTCTCTAGTATAACTAACCCTAAGACTCGGGAATGAGAAGGACCTCGGACTGTCTAGACGGTGTGTTTTGTATTATGAATTACTTTTGAAAATCGAATTGATATAGCTAGGCATACATATACCTAATCGAACGAACATCGACAGATTCTTCAAATGTCAAAATTGTCTCAGTGGATCAGATGTGGCCTTAGTACGGGGTAAACAGAGTAAGCGTAATGAGCCAAGAGTTGTTATCTGCGCACGTTGGCGGTTTGAGCGGGCTGAGTGGTATCGTGAGAAGCCCTAAAGAGTTTATTCTGCAGCTTTTGCATTGGCATTGCCTAGATAGTTACGAGCAAATCACATCATTATAGCATAAACATATCTCATGTGCAGTATGTCACTGATATATGTAGGTATGTGATAGAACTCGAGGAATACATGTGCATATGTATGTCTTTCGGATTTCCAAAGTTCCGTTAGAATTAACGAACATTTGCTATTTTGATGCTGTTGATATGGGCTGTATGGGCGGGCAGGACAGTTGATACAGTAAGTACCGAGACAGAGGCGTCATGGTGTAGCAATTTTAATGTTTCTTTTAACGCTTTTAATGTTGTTCTGATTGAAACGAATTGAAGTGGGATTGAAGTTGATTGAGGTCTCCGACTTGGCGGTACGTACTACTTGAGTGTCGGGCTACGGGGTTTTCTTGCGCCCCCATACCATATGTATTGGTAACACTTGCACTTGCACTTGCACATGTTGCGACCGTATGCGACAAAGAAAGCCTGAAGATTTGTTTTAGCGGCGATCATGAACCAATCATTTCATACGACATACCTAAAGTGGTATCCACTTGTAGCGGACCTGCAGGTCTCGCCTCAACTGCTGCGCTAGCCACAGCAAAATTCGCGATCTAAATCTAGAAATGGCTAGAGATCTCCAGGGCGGACTCTAAAAGCAGAATTACCCGGCGACCTTCAGAGAGTCGAGGCTCATCCTTTGATACCCTTGATCCATTTCTCAACTGATCGTTCCGTCTATTCTTTCCATTCTTCCTACTTAATTTTTCAATCCATACGTCTGGGCACGGCTGGGCAAAAAGTCCCTTGTGGTATTAATTCAAAAAGTAACCTCCTTTCCAAGTTGTTACTTTACTTTTTGTTTATTCCTTTATTCTTCCCTTTTGGCATTTTCGCTTCTTAAGGGATTTGAGGGATTACATATCCTATCATTTCATATCCATTATCCCTTCGTATTTCCGACCACCTCTCCTCGGTGTCTTCGGTCTTACTTTTGACGACTCTGCAGCTGGTCTGAATAGCGCTGGGATTTCTTGAAGAAATCACACACGAACATAATATCGTGGCTATCGTAACTGTGAATTAGGCGACAGCGTTTATCACCCGTCGCTCTACCGATCTGCCACGTAAAGTCTACCTACTAGGTAATCAAGGAATCCTTTCGGTCATACGATTGCGCAATTCTACCGCTAGCGTCCGTCAAAATATAAGAACAAACAACGGGCATCGAAACACTATCCTTTCTCATTAATATATATCTATCAAGTTGGATATGTTGCAAAATATGGATTGGACTTCGACGTACCCGACTTCCTTTCGGGCCAACAACCCTTCGTTGAACTGGGTACCTGAACCGACGGCGTTGACGATACTTAAGAAGCCTCACGATTCCCATCCTTCCCTTGACCACTTAATATTGTTGGTCTTCGAAGCTGTACTGGAAGTCGTCTGCGTTAGCTTGCCCGGATATGTCATCGCAAGGTTAGGGCATTTCGATGCCGATAAGCAGAAGTTCCTAGCGAATCTCAATGTTATGCTGTTTACGCCATGCCTAAGTATGCACATCCTATGATTGCGCCTATCTTGACGATTTGCTAATAGATAAATAGTCTTTACCAAATTGGCATCGCAACTTAATGCCGACAAATTAATCGACCTCGCAGTAATACCTTTCATCTTTATCATACAGACTGCCGTCTCGTATATGGTATCGGTAGGTGTATCCAAGGCATTCCGGTTTGGGAAACGTCCGGCGAACTTCGTAACGGCAATGGGTGTGTTCGGAAACTCCAACTCGTTACCTATTTCACTAGTGATCTCGCTGTCGCAAACTTTGAAGGGACTTCATTGGGACAGGATACCGGGCGATAATGACGATGAAGTAGCCGCACGCGGTATCTTGTATCTCCTAATCTTCCAGCAGCTTGGACAATTGGTTAGATGGAGCTGGGGATACCACGTCTTGCTAGCGCCTAAGAGCCGATACGAGGAGTACCAGAACGAAACGGTCGAAGAAGGAAGATACCGGGATAGCGCCTCCCAAGATGCCTTGATACCAGGTCTAGATGGAAATGCTGCGGTAGAGAACGACTCGGATAGCTCGGATGGGTCAGAAGTATATGAGCCGGCCGGTCGGACTCCAGTGGCTGGAACGTCGGTAGCATCCCCGGATGACTCGGATGACGAGGCTAGCACACCGAGACGTATAGCGAAGAAACACGACAATGGTTCTAATGGCGTCAACGGGCATTATGTAACGACCGGACCCGGTGATATCATGACATTCCCTCGCATGCACGAGCTGAACGACCCGGAGATTCCAAGTGGAGTCCAAGGTTATTACGTTCGCGTAAAGCTCGGTGTTAAGAGGACCGCCGCATCTGCCGAACAACACGTTGTCGACTTATCTAAGCGTATATACCAACGCTTCCCTCGCCCGGTCCAAACTGCCTTAGCCGGTATGTGGAGAGGATGGCTACGTGTGTATCATTTCCTGTGGGAGTTCATGAACCCACCGCTATGGGCCATGCTTTGCGCTATCGTTGTAGCTTCGGTACCTGATCTGCAACGACTTTTCTTCAAAGAAGGGACGTTCGTCAACAACAGTGTGACCAGAGCTGTATCCCAAAGCGGTGGTGTCGCTGTGCCTCTTATTCTTGTTGTATTAGGTGCCAACCTAGCCCGAAACACGCAAAACCATACGACTAGGGATCCGGAAGAAGAGAAGATCGGGAAGAAACTTCTTGTAGCTTCGCTCATTAGCCGTATGCTGCTCCCTACCCTCATCATGGCCCCCATTCTAGCACTCTTTGCCAAGTATGTCCCGGTTAGCATTCTTGACGACCCGATATTCGTCATCGTCTGCTTTCTCCTCACGGGTGCGCCGAGTGCTTTGCAACTGGCACAGATCTGCCAGATCAACGAAGTGTACGAAGGAGTCATGTCCAAGATCTTGTTCCAGAGCTATGTTATTTGGTAAGTTGTGATGTGCGTCACTTGTCTAGAATTATCACTAATGGCTTTTAGGATCCTCCCTTCGACACTAGTGCTTGTCATGATGGCACTCGAAACGGTTGAATGGGCTAAGTGATGCGCAGAGTGATCGATACTCGGTTCTCACGATTGTATTTGTACGAAATTATGTGCGATGTGCGAACAAAAGAGAAATTATGGAATAAGAGAAATTGGAGTAAAAAAGGGTACAAAAGCCAAGGCGTTCGCAATTTGCCTCCATGAGAGAGCATGCACGCCACGGCCCAGCAAAACGGGTTCGACCCTAATGCGCAGCACCAATATATAATACAGTGACGGGCCATTTACTGGGCACCGACATGCCAGCAATAGGGTCCGTTTTGTACATTGCGCACCTAGGAGGTTATTACAGGTCTATGGGATGGATAGATGCTCTGGATAAATTCCGAGTTGGTTCCCTTGGAAGTATATAATTCGAGCCACCCTCTCTGAATCGTATCAGACATATGAGCTTGTACGACGTATGTGTGTATGTGTGTAGCATGTGACGACAGTAATTCGCGAAGTACTAGTTTGTACTTACTCTTGAGGTGATTCAGCATCAATGTACTGGTAAGATCTCAGGGCTGAGAGACGGAATTCGCAATTCGCAATGATGTCCGAGATATGCATGTATCGAAGTTACGCCCCGGACAGTAAATGCCCCGCGGCGTCATACGATAAACGGAGGTAACACCAACCAACCAACCCCTCCATACGATCCAGTGTCTCCAGGCTTCCAGGCAACCTAAAATCTACCCACAAGTACGGATTGCGCTAGATTAGCGTGCTGAGTCGGGTTACGCCGTTTTAATTATGAAAAGTGATGTAACCTGCATCCCGCGTCTTACTTTTTTACTTTCTTACAACTTACATACAATTCGCACTCCTTTTTTCTTTTTTATTCAACCAATTCTATATGAATATGGTAGTTGAATACTCGTGATTCAAATTGAGCTTCGTATTCATTTCTCATTCAATTCTCACGTATTCAATATAGGTCGTAAAAAGAAACCTCGTCACCAGAAAGGGTCAATCCCAAACCCGTGGTCAAGACGCAAGATGGGTCAAGAACAATCTAGCCTCGTCGACCCGGACACTGCCCCGGACACCTTGTCCGAGCGCAGCCTTCATGCCGTCGCCCAACTTATCAAGAAGGGTAACGCGAAGAAAATCGTGGTCATGACCGGCGCCGGTATCTCTACCGCAGCTGGAAGTAAGTTCAACCCTCAATGTGATAGTTATGCCTGATGATATACATCAATACATCTACTGTTTTATATATTTCATATTAAATTTCATTAATCATATTCACATACACCGTAACACATCACTCACAACGGTACAGTCCCCGATTTCCGCTCTCCCAAGACGGGCTTGTACCACAATCTCTCACGTTTCAATCTCCCCCACCCTGAAGCCGTCTTCGAGATCGACTTCTTCCGCCGCAACCCGGCTCCCTTCTATCTGCTAGCCAAGGAGCTGTACCCGGGCAACTTCAGCCCGACCATCTCGCACGTGTTCATCGCGCTGCTGGCGAAGAAGGGCCTGCTGCGCATGCTCTTCACGCAGAACATCGACTGCCTCGAGCGCACCGCCGGCGTGCCTCCCAACAAGATCGTCGAGGCCCACGGCAGCTTCGCCTCACAGCGGTGCGTCGAGTGCCGCACCGAGTTCCCCGACGCCATGATGCATGACTTCGTAAAGCGCGGCGAGGCCCCCCACTGCGTCCGCGAGGTCTGCAAGGGCCTCGTCAAGCCCGACATCGTCTTCTTCGGTGAGCAGCTGCCCGAGACTTTCTACAACAACATCAACGTCACCGCCACCGCCGACCTCGTGCTCGTCATGGGCACCAGTCTACTCGTTCACCCCTTCGCCGGCCTGCCGCGCAACGCGCGCGAGCGTGTGCCTCGCGTCCTGTTCAACCTCGAGCGTGTGGGTGACCTGGGCACGCGCGCGGATGACGTGCTGGTTCTAGGCGACTGCGACTCCGGAGTCCGCAAGCTGGCGGACGAGCTAGGCTGGCGGGACGAACTCGAAGCGAAGTGGCGCAGCCTCGTGGGCGACAAGGAGGCGAACCGCCAGCTGTCCAAGACGGCGAAGGAGGAGGCCATCGAGGACGAGCTGGACCAGCTCGTCGGCGACATGGGGGATAAGTTGGCTATCTCCTCAGGCACCGAGGACGACGGACCCGATGCTAACGTCGGGAAGCAGAAAGAGCGCGGCGCGGCGCGCGAGTCGGAGGATGTTGCGGGCGTACCTAAGGCGGCTGATGCGGAGAAGCTCGTGGATGACAGCGTGCCGGTTTCATCGGCGGCTGGTGAGAAGAGCCCGGAACGAGGACAGGGTCACGGAGGCAAGGAGAAGGCAGAAGAGAAGAAGCACAGCAAGGAGGAGTTGACTTTCGAGCCCTTGAAACCTACGACCGAGAAGCCTGTTACGGAGGAGGGCGGTAGCAAGGCAGAAGACCAAGGCGGAGGCGATAAACCCGCAGTATAAGTCTGATCTGGTCTAGTCTGGTCTTTGCGCGCGCTGCCATTGATGCATATATGAAAACAGGGTGATGACAATGACGACGAGACGACAACGGCGGAAATATTGCGGTTCAATTTGCGGTTGCGCGGTTATGTCCGGCCACGTATAGGAAGTGGTGCCTGGGCGGTTGTACGTATAGCTTCCGTGTATGCTAAGTGAGAAATATACCCATGCGCTTTTTCTAGGGAACGGAATTACGCTTTCTTGCTTGCTTGCTAGTTAAGGTGAAATTGCTAATGTGAAGAAATGAAAATGTCACCTTCTAGATAGTCGTATTACTGAGGCCTATTGGGAATTCCGCCATCATATGCCTAAGCCGGAAGGGAGAGGTAGTAGGGGGTAATTTTCAAAGTCACCTATAGTGGTTAATAGGGGTGGATCGTATATCTAGACGACTAAAATATCTCACCAATCGACCCAAGTACCTAGGTGAAGTCTAAATGGCGGATATACGCTACATTACACGTATAGGTAATATCACTCAACAACACGCAGGACAAGCCAAGCCAAGCCAACTTAATCAGCACTCGACCGCGTGCTAATACTCATTAACAATATACACTAAACCTAACCCTACGTGGACGTAGACGGAGCTACGTCAAGATGCGAATTTTTCCATCCCATCCCTCCAAATACAGTAACACAGTAACAGTAAAACGTACCTCCAACACGAACGCACTCGGACAGACAGAGACATCCAATGTAGATAGGAATCTGCCTCCCCAACCAAGCGCCCACGCGCGGGTTCTCTCTCTCTCTGCTCTGCTGTCCTCCGAAAATACACGCTAGATATATGCAAGAAAGGATCCGCCGAACGCTGAAATACCGAAGAAATGCTGCCAACGATGATGATAATGATGATGGTACATGATGTACATGATAAATGCTATGCTAAAAACCCTGGGTAGATATAACCTAAAAAACGATTCCCGATCCGAAACGCCCAATTTTTTCAAAGCCTAGAACGTCGAAGGTGGGGGTATCTCGGCTGCAAAAAAAAAAACATGCGATGCAATAAGGGGGTTTACAGACAAAGGGAACGAAGGTTGTTAAAAAAACGAATGCTGCCATGATGATGCCCTAGAAAGATGTCGCCGCCGGTCCCGCTCGTAGCTGTACAGAACGCAAGTTTAAATGCAGAGGCGCCTAGATGAACCCTCCCCCGAAGTCGTCTCCCACGATCGCTGGGCTCCTGAGCCCGTGGCCCACGTTCACGGTTACCGTGTTCGCTCTAGGCGGTGGCAGTCTGGCCGGTGACGGCGAGGACTCGTAATCCCTGAATCCTGGCGACACAGGCACAGTCTCGGAACGCTTTGGCGGGTATCGTGGAAACCTGCCCATCAATGGCGTCTCATCCCGTCGTAGCGGTGGTTGCTCGAGGGTAGGCGTCATGGGTCTACTGAAATTGAAAGACCGAAACCCGAACGGTGATTCGGAACGTCCAACAACGCCTTGCGGCAGCACGCGTGGTGGCGTCTCCAGTGGGGAGTCGGCTCTCATAAAAGGTGACTCGGCGCGGTATGATGGCGTGCCTTCGAACGACGATGCGGTAGGTGAGGGCATGGGCCATTGAGAAGAGTCGGGCGTCGGTGCGTTGCGATGTCCCATGCACGGGGCCATAAGCTGATCGTCCATATCGTCATCGTCCAGGGCGAACGTTTGGATGTGCAGATTAGATCGGGCGCCTGCCTTCAGCGGTGGTGGCGCAAGTTGGGCGTCGATCGGCAGGAAACGTGGGCTAGCTAGAGGACCATATTGAGGTAGCAGGGGACTATCGGGAGAAGTCGGACGCGAGCTATCTTGAGATACTCTGCGGGATTGAGGTTGGGACTGAGGTTGGATCACGTATTCGTCCACTGCGGGCCGGCGTACATTCTTAGTATTTGGTCTACTAGGTCTCCCTTGTGCGCCAAATGCACTAGGTGGTGGTCCATTCCTATCCCTCATAGGTCTGCGCGAGCTCTCGCCGGTTGGAGTGTGCGGCCGATGGTCCATCATAAACGGTGCAGGTGGATATGTACCAGCACGGTCCGGCGTCCTCGGGCGAGGGTCAAGATTCAACGGCGGGGGTCGCACGAGCTGCCGTGCCTGAGATCCGAACGTTCTAGGCAGCTGGATAGGTTCATCTGCAAACATTTTCTCCAAATCTTCTAACTTTATCTCCATACTCATCTTATGATGAGTAATAGAAGTCATGGTATCGCGTCTAGCCTCGACCGACTGAATCACCGGTTCGCACCACAGATTCATCATATTACCTGTGGCTTTCTCCTCGCTACCACGGGGCGTTGATACGGGCGACGGGATGGACGTTGGTCCGTAGCTTGGCATATCCCATGCATTTTGCACTGCCTTGAGATTCGTCGTCACGTTCCTTTGGCTGCCTCTGCTCGACGGGCGGAACATTTCATCATTGAATGCTGGTCGTCCACGGACTGGGCTCTGGCGGTCCATATCCTTGACGGACTGCGGAGGAGACGGGGGCTTCCTTGGCGACTGGCACATATTCGGCGGTTCGACGGTCTGCGGAGTGTGGCTCGGCTTTCTTATCCTTAGAGGCACTAGGGGCTTCGGGGATTCGTCGTCTCTGGAAGTAGGAGCTTCGCCCTTAGGAATATCCAGCTTGAGACCGAGCTGTTCTAACGGTGACCTTGACGCAGACAACGCGGCTAGCGTTGGACCCCTAGTAGAGTGCATATCGAGGGGATTCATCCAGGTTGGTTGCTGCTTCACGGGAGTGGCTGGTCGAGATGGGTTTCGTATCGGTACTGGCGGTACTGATGCTAAGTCCGAGGTCGAGGCATTGAACCGATTCGAGCCCATGTTAGGATTCGATGCCCATTGCTTGAGGTTCGGGTGAAAAGATTCAGTAAGTTCGGACAAGCTCATAGCTCCAACGCCACCGTTCCCGGATCCGTAAGGAGAAGCTTTCGTCCGCGAAGCTGTGACCTTACCCGTATACGACGTGTCGGGGCGAGAAGCTGGGTACGCGGTCCTGTCAGGCGCGTTCTTTCCATCCTGCTTCCCAAGCAGAGCATCTTGCTCATGTTTTCGGCGTAGCTGATTTGACGAAGCATCTGCTTCATTGGCTAGCTTCCTGTATACCGTTAATAGAAATTCCCACGTAATTTTAATTTTCAGCTTACTTCTTTTTGTCGCCGCCACCGATCCGAAACCCGAAGAAAGAGACCATCTTGTTCCTCAAAAAATAAACATTAACCGCTTTCCTCCTCCGGCAAGGTTACCGTACGCTCGCTCTAACAGTCGGGGGCAACAGCAGAATAGAACATCAAGAGAGAGAAAAAAAAACAAAGAAAATTCAGCTATCTGTAATATTCAGAAAGGATATGCTCGGACCGCAGAAAGTGAACAAGGTCCGGCGACAGGATCGCGTCTAACAGCGGGGTTGAAACGAGGATGCTAGCAATCCATGTCGATCGTAATAGGGACAAGGAGCAAGACGTCACGATATAATCGACGGTGTTAGGCAGGATGCCAAGTGAGATCCTGGAGGCTTCGTAAATAAAATAAATCAGAAAGCAATTGGCTCCTCTTTGAAGAAATGGTTAAAACAAGGTTGAAAAGTGCTTATAGGTGTGCTGAAGGAATTGGAGATGGGATTTGGAGATTCTGCAAATATCACGCCTCGCGTACGTGTATTGGTAGCCAAGGTAGTATTTAAAATGCCAAGACAAAAAGGGTTCTATTACTGATGATACCCAAAGTTTCTCTCGTTCCCGACGGTGAAGTTAGGCATGAATTAAGCAAATCGTGAGAACGAGAAAGGAGTGTATAATAGCATTGAAATATCACGACAATGGGAAATAGACATTATGCATGGCAGACAGAGGAAGATACAGAGAGATGTATGTAACGGTTGTAATGGTGATCGATCATTTAGAAGATGAGAATTGACAAGAGAGCGTGAGACCCGAAAGGGAAAACCGCTACGGCTCCATAAAATTCAGGGGAAGAACCTTAACAAGGGGGCAGATCACCCATGTCTAGGCTCTTGGCAGGGTGTCCCTTGCTCTAAGTTGTGTCATCATTTTCCCCTTTCGATTCTACCTGCAGCCAAACTGTACCCAGATAGTCAAACAGTTTGTTTGGTACAGAATAAACTTGGAGCATGTTCCAGCCTCGATAAAGTGGAAGCGATATCTTCGAGCCGCATAAATCGCTGATATGAGACGAAATCTTTTGGGTCGTCCTCTCTTGCCGACACGTGCAGTAAACCCTGTACTATAAACCGGGCTCATATCAAATCATATTATTTGAGTGGGTTGTTAAGTCTGTCGGTAACACCGGTTACCCCTTTCAGTTTTCAGACTCTACTGTGCAATAAGAAAGCTTAAACCAGATACGATGATGATTTCCTCACTTGATAAAAAGGGATAACGGAAATCTAGATTATCGAGTTCAATGTTGTATATCTCAAAAATCTCTAGATCCCCTTCGTTTCTTCGGTCAGAGCTTGGAGGCGGAATACTATTATGTATAGTTATGAAACATAAAACAGGGATGAAGCTTTTTGGCTCGGAGCCATCCGAAGCCTCACACTAAAACAGCCCCAATGAAACGTTTTAACCGACGCGAGCCACCCGAAACTGAGCCATGATGGTGCTAGCGTCTGCAACTTGTAAATAGCTTGTGCATTTTGTGCCCCTTATCAGACTATCGTGGACACACTGCTAAGGGATATCAGTATTGATGACTATAACGATGTCTCAGTGATGATAATATGATATATGACGACAACTTAATTTTCCTCCCCCGGCTAATATCACCTCGTTGCAAACTATAACAGGAGAGTGGACGAGAAGCATCGCAGACGTGTTCATGCAGAAGGGATATTGCTTTAGCCGCAGTCTTAATGAGACCAGGGGCTTTTAAAGAGCCCTTCTTATGCCCTTTCGATTCCCAGGTGTAAATCAGAGATATTTTTAATCATCTCCACCAACAATACAGCACCCGAGTTCGCTTCGTGTCACAGACTTTTCCGTAGAATATTCTATGCCATCGTGGGTCAGCTACCAGCAAAGGAGACATGGAGACATGGTGTTGAAACAGGGCCAAAGAACTCCTATGGTACGATGTCAAGTTTTCAAACTTGTATGTAAATTAGAGGACGTGATTTTTCTTCCAGATATGACTAGATTATCTTATCGATCTTGAACGGTGCTCTAGAGCTATGCGGAATACTGAATAAAAGCCTAACCATCCCCGACACTGTTCCCCCTTTCTTTCTCTAAGTCTCTCACAATCGCTAAATACTAAGCTGCATTAGATAGATAGTCTACGATGCATACCTATATGTAGACTCTAGAGAAATTACCCCTAAATCTTAAAAAGTTTTTTACATTAGGTACCTACCTAGGCATACTATTCTGTCGGAATATAAAAGCCCACAAACACCAAATATACGACATTCTGCT
Source organism: Annulohypoxylon bovei var. microspora (assembly GCA_022836615.1). Taxonomy (NCBI): domain Eukaryota; kingdom Fungi; phylum Ascomycota; class Sordariomycetes; order Xylariales; family Hypoxylaceae; genus Annulohypoxylon; species Annulohypoxylon bovei. The sequence goes on along the minus strand of MU405219.1, from coordinate 41,448 downwards.
GGGTACCTAAAGATGAATTATATTTATAATTCAAGTAGATTCAAATTTTCATAACGAGACAGTCACTTTAGCAGTACAGTAGTCATTATTCAAACCTCGTCGACCCAGCGAACCAATGTCGGACTACCTATGTTCTGCGTTGAAAATTCGCTTCAGCCTACATAGTACAATAACAAGCTCGTTCATGCGAACCTATATTACTTACTTACATTAATTCTTCGGATATACGCGGGTCCACCTCTAATATACCTAGCTATTCCTATCGTATTAATCATATCTTAAACTCTTAGACCTACATACATACATACATACCTAGGTACCCACCCCCGATGCTTTACTTCAGCCCCCCACAGCTTGCATACTAGCCCGAATTCATTGGTTGTTGGCTTCTATTAATCATCCCGACTACTCTCATGGGAGCCTTCGCGATAGCCTATTCACTTGATCTATGGGTTATCTTAGGTTCCACAACCTTGAGCTCGTCATAGAGGACCTACCCTACCTATGTACCTAATCATGCAAGATTCTTGATACATTTTTTGCACTCCTCATGGGACCAGGTTGATTTAGCCTTTAGGTAATAATACTTCTCGTCCAATGGCAGCAAACAAGATAGTATCTACCTGTATATACCTACCTAGGTACGTACATACATACTTGGTCCCAAGGGCGTCCTCCAATAAAGTGTTTTCTCCTTTTCATATCATTTTCTCAGCGACGGCTTGGTTATGTTCAGCAGCATGGAAATTTATAGTTGCAATTTTGATAAGTAACTGTACGTATATAGGGACTCGTGATTTCAATGAATTAGGAAAAATAGCAGAAAATCAGCGAAAGGGGACTTTATGCACTAGGTAGGTAAATATGACATTATGTTGCATGAACAGGACAAGAAACATGAAAAGAGAAGCCTGATCATATTAATGTTCCACCTGGTGAGGCAACCTTAAGTGCTAGTAACCATAGCAGTTGCCGCGCAACAAATTAGAACGAAGCCTTTTGGTATCCTACGTAGAGCTAGATCATCGGGAAATATGGTCAAGTGGTATAATTACTACCTACGCAAGACGGCTCTCAAGATGTAAATGTCAAAAAGCCCAATATGTATTCCAGGAGGTATCTCTTTAATATACTTCCATGATGTATCCTCCTAGCCCGCAGTGTAAGAAGACACAGGCAAACCCTTCCTTTCTCTGTACTGGTATCCCAAAACCTCCCTCCCTCCATATCCCCCAATATCCCAAAACATGTATGATCCAACCCCCTAAACCGCCCCATCCCCCGTAGCCATGCCCTGCTTCCGCGCCATATTCAGCGCCTTCAGCTTCGCCGTACCAAAGCCGGCCACGCCATCCTCCTGGTTATCGCCGAGCCAGGGCTTCTTGCTCTCGCCGAGGATGCTGCCGGCGAGGAAATACACCGCCAACCCCACAATGATCAGCACGAAGGCGATGGGGTACAGGAAGTGGATGGCGTAGCCGAAGACGTGGATGCCGATGATGGTGCCCCAGAAGTTGGCGGTCAGCAGCGAGATGTTGTAGAAGGCGGCGGAGGCGATGCGCAGCAGGAACGGCACGACCGAGTAGAAGAAGGCGAGCACGAGCGTGTACCCCACCAGGTACCCGATCACCTCGCCGTTCCACGTCGCCTGCTGGAAGCTCGTGCGGTCGAAGATGGCCGCCTGCACGCCGTTGATGCACATGCCGAACAGGCCCATGAACGACAGCACCTCGTACATCGGGCGCCGGCTGACGTACCACTCCTCGAACACGTTGGTGAGGCCGTAGCACGTGGCGCCCAGCAGCGCGAAGAGGTCGCCCTTCAGCAGGTTCTCCCCCGGGCCGCCGTTGGTGCCCTGGATGTGGTCGCTGGCGAGCAGGAGGCCCATCCCGCCGCAGCAGATCAGGATGCCGAGGATCTGGAAGAGCTTGTACCGCACGCGCAGCAGGAGGAACGAGATGATGACGACGCACACGATGGCCCAGAAGTTGATGAGCTGCGCGGAGAGGATGTTGGTGTAGCGGTAGGCCAGCACGGTGAAATAGTTGCCCTGGACGTCGAGGAAGCTAAGGATGAAGTATTTCCAGCCGTCTACGAGCAGGATCTTGCCGTACTTCTTAGGCCCGTAGGTGTAGACGGTGTAGGTAAGGTAGATGAGCGACAACAGAATGTACGTGAAGACAGTCTGGAAGGCCGGAATAGAAGTGCCAAAGTTGGCCAGGAATGTGGTGAATGTGTTCGTGGCGGTGATGCAGAGAGAGAGCAGCTGCCCTATCAAAAGGACGATCCAGAAATCGGCAGTGGTGAGGTAAGAATACCAGTGAATCTTCTTAGCTTCAATCTGTTGCAATCCGTGGCCGACTGTTTCATTGGTAATATGATCATTACCAGCGGAGCCCTCGTTGCTACTGCCGCCTGTCACGACAACAGTAGTGGTAGGGCCCTCAAACTGGCCCGGTTTTTGATAGTCTGCCATTTCAAATTGCTGAACCTGACTATATCCTTGATGTTGATGATCTCGTCGAAAGTAATCTCGAAGTGTTTGAAAATAAGTAGCTGTGGTGTCTGAAAGTCCCATACAAAAGCGACAGTTGAGACGGGTATCTTGTTGAAATAAAAATGCGCCAACCAGCAATTATGGTTCTCCTTTAGAACCGTTGGTGTTTTTGAATAAGTCTGGGTATCTGAAAAGTGCGAAAACAAAACCCTCCAAGTAAGTCTTTCTTTCCTCCCCTCCTACAAGCGCAAAGACTTCAAGTCGCTTGTAATGAATGTTACCGTAATACGAGCGCGCACATAGGAGGATGTACGCGATTGTGATAGGGAGAAGGCGGGGTTGAGATAGTTGAACAAGAGATCATAAGAATGACAAGTTCATAACGTGTCAGGGTTTTTAATTTATATCTAGTACACTTTTCCCCTTCATAAACGAGGCTAAGATAGTCCAGATGTTAAGGCGACAATTATTCAAGAGTGAAGAAAAAAATGAAGAAAAAGTCGTCCGGTCCGTCTAGGTCGATCGATGTGGTCGGTCGGCGTGGTAGGTTAGACAAGATCTGGGAAGTAACCTCCGTAGAGGGTTGCTAAAGTGGGGACTCGTGGGGTGTTACAGGCCTGCTTGCTTTCGTAAACTTTTTAGATTCGGCCCGTTCATTGGCTATCATATCCCAGCCAGCAGTCTTTTCAGCTAACTAACAAGGCTAGCCCTGGGCTGGCCCGTTCATTATCGCCGGGTACCACCGAGTACCTAGCACATGTTTCCAAAGCCTGGCTGCGGGAGCTCCCATTGGATTCTAACCCGTTGGTAACTTTTAGCGCAATATCTAACTTTTTTTCTATTGCATCTCGTTTCAACTACTACGAATTATTTTATAAAACTATTAAATGACTTAACATATGTGGTGAAAGCCTCATCAAATCTTGATCTATTTAAATGAACAAAATATCGATCATCACATATTCGAGAAAAGGATACGAAGACTTGCAAGCATTCTCAGCTGCAGGAACCTAACTACAAAAGGTACAGTAGGTATGTACCTATGTTTGCTATCATGGAGGGGGTATCGATATGATTTCATAACGTAAAGTCTCATCGATCAGTTACCAGTTTTCTTTCCAATACGTCAACTAGAAAATGCATCTTCACAGTCAAAGATAAAGTCACGCTTAGCAGATCAGGTTCTGATCGAGCTGAACATCCACGAGGACGCCACGTGCAAGGTTAGAGGCTCGATAGGCCTGGGCACGCAGCATTAGCTTGAAGTGGCGCTTGCGGGGATAAAGTACTTGCCGATCTGTAGGGAGAGATCACCTACATTTCAATACTAGATCGATCCTCGGGAAGTGGAAATACCAATACAATTATGCAGTGATTATGAGAAGAATGAATTTATATCAGAGCTGGGCTATTAGCTGTATGTTCACTTTGAGAGTCAACTGAATCGTAGGCAAAAGACGAGGTTTGGTCCTGGATGGAAGGATCTGAATGTTCTAGCACTTTAAACTATATACCGTCTAGAATAACATCTTATGGAACTAGAAGTCGAAGAAATATCTATTGTTACCTATCTACGTTTCAATTTACTGTTAATTATTCATGTCTGTCCACACATAGTACCTGCCTAGGTAAGATAAAGGGGGGATATCTGCACATATTTTAAACTGTTTTGAAGGTTTCGAGGTTAGAAACTGGCCTATAATTGGTTTTCTGGTGATAGTACAATCTAATTCACCATAGCTGATATGTTTCTTGTATAATATTCTATGCGCACGAGAAAAGGAGGGATGTATCATGTCGAGTGTGCACTGTTCTAACTAACACTTAAAGTTGAAAGCTACCTTCGAGGTTATCACTCAAATATTTTTTGTTTTATGGGACAGTATTAGATGATATTTGATATATCTTTTATATAATTATTCCAGTAGTTACACGATTAAGTTTGGGTTTCTTTTGTTGTTAGTATGTGTAAGGCGTGATGGGAGTCGAGTGCGCTGACTAAGCCAAGAAAGTGGTAGTAATAGTTGTCAAACGCCGATATGGTCAAACATATTGCCCCTATTTTCGATAATATTTTATTCCAAACCCCTAATCTTTCTCTTAAGAGACGAGGATCGGTCTATAATAGCTATTATTGTTTATAATTGTATAAACACCGATCTTTGAAGATTACAACAAGTACCTATGCTAACCCGTATCCGACTCGAGCAGAAGGATGTCCCCTAATGCTTCAGCCGAGGACAATTCTATCAAACTCGGCTGAACAGTTCTTCTCATTAGTCTACAATGCCTGGTCGGCGAGGAGATTGTTAGGATCACCCTATGAACTTGGTCACAGATCTTGAAGTCGACAGCCTTGAAATGTAGTAACTTAAGGACATGAGTGCACATCTCCATAAAGGCTGTCTGAAACTGTTTCGCTGGGTAGAGTGAAGGTGTATGTATCTTATTGCTAAATATGGTGTGCTTCTTTGTGGGTTCTCAAGAATTTGAAGGACCGATGTCATATCATGTAGGTATTGGGAAAAGGGGGCAGCACATTGCCATTTTGCTATCCTGAGATGATTATGAATATAAAAGATCTTATATTTTCTACGCCTTGGTAAGTAGTAAATGAAGTATAATGTTACTTCATAGTCGTAGCGTTGAATAATATTATCACTGGTGCTGTCGGTGATTGATACCATTATAGCAATTCATAGGTGCCTAGGTAGGCATGCAATACGTATAAGGTCCCCGGAAAAATCGAAGTTAAACCTATATACGTAAAAGTAACATAATGTCTAATCTAAGTAACCCGAGTTTACGGTGATTTCAGAATTTAGCTTGGTGTTTATTTCATCATTCCAAGGTTGACTGGCTTAAGGGGCGGTGGTATTCCACGTAGTATTATAAAACAAAACTGGCACTCACGACATTCTACACCCCATACGCGACCGACACTTACATAGGTAGGCAGATTTCTATTAAGACGATATAACACGCTTTCATCCGGCAGAGCGATTTATCAGCGAATAGTAAATCGGCCGGAGGTAAGCCTCGAATAGACGCAGAATAGCCTGTCGGATCAGCTGGAAGGGAAAAGGGGCCCGATATATAGCATCGATTGGTAACCGATTCGATCGAGGCATGGGATCCACCGAGACATTCTCGGAGGACCTTGGCAGCCAGTCCTACACGCGCCGTTGGGTGCATATTGAAGCACGTGCCTGAGGCTTTACCAATGACATTCCATGTTATAGGTACATTTCATGACCTTAATGTGCCCGAAGCGCTGGTCCGGGATGGTCGCCCGGGCTCATTGGGACGACTGATATCCAAGAAATTCCTCGGTTGGAAGTATGCCGGGCGGATTTCCCCAGGTATGTAGGTGCCTAGCTGCTGATTCGGTTTTGGTGAGACCGGAGGGTAAGAACACAACGTTGAACGGTTGCCATATCGACTTCGTATATTTCGTACCTAATGGGACGTAAGACACCTTCGTCATCTGGCAGAGGAAAACGGCTTCTTTTGGCGTATCTACCGAACATGAATATTCTCTAGAAAAGCTCGTATATGTCATCGCTAAAGGAGCGACGGGGTATGATTCGCACCCTAGCCATGGAGACTTCTAACGCGGGGAAGCGCTATTTGCTGGATAGGTGACCGAGGGGGCGAAGAGGAAATCTTCCAGAGATTAGATGGTGGGGGTTCTATCACTGCTAGCAATGAAAAGCCTTCCGCGTCTCTTATTACTGGATAGGCTATAAAATAAGAATATGGGTGGTTAGCCTGGGTTACTAGTCACTCCTGTACATTAACGTACGTAAGAAGTGCTTGCATCTGCATGCAGGAGCTTTGGGTTGACAGAGATCGTGATGGAATGTTGAAGGATGGACCCTGATTCTTTCGTCAAATCGATAATATATATTATCTGTTCGCGGTAATGCTTGACGAGCCGGTCCGATCTATATATAACAATCTCACTCTAAAACGTAGGGTTGAACCTACAGGATGCTGGTAACTTTAGAAAGTAAGTCTCCGACCATATAGTACGTAGGTAGTAGATAAATCAACATCGACGTCATCAAGAGTTTTTGAGAGTGAAAATAATCGTAGGTCGTGAATAAACATATGAGGCAAGGTTAGAACATTCTGGGTTACATTCAAGTAATTTTTGGTCGCCTGCATTAAAGAACATCGAGATCTCAAGAGTGCGACGTAAAGAACGATACACTACTTAAACAGATAAGAAGGATCTTGAAGAGTCTTACGATATATATAAATCTTGTAAAAGTCGATGATTTAAGTTTAGTATGGCGGGTTGAAACCGAGGATTGCATGTTGAGCGCAACGTGAAGCTATTCTCTTGTTATGCATATGCTACCTATGTGCCTAGTGTACTCGGCCGAATCCGAAGCGTGATAAGAACGGCTGTCAGGGGGGAAATAAATGTCCGAACTGCTGACGTGTTAGATGAGATCTTTACTTTAAACTAGACACAAATCCACCAGATTAACTCATCCTTTTTAGTTGTCAAGATAAAACCTCCCGCCGCAGATCTACATTATAGACCGAGTCCATGGGAAGCGATTCACTGGGTCTTCAAAGAACAGTTGAATTCAGTAGGGTTAGGAAGTGATAGACATCGGTATTAGCGATGCCCTAAACATCGGATTTTCAATTTCGTAGAGTGGTATTTGGAATCGCGATTCAACTCGACTATCCTCAGGGGTACTGGGATGAGCGGTATGGGGTTGTGGAGGTCCAGGAATTGCGAGCGCCATTGAACCGAAAGGAGCAGATTGCCAATTCGGGAAGCTCATGGGGAAAAGGACGGTCAGGCCTTTTCGATCGGCTCGCCGAAGGGACCCTCTCGCGAGTCACCTTGACTTTTGAATTGTAGTACATAGTACTGTGTAAGAACCTTGTAATCCGATCAGACCATTGATTAATTGATGACAGCGAGAAAGGTATTCAAGTGGTCGAATCGACGGACCATCCCACAAATTGGTAGCCTCGGGTATTTGGAGCCACTGACCAAGCTAGTTTCTGGGAGCACTCCGAATTTAATCGTCGCTAAGAGCGCTTAGCGGAAAAATAAGATGCCTGGGAAAGGGACGGACAAACCAGAGCCATTTGAAATTGTTGGAATATGTAGGTACTATTTGTCCGCGGGACTTTGATAGTCTAGTGCTCTAAATCAAATACGCACGACTCCCTACTTCTAGAATGCCGCAACCACGATATCTCGATATGTATGCACCTAGGACCTAGGTATGCAGAGCGGACAGGCTGGGGGATCGGAAGTCTAGAATAGGTACCTATTCTAGACATGAATGGCAAACCTGCTTAGTCTATAACCTAGGCTATCCAGACTCTCGGGAATCGGCCGTGACGAATTGTTACACTATCCTCTGCTTGGTTCCTATATTGAACGAATGCATTGTGCTCTCTCTCCGGCAGCTGTTACACTGATGAACCGCATCTATGGGTGGAATCTTTGGTGTTGTCCTCCACGTGAGGTTCGATAGTGGATGGATTCCCTTGCTATTAGTTGACCTGGACTGTCAATTATGCATAGGAACCCCTGCTTGAGAGCTGCGAGATGCCAAGCCCATGTAGACCGTTGGCTCCTTTAGGATCAGCGCCTACACTTCCCACATATCTACTGCAGAAAAGGCGTTTATGGTGTGTTGTCGTATTTTGTCTCATGCTTAGATGACGGTGAGAGACCAACGATGACATACTATTAACCTCCAGTCGACAAACTCGTAGACTAAGTTATAGTTTTTGAGAGGCTTTGCCCTCCCGTTTTGCGAAATAAACCCATAGGGTCAGATGAAATAGCATCTTGTATACGGTATGTACCTGGGTATGCATTGTTACATAGAAATGTACATAGTTCGACCAAATTGTCGCTTACTGTTTTGCCAGGATGTTGATCTCATCCGTGAGGCTACCTGGGTTCTGAGCAAGGGGTATACTTCTATCTGCATGCGCGAGATTTGGGGCGCCGTAGGGCCAGATTCGAACTCGGGAAAATTTACCTTGCTTCGGAAATGCTGAACCGAACGGAAATTGGAGTATTATGGTTCGCCCAGCTCGGCTCGCCACACAAGAGGTTTTCATTATTTACTTGAAGATTATTGAGTCCGAGATGCTAAAGAAGGAACCCGAAATGTGTTGATACCTTCTGTATGTACGTATCAATCCCAACAAAGCTGGTTCTCATGACCGCTGGCTCTTACGTGTATGTGCAGACTCGCGGGCTTTGACGGTTGTGCAACGTTTCTACGCCGGTATGAACTGGCGGTATCCGCGCCGTGAGGAGAGTATTTTTGGACACCCTTGCACTATACGGGGACTCATCATCTAAGGCGGGACAATGTTACGTGACGACTTCTACCACGTGTAACAACAGCGAATCCCTCAAGGGTGGAATCGAATATTCTTTTTACTCCGGAGCTATCCCGGGAGCCTTTTCCAAGCGATTATATGCGAGATTCGAAGAAGGAATATAATGATTTGAAAATGATAAAATCCTAAAGCCTCAATGATGAGTTTAGTATAGAGGCTGAAAGATACCTACCTAGAAGACTTAGGTGAACGAACCTTCAACTAATTTCAATGATAATTCGAGGTCTGCCAATAGTAGTGACGATAATACGAATACGTATGAGTTATATCCCAGCTATCCATGACCTAAAAGGAAGATAAAAGACATGCATGTATGTAAAGCGGTCAAGTCGAGACAAGGTTCGTGCTGTTTAAGAGAGCGTAGTAAGGAGTTTGAAAGTGATTTGAAGCTTGAAACGTACCTGGAGCCGCAAGTTTCAACGGGTCGCAGGGTCCAAGATGCGACCCGAGACAAGACGGGAGGCTTCCATAAGAAGATGACAAGATTCAGAACCCCTACCTCCTTTGCCTATGTGGGGAGAACTGGTGGGCGCCGGTGGGGGTCGTGGTAATCAAACGAAAGGATATGGTGTGCCCAGGTGAAAGTGGACAACGGTTCAGACGGCAATAAACTCCGGCCTTAATTTTGTGATCTGTGCTCTCAGCCTTTTGAACCTTGGAGTCGATTTCGATCTTATCTTTTTCAGCCTCTTCTCGAAGAAGGCGGATGGCGGTTTGCGATTTATTATACTTCGGGTAAGTGACAGAGTGGTAAGGTAAGCGGCATGGTTATAAGCAGACGGCAAGACTGCATCTAACGTGCGGAGCGTTATACTAAATCGGTAGCTTACTTACTTATTAGTACAATGGCCACATGAGAGAACATTGGACGATGGTGGATTCGGTTGATGTAAAATATCTGCAAGGTGACGAGTGTAGAATCGTTGGCAAGGCACAATACATGTATCTAGGTACTTACATACTGTAAACTGTAAATATATGTGCCACGCAGTAGGGAAGTTGCTGAAGACGTCCCATCCCATCCATGTTTCCAACTTGTGTGCGTATTGATCCACAATAGATCCTGGTTCCCGTTGATTACTAACAGGCATGACCCTGTAACTCTTTGTACCTACTTCCACTATGTATTGCAATAAAATTCTAAGGAAGCCGGTAACGGTGTTACTTTTCAGCTTTGACCGTTCCATCATTTGTTTGAATAAGAGACCGTCTTTAAGCACAAGGTAGTAACAAATTCGTTCCTATTCTCTATGTTGTAGAAAAATCCGATGAGAGCTATGTACGGTAAATTCGCAATAGAAAAAAAATAATGCTTGGTATTTGCCAACACATATTAACCACAACCCGTAGTTTTGGTCGCACAAACCACTTATATTTAAATATTATTTTAGTTAATTTTTATATGGTAGTTAAGAACACGGAAAACTTATCTAGGTGTTGAAGCTCTTTGAAGTCTTATGACCATCATAATTTACATGTCAAATGTAAGATAAACTCTTTCAACGTCTCAAAGTCAAAGACAATACTACTTTGATTTGACAGCGGTTAAAACAGCCGCGAACAAATATGTACAAAATCATGACTAAGTACATATGCCCCCTTCACCTGATTTACCAAGATATTACAATAAGTAAATTAAAATGTTGAAACCAATTTTTATAATGCCTACCTAAGTAAGAACATGACTGCACATGTCATTTCCATATACAGACCTATTTACACCTATCAATCTTTCAAACTTAAATCGCATTCTTAAATAAAAGCTTAACAGACAAACTACATATCCGTTGGTTCAGGTAAAGCTTAAGCTTAGGAAATAAGCACATGTACAATACCATGAAACTCTAGGTCCCTTTTTTCTTCTCCACGCATATCTTCATGTTGTCCTACCATTTTAATCCACCTTACCTCTTCGGGGCTGGCCCTTGCTGGTGAATTTCCTTACAAGGAACAGACAATTACCTTACAAGACGAAAAAAAGAAGGTCTCGAAGAAAAAAATCGTAGGCCAACTACGATTCGGCCAGTTAGATACAACCTAATCTATGCCCCATTAAAAAATTTCACTATTGTCGTCAGTCAACCAACCCAAGTCTGCCAGGAGCAGGGAGTTCAAAAAGGACCACACCAACGGGACTAAGAAAGCGAGCTCTTCCATCAATTTTTTTTCTCCTCCTGTCGCGCGACACACTACTTGTCCCTACTGAGACTTCCCACTTGTCGTACTTAAAAGATACCTTCTTGGCAAGTGAAAAATAAGAGGGTGTAGAAGTAGCATAGCCGTACTAGGCAAGTACTACTTCTAACAGACGGAGTACCCCTAGTATCGATTGTATCAAGTGTACCTATCTACTTAGTATTATATGTAATTTGTACACTACGAAGTGTACAATACATATCCATACATAAAACAGGTAAGTACTGCGTACACCTAAACCCCCCCATTCCCTTTCCCCCATTCTGACCCGGTCTGGTTGATCAACTCACAACTTGTCCCCTCCGATAATTTCTCTTATTACTCCTATTAATTACCTACTACCTACTTGAAGGTAGCCATCTCCCGTTACCGTTGCCGCCTCCCTTTTCTAACCCACGTCTTGTCTACCCCCCGTCGCGTGTGCTGCGCAATTGTGTGGTGCAGTCTTTTCTTTTTTCACTTTTCTAATTTCCTATTATCTACTTCATAGAACTTCGGCGAGTATTCCGTCGCCAAATCGAATAAAATAGGTGTCGCCTTAAAAATACTTGGGCTGAAGATTTTCGGTAAGTCGCGAAAGAGAGACATTTTTTTTTAATCCACTCGAATTTTTTTTTGTTCTGGTCCTTTTTTCCCGCCCCCTCTCGCCCAGACAACTCTTAGAGCGAAGCTTTTATGTCGACGCGCTCGGAGCATGAAATGGCAGCGACTATACGATTATACACGACTTCCAAGCAACCAAGGCCGAACCTTAATTTTTTAGTCGGATATTGGAGTCGCCAAATTGATCTCTAATTTGGTTTATATTGTCGAAAATAATTATCTACCTATCCAGGTAGACATTTATATATAAGGGAAAGAAATACCAGGTCCGAATGGAAGAGACGCCCTCATGTTTCCGAGACTACACTTCCTAAACGAGACACCGATCATCCCATAATCCGATACTCTCACCGTTGTCGCCGCTATACCCACTAAATATTATATTCATTGTCGGACTTGGTCATGACGAGGCTGACCCCAAATACTCTATAGGATCAACAGTCGTCTTCATCCTCTCGTTAAGTCGTGAAGAGACTAGCTAGGGAACGGAAAAACGTCTAGGCATTGGACTGAGTAATATTCGCCGAGACAATATGTCGCAGCAGTACTACGGAGAATCGCAATGGCCCGGTACGGGTCCATCGCAATCTACTTGGGATCATCAAACCCCTCCGCCTCCACCGGCGCGATCTGGTAAGACCAACAAGCAATACCAATGACTAGAGTTTCCAAAAGAATATGGTAATTAACTTGGATGTATTAGGCACCAACTCTACGAACCCGCCTCAGGTCGAATCGATCGCTTTCTCCTACCAATTTGAGGGTACGTAACTCCGCGACGGAATGATACTCTTGAGGGATGGACGTTGCGAGATGAGTCGCGCAACCGAAGCCTTTCGAGGGAAAAAGTCCCTATCACAAATATCGATCGAGACGATTATTGCGCATGACGGTCGAACACGTTACTACGTTCTTATGCTGACGCCGTTAATTAACAGAGGTTGAACGAGCCATCGATAACCTGGTCAAGAGCGGGAAGATGTACGGTCAGCAGGGTCGACGTGAGTTTACTCCAGCCATGGGTAGGAAAAGGGGGAAGGTGTATTGAGGGTGCTCGGAAAAATTGGAGGAGCTTTTGCGAAGACAGGTGCTAATTGGTATGTAGATGGTCGAGTTGCATCTGGGCATGGTCCGCGACCGCATTCCGTGGAGTTTGGCGACCCGCGCGCCGGCCATCCTGGCCCCAACCTGCAGAACTTCTATGCTGCGCAACGACATCAGCCTTCGCGCGGTTCCAACGAGGCGGAGCAGATGATGCAGGCCAAGCGGAGGATGGCGGCTCAACGGGAGCGTGATCTTCGCAACTATCATCAAGAACAGCAATATAACCGAAGTAGGCCTCCCTCTTCTGTATAGCACAAGACTTGCGTCGCAATTCAAAACAAAATTCACTCGGCGGAGTCAACATGTTATATGTTCCTCCCCTGGCTTCGCACGCGATGTTTCTGTCATGCCTCTTGAGTTCCCGTAAAACACTGTTTCAATATGTCGCGATGCGCCGAATCACGGCATCTTCATATTTCGCGAATCGACGCTAACTTTTCATCTCAACAGATGTTCTTGGTGATGTGTCATACAACACCACCAAGCCTGATCGAGCTCTAAGCCCCGGCAGCATGTCCGAAGACGAGCGCCGCGACTTGATTACACGCCAGCGTACCGCGCTCTTTGGCGGCGACGGTAATTATTCGGATGAGTCCAGCGTCGGCCGACCTAGTTTGCCAACCGGTACTTCAGGTCATCGCGGTCCTTCCCCCATGGCCTACGACTTCGGACGATCCAATGCGGGCAATGCCCCCGAAGGCGCATCGCAGTCTGCCGAGGCTCAGGGTCTATCTCGCGCTAACAGTAACGCCAGTCCTCAGTCAAACCCCCCGACTAACATCGGCATTTTTGACAGCGCTGTTGGCCAGCAGGCTAATCGCACCAGCAACTCGTCTCCGACTGGTGGCTCTCCTCCCCGAGGAGGAGGACCCTCTAAGTCAATGCAAGGTGGCAGTGCTGTAGCCCCTATCGGCACGCGTCCATCAATAACTTCACAGGCACCTAACCCAGCGCTCAATAAGCGCTCAACTACCCCTCTACCGTCGCCTCTGAGCCACGGCTTTTCCGCTTCAGGTAACGGCGAAGATGTGAACCAGGGCGTTTCGGCCACTGGAGCTCCTTCGAACCCGCCCAGCGCTGCGGCAGACGGATATAACGGCTGGGGAAGTCGCTCAGGTGTCTGGGGAAATAAGTCGAACTTGGGAGTTCAGGCGAGCGTTTGGGGTTAGGAGCCATGGTTACGCTCAAAGAACCCGAGCCGAAACCTACCCTTTGATGATTGAGCTATTAGGGCCTTGTTTTAAAATGGAAAGCCGATGCTGGAAAGGCGCAGGAGAAATCTTATGATGGTTGAATCAGCACAAAAATCGGTGTTCAGGTTGGTTGGGTTAGGCGAGGGATGCGTATATCCAGCATGAGCATGGGTGTTCAGGCCTTTGACGACATGGAAACAAAGATTTGGCAAAATAGGGGTGGAAAACATTTTTCTGTTCGGAGTTGATCGCGTTTCCGTTTTTTTTCTCATTTTCTCACTCTCAACCTACGATACCTTTTTTCGATCCTTTCTCTATTCCCGGGCATATCTCTCGTCGCTTTCTACTCAAGATCATACACACGACACCTACGTGAGAACGATATATAAGAGGTCTTGTTCTCTTACTGATACCTGCAAAGGTTTGGCCGGACGGAAGCACTACGAAAAGAGGGTAGGAAATTTTGGCAATGGTACGGCAAGGATACAAGGGCATAGGGCGGTCTGTGTTTTCGGTTGAAGTTGCAATCTCTTCTCTCTTCACCTACCCTCTTATCCTACTGGTCATGGGATTTTTTCCTCAACTCGATTACCCAGACCAGTATATAAAGATTGGTTTCCTATCGGCAACATAGATCGGTGTGTTCGATGACCTCTGACTACCTATTCGGCAAACAATATGTTTCTCACTCGATATATCAGCCGTTCGCGCTATTCACAGTCCTTGATACCGGACCGAAGCTGCATCTGGGAGGTCTTTACGACCATTGCACGACAGGATTAATGACCAATCAGCCGATGGGGAGAATTGCAGATCACCTCTGATATTGGTGTGAAGTATAATGGATTAAGACTAGGAGCCTATCCTCAATCTTTTACCGTCTTGAACAAGGTTGGCTATACCCGAGGTATGGTCGGTGTCTCGTATCGCAACCGGAGAAAGGGTATAACTCGAAATCCCATACAACAACTACGTTCAGAGAAGGGGTGTTTTTCTGGGGAAGGGTGGCATGGCGGTGTTTTTATTTTCACTGAAATTAAAAAGGGTCGGTTAATGGAAGAAAGGTTGTGTTTCGCACGTAGAGATGGGGCTTCTTGTTTCGACTTTTTTTTCTCTCTTCCTCTTCTCATTCTACGGGTGTGTGTGTAAGCATTAGGCTGGGGGAGGGGGATACTTGTTTGAGTCACGCACGTCCGCATCAGGGAGTTTGGCACATCGATTCGGCATCAGCAACTGGCAGCAAAAGGCAACTGGCAAATATCCTGGCATCGTACTTCTTCGTTTTCCCTCGCTTCTGCAAATGGGTCCTCCTAAGCGTGATTTTAGGTGATTTTTTAAGTAAGCCGTAAGATGGATGGTAAGTCTAGGTAGGTAGTTATCGATGAAACGTATTAAGTAGGTAACCACACTAGAGAATTATGAAATTTGTATACAAATGTCCAGCAGCCCCGTAACTGTTTCAATGTTTTTTGGGACTGTTCCAAAGTGTTTCCTTGCTCAAGGCAATGCTGCCATCTAGAATATGTGTGCCATTGGCGAGCTTGTTGGCTTATCTTGTCGTTTTATCCCTCTGCGTCTTTGCTTAGACTATCTTATTTTGGCATAGTAGGGAAGTCTTTCTGGGTAGAAGGAACAACATGACTACCTACTGAGTTCGATACATAGCTGACGTGTTCCCCAGGCTAATGTCATGACCAGGGGGGACGGTCTCAGAAAATCGATATACATGAGCTTGTCCATGAGTCGTGCAAACTACAACCTTGTGGCCAAAGATTCCACACGCAGAGGGTTTAAAATCTTTCGAGAGAAAGATAACCTTCATGTCATGCCACATGATCCATCCCTCATCTCCCCCCACATGCCAGATACACCGGTAGGGACTCCATGAAGGGGTCCGAGAAGACTTCGAGGAAGAGCTGGCGAGCGACTCAGCCCCATATGGTGTCATGACGTAGTCCGACGAGTGTTCGTCAAACCACATCTTGAAAATTTCCCGCTCGGTCTCAATGTGATTCCATTGCCGGTCTATGACTGGTGCGGATTCTAGATGGGGAAAGGCATGTTTTATCCACATGTTTCTTATGATACTATCCATCGGGCAGAATAGAAGCGTGTTGTACACATGAGCATCCTTAAGGCTTTTGGTTGACTGGAAAAGTCGAAGGAAAAGGTACCTAGGCGTCCCGGATGGCGGCTGCTAGCGATCCTTCGGTGCTTGGTTCTTGGGGCTAAACATACCCATTAGTCAGTCAACACTGCAAACTTCATCGTCGTTTCGATAATTCATGCAGGGGCTGTCGTGAAACTTACTGTCCTTTTCTGTAAAGATAGATCCAGGTCTTGTAGTTTGGCTGCCGCCACAGGCAGCTGCTTGCGCAGGACCAGATCCTCAACCCAATCCATGAAGAAATTCTCGAGGAACCAATACACTTTTATGCGAACTTCATCTTCATTGGTAATGTCTTGTATCTCAGATAGATGTGTTATCCAGTTCAAGGTAGAGTAGCAATAAGCGTCATCTTCTGTCGAAACCCCTCCACCCTCCAGTCGGGGTTTTACTGGACGCTTGTTCTTCCCGAGTGCCTTCCCGACGTACTCGATGCAATTCTGTGTTAGCTCCGAATATGGCTGGGGCAGTTTGGTAGACTTCAAGACTTGTTGTATATAAGCCTTGGCTGATTGGTGCACAAATGAGACTCGACGATCATCTACGAGTAGAAAAGGGGAGCACTTCTTTAGTATGTTCATCAAATCTACTCTCTTCCCCAAGTGTGCGAGAGCGTCCAGTTCATCAATATACAATGTATCGTGTACGAGAGCCATTGTTGAGAGGACCGCGGTGCAGAACTCCTTATCTCGACGTGGAAGCCTGTCGAAGGTGCCGAACAAGTGATCGTAAAGACTGCCCTTCAAGACATCGGTTCCTTTTACATCGTGAAGAAGATCAATTGCATATCAAGTCTTTTCAGAGCATAGAGCCTTGCAGACGATATCTACCCAGAGGTAGTTGCCCTGAGATGCCAAATACAATTCTTCGGCAACTTCTTCTTCAAGTGCCTCGTCGTACTTCTTTGTCTTGGCCAAATCTGCTACTTTCTCCGTTTTGTAAAGGCGTATTGCTTTATCCATGATTAGCAGGCCTTGGCTCAGGTCCACGTGCAGACAACTACTCTTCGAGAAGGCCGACTCGAAGCGCTCCGAACCATCACTTGAAACGAGCCATTTGATATTCTTAGATAGCCTTCAAGACTCGGTGATCAACGATAGGAAATCGTCAACCCCAGGCCAACGATCTTCATACATACATTCGTCGAGGGAGTCAACGACTATACATGTTTTTGATAGACGTTCGTCTTCTACCATGTTGTAGAAAACCGCAGACAAGGCCAAGAAATCATTGAGATTGTTAAAGTGCTGACGACCAGTTGATTTAATCTTCTCTGATAAGTGCGTAGACAGGTCTGGTTGGTACACAAGAATAAGCCATATGATGGTTTTTAAGGCTGTTGTGGCGTTTTTGAGTCTTGCTTTGCGTGGTTGAAGAAGGAGGATAAGAAGTGACAATTGTGGTTTTCTTGGGCTGTTGCTGATAGCATTTCTTGCAAAGTCCCTGTAAGGAGCATGGTCTTACCCTGGCCGCGTTCACCGCGAACCCAGAGCAACCGGTTCCCTAGCTCTGTAGTGGTATCCCATTCTCGGAAGGATGTATATTCCTCAGTTGAGAGCAGTGCTTGGTATAGCTGGTGGCTAGGCTCGTCTCTTACAGACGGGATGCTAAGTCTGGGGTCGGGTATGCCGAGGCTGTTGAGTAGCTGCACATTCTCACTTGAAAGGCCTGGCTGCTCGACGTCGCCATCTGATTCCCGTGTTTTCATGCTGATAGCTCTCAGCAGGGTTTCGAGCGGTTGTTGTACGCGATCTTCGCTATAAACCGGCAAGACATTCTCCGCATGGGCTATCGTCTTCAATCCCATCCGCCGAGATTGCGAGTAAAAGATGTTACTGGGCGTCCTAAAGGTAAGGTTATTGATGTGGGAACACACAATTGTCATCAAATAGGACAATATGGCCGTGTAGAGCGAAACAATCCATCGCCTGAGCTCCACGGGCACCGGGACGCCTTTTACTTCTCTGTCGAGCATTTTAGGTATACGGCAGTACCATTCCATCCTGGATATGATATAGATAAGACCCCTACAGTCATCCTCATTTTCTTTGGTTGGATGTAATACGACCTACTTCTCTATGAGCAAATGGAACATGGGTGTAGTGATTTTCCTTAACAGGCCAGCAGTCGACCACCGACATTATTTTGTCAGTTGGTTTGTGACTAACCGGGCGTCAGCCCAGAACCCAATCATAAGTTGGTTAGGCAATTACTCGATATAACGCGAATCTTTATCTTCTAGCACACCAACGTCTCGTCGGCAAGTTATATTAGTATCGATAAACAAACCTGTAAAATATTCCCGAGCGAAACATCCTTACAATGGATAATCAGGATAGAGAAATGCAGCCATCGATGGGAAACGTGATGGCAGGGTTTGAGAATGTTGAAAGGCAGAAAAACGAGTCCAGTCGGCTTACAGTAGAAACTACAGGACAGACCGGGCAGACACAACCCCTAGTGACTTCTGATCTAGGTTCGTACATTGTGCTGGAAAAGTCACCTGAACTTACATCACTAGCAGTTACCGATACTCAGCTATCACGAAAATCGCTTTGGGATGAGGCTTACGAGTCCCTCCAGGCGAGAAATCCTAGACTCGTGTTTTAGTACGAGACAGTCCTATCTCCAGACCTGGAGAGCTCTGTTACAGAGCTGCCACCACAAAGCGCATCATCTGACACGTTTGCAAACCTGGTCGATCAGCGAGACTGGGTGGCTAGGCGTGGCAAAATGAAGGAGCTTCTCGATCTCTGGCTTCAGGATGAAGACGAGAGTAGTCGCAAGGATGGCGCTTCCCTCGTTGATATCATTGAAAATACGGCATGTTAGGACACCGTCTAGTAACGCCAATGTCACTCCGGTGTATCAGTACTTTCGTGGGGGCGAGTTCGCATTAAGACGGCCCGCATGTGGTTTGCCTTCGGCGAAGACTCCAAGATCAACCCGCCCAACGAGGAGAAAGCGGCACCGGAAGTGGTAGCTTTCGCGCCGTACGTGCAGCAGGAGATGGGAGAGGAAGATCCGGAGGAGCTTGAGGAGACAAACAGTTTGGGTGTCACTGTAGGGGCTGAGCAAGTGGGCAAGGTGGCGGTAGAAGGAAAGAGGGAGGCCAAGCACTCGTTCACCCGCAAACATTTTGATCGCGGGACGGCTGAATTGATTGTTTCCGATGACAAGGCGTATGGGGTGAATTGGTACTGTGAGCAGAACGATCTGCAGAAGTACGTGTCCATTCCTAGTCGAAATCTCGCCCTAAGGCGTTGACAACCTTAACTCTCGTGGCTCGTCACAAATGCTAACTTAGTACTCGCAACAACTAGGTATGGGGTTAAGCCTCACTTCTACCTCGCCATCCTCCTCAAAAGAAACTACACGACAGCCGATAAGAAGCCCATCTCCTTTAGTGGCGTCTTCGACATGAAGATTGAAGCGGGCTCCAAGCACAACATCACCAACGGAGTCCGTCGCGCCTTCAGGCTCGGTAAGCCAGAGGACGAAGCTATGTACTATAGTGGTAACCCAGAATCGAAGGTCCAAGTGGGCGGGATAGAGAATGAGGGAGAGACCATTGAGGCAAAGGTGACTAAGAACGAACTGGGGAAGTACATGGTGAAAGGAGAGTTAAGCAAGTTGCTCCCTGAGTTGGAACCGATCGCGCCAAAGAAAGCTCAACAGTAGGTAGCTCTTCGATATATGGCCGACATCAGTATTATCAGGAAAATTGTTGCGCTTGTTTGTTAGTTAGGTTAGGTCAGTTTAAGCTGTGGGTGAGGTCCTCTGGACTTACTTGATTGATTGGACTCTGTGATGCGGAAAGTTAGCTGTTGGCTGTTGTTCTTCTTAAGTTCTAAGTCTGATATTTGAAACCCCCACACTTGCTTTTTAGAACGAATACGGTGCTTGTGTTTGTAACGGAGATATCGCGGCCGGTTCGGGGCTATCGGGATTACCTAGGTATCTCGGAAGGCAAAAGGGGTAAAAATTCAATGAAATAGTAAATCCACAAAGATAAGGTCATTCTAAAGGTCAAGTAAGATCTTTTAGTAATTATTATACTAGTTCTACTACTAACTATACTTAGGGTTGGCTTACTTCTTAAATAAATTGTAAGTGCCTAGGTTAACTGCGATGTTTTGGTTCTTGGAGGGTCATAATGGTCCCATGGGCTAGGTAGGTACATATATACATTATACACAGGGTATATGATGAACAATCTATCTCGTCTTGTTTACACGGCACATATCACGAAACAATCGCTCACAATAAAATGTCCCTTTGTCTCGTTAATCAACTCTGGCTAGATGTATTGAGTCCATATGAACTCAAAATCAAGAAGCCACCTCTCTCTATCATGTGAGCCACCTTATATCTCGCCGATACTCAGCATACATCATAATACATCCATACATTCATTACACCATAACTGGGTATCTTAGACTATCGATTAAAAGCCAAGCGACGCGGCCGCGGCATTTAAATCCATTAGATCGTCGGCGCGCAGCGCCTTCGTGGCCCATGTCACTGTGCCCCTCCCATCAACCGCGAACAAGCCAGCCTGCTGCCACTTATTCCCCATGACCGTCGACGGCCCCTCACTCGGATCCGGCGCGGCTCCCACGCCTGCCGCGTCAGCGCTCGCAGCACTATTAGTCGTTCCGTCCTGCTTGAGAGTCCCTGTCCTCTGGAGGGAGTTCGCGACTTTAATACCGAGCCAGCCCTTCTCCTTCCACCCCTGCATCTGCGTGGTGGGGTTGAACATGTACCAGAAATTGGACAGGCCGAGCCCCCATGCGGCGTAAACGGCGCGGTCCTCGTCGATGACGACCTCTACGTTCCACGCACCGCCTAGTATGTCGAGCCATTTCGACGTCGCCTCGCGCGATGAATGTGACACGGCGATGCAGGTGAGTCTGCCTTGGTTCTTAATTGCGAGTTCTCGGAGAGCTAAAAAGGATTTCTGTGCGACTGCGAACTCAATATGGTTAGTGACACAAGATGGGCTGTGGTATTGCGATGGTGGGGGGCGACTCGTACAAGCACATCCGACGCAACGTAGGAAGAGTACTATAATGGGCTTTCCGCCACCGAAGGTGAGCTGGCGGTCCCGGTCTAGAGGAGCTAGGTCTCCGGGTTTGGGACATTCGGCGACGGGAACTGGTGGAGGTACGGGTGATAACCAGGCTTGAGCCGTGAGTGGGAGTTTCTTGGTAGTCATCCACGCCGGCCACCCTGAGTTTGACTCTTCTAAATCGTCGAGACCAGGTACAGAACCATCGTTGGGCTTACTGGATTTTGATGAAGAGAAGTCGAGAGCGTCACTGGACAACCCGACCTTCTTCATCGCCAGTTTAGTAGTCAAGCTTGCGAACATCTTGAATTCTCACTCTTTCGCTAGTAATAACAAACAACAAAAATATGACAAAATAGCTGCGTCAATGCAAATGTGAAATCGCTGAAATCAGGCCACAACAGTTAAACCGTACTAATCAAATGAACAATGAGAAAAGAAGCGAACGAACAATCCTAAACGAGGATCATTCAGATAATAGAGGAGAGAAAAGGAAACATAAAACGAAAAGAAACGTCCCTGGCGCCATAGCACAAGGCTGAGGGAGCTCCTTGATACAGGGACCGTCTCAACCCTTACGTCGTCGGATACATAATCCTAGTATTGCGATTGAACCCCTGGCTGGACCCCTTGAATTTCGCGAGGCTGATGCCAAGCACGCTTCGAAGATTTGCGCTGTCCCAATCAGTTGAAATTGGAACCGATTGGGATTAGTTTCCCATTCAAACAACGGTAGCGAATTCAGTCTACGCGGGGTCAGCTAAACTCAATCGAAGAGAGTTCGGGTTGTTGAATCCTTCATTGTATGCATAGAAGATCACGGGTAAATCTTCGACTGCGTAGAATGCTTTGGTGTTCTTAGCACTTGAATGAATGCCGGCTCTATAATTGGAGGATAAGCTCTACGCCATAAGTCTTAGAGCATCGGCTGAAGGTCTCATGCTAAGACACGGGAGATCATTCACTAGAAGTTGAGGGTTAATCTTGTCGGCGGAAGAGGAGTCGCGACAAGCCCTCGGAGCTTCCATTCCGCGAAGCAGTACATATTTCGAGAGACGAGACGAGACGAGTAGATTCAAACCAGCACTCCGCATCTCGTTGTCCCGAATCGACTCATCTGCAGGGTTACGTTACTTGACAATAAATCCATATAAGGAGCAACTTACGATGGGCAAATTGTTTAATCATCATACATAGCAGTTCTTATACAAAAGGGTTGTGTCTCCAAATCTAGACCGCTTAGTTATCCAGTAAATGGTAGGATCAGAAATATGGTACCTGCATCTGAATTCTTCCATATTCCCAACCTGTTAAAAGTAGGAAATGTTGGCCATCCCGCTGGATCGAGCTAAGCAGCTTAGCGACGCGTCGTATTGTCATAACATGAAGTACATAGGAAGACGGTGAGGCCGAATCTAGTGTGACTAAGAGAGACGTGACCAAGTTGCTGAGGGTTGAAGTGAACCGCAAGGTGCTAACTCATGGCGGCGGAATTAGGCCAAGTAGTCGTAGAACCATTTTTCGTAAACTTATGTCAGATTCGCTGACTGCTGAGGCGCCGCGCCTCCATGATCTAGCTGGGACAGCCTAGCCAGTTGCATAATCGAATATTGATGTTGGTCGGATATATATAGGACGACAGAATAGCTCTATTGGTAGGAATTGGCGTATGACGTCAAAGAGACACGGAATAGGTAGCCAGGCGTTTTTAGTATTCTAGCAAACCTATCTAGCGAGGTGCCTTGCTTCAGGCTTTTTCAAGATACCCCAAATGGGCGAAGACAGGGAATGCATGCTCACCGGTCAGAGGTGATAGGCTGACGAGTACGGTTACATCACTCGTGCTTCGCGACCTCGCATGTTGTACAACATTCGCGTTGGCGGCCGGATCGATGAACATCTCAAGGGTTCTTATATCAAAAAGCCTTCCCTCGCGTAGATATACAATCGGATTCCACGACAGTTATATAGGTAGGTGAGGTGTTCATAGCTTGATATCGTGGGACCAACAGCGGGTTATGATAAGACTTGAAGGACTCGTGACAACTTGTCAGATTTTTTGTGGCGTGTTAGCTTCAAAGCTGGAAGTCAATATATTTTAGTAATTGATCGACAGGGACATGGGCCGTCCCATGTGGTTGGTTTGCCGTTCGACAGTCGTCAGTCGAGTTGGGGACCTTGCCGGGTGCTCGGGTTGCAGGTGGTCCTAATGGCAGACATTGATTAAGTGGCCAATAGGTGTCCTGAGGAAGAGAAAGACAGCCTTATGAGAAAGGATCGAGAAGAATGGCCATCAGAATGCTGTTACACCTTGATAATATCTAAGCATGTGCGTTGGTGGCAAGGATACCTAGGTAGATGAGGAATTGCTCATTGTGGTCGGTTTAAATATTCAGGCCCATTCATACCAATAATTGAAGACTCGGCGCTTCACTTACCTACCTAATAGAGCAGTTCGTTGTAAGACGTAGATGATGTCGGATGATATTCGAGGCGAAAGGATCAAGTGCAACTATGTATCTAGGCTGCTAGGAAACCTTTTTATTCTTTCGTTCTTTTTTATGACTAAAAGAATAAGATTATTCGACTTGATGAAACGTGGAAGGGCAAACCTGGCAAATTCTATTCGTCCCATTCATGTTAGGTTAGTGCTGCATATTAGAACTTAACTTATAACCCCATACATGTATGAATGAAGGGAAGGAAATAAACTTAGGCTTGATGGTTTCACCTGTCTCGACTCTCTGATATTAACTTACCTGCATGTGCCTTCCATCAATGTTAGGTACAAATCTAGGTATGTCTTTCTTCTTACCACATCGTCTTCTAAAGATTACCTCATAAGTGTCAAATAAGTTGGTAATAGGCTACCTAGTACCTACCTACCCTTATTCGCATAAATACATATTCATTTATCTATAATTTAATGCCTTTCTAACTCTTAGTCTCAAGGATATACGCGTTGGGTCATTCTAATAATTGTAATAACCTAGCTCCCTACATGTAATGTATACTTATTCTAACTGGTCAAATATGAAATGAATCTATTTTACTATGACTGTTCTAACGTTCTTCAACGTCGCTGCAGAAAGCGCATCTCGTCTATCTCGTCCCGGACAAACCAACCCTGTTGGCCCCCTTTCTCCATTGTTGGTACGTCTTTGCCCTTCAGTTATTGCCACAATGCTCTTAGTTACATACCTACTTGGGTACATATACATATAATCCGAAGGAGATCGTATGTGATTACATTGTAGAAGGTGCTAGTGTAATCCCGTACTCCAAGTAATTCGGTAACACCAGACCACTGTAAAGGCAGAGCACGCGCCACACTCCGCACGCTAAACCACCTATAGTTGGCGTATAGTGAGTGGATCTAAGAAGGGTACGCGCTCGCGCTCCTGCTCGCTCCAGGGCTTAAGTATTTACCGTATTACGCACAGGCATAGGTGGGTAAGGAGGGTAAGGAGCAAGGTACCAGGCACTCTCCGACAGGGGAAGTAGACTCTGGGACGACCCGCAATATACCTCCGATAACCCTTTCCATCGCCCTGTTCTGGGTCTCTAGGGTCTCTCTACACTAGGGTTTCCTCTAAGAGTTTCTAGCTGGTAACTGCATATGAAGATGTGTAATGCATTCTGCAATGCACTTGCACTTCATCACCCTCAGTCTAATTAACTTTACCTTTACCTGCTTTTTACCTACCTACACCTGCCTCCACTACACCTACCCATTGCTACCTCCTACACAACAAGTCCCTTTTTTTGTGCTTGGCCATTGGAACTGCCCTACCACTTAACCACCATCACATCACCACTTACCACTTTACATCGACCACGAACACGGCCACGACCACTACCAATACTACGACCGCTACCACTTCCAACTGTATGATATACGTGATTGACGCTTGTTACAACATTGAACTTCTGCAATCTCTCTTCCACCTACCCACCGTATACCTCTTCCCCCCTTTACCTTTAAGTAGAAGTGGAAGTGGAAAAGGGTACAGCGGCAGCAATTACAAACTACCTTGACTCTTTTTGTCTCTTGCAAATTAGAACTTCTTTTTCTTCTTCTGGAGATACCCCTTTTTATAAACCCACACGTCGATTCGTGTGCGTGTGTTGCTTATTTTCACTCATTCGTTCCTTCAATTGAATCTTTTGTCCTTCTCTTTTTTTATTAGCGCGTCTGGTCTCTGAAAAGCCAACCCGTAAATGCTTTCCAGCTCATGCGAGTCTACTCGGCAATCGATCTATTGATGTTCCTCGACGTCTGCTGAGAATTACCTCATGAACCCTCCGTCCATAGCCCTCTAGCGGTAAAGACATTCTATAATCTTCGATATTGATAGACGGGCTCGGCCTTGCCCCGAACTGAACGCACACACTAGTGAGCTGTCATCTCAAAAAGCCGATCCAACTCTCGCTCCTTTTTTTGGCCTCGCCTTGCCGATCCTCCGATTTCCCATTATTTTCGTCCTAATCCGACTCTCGGTAGGCTAACCACGAAAAGCCGACAACCTCCTAAAGCCTGTAGCCTTTTCCGCCCACGATCGTCGACGAGTCGTTGTTGTGGACAATCAGGACTGAGGAATAATAGGAGACGCTCCTTATTTCTAGTCGCGTTACTAGCCATTCGTTTGACAGCCTGTAGTCAAGTTCCTCTCGGTTGTTTGTGCGGGGCCCATCTTTAATGGAAGGCCGGCCTATAACGGCAGACTCGAAACATAATTACCCATCTCAACCTCTTTGGACAAGGTCGACCTCGAGTCCATCGATCCCTAGACTTAGTACTTTAGCCCACGGGAACACAGATCAAGCTCCCTCTTCTCAGTACCTAACAACTCAGGTTGACTGGATACCAATATTTTTCCCTCAACAGTCCTCACTTTACCAGGCTCAACTTCTTCAATATAACAAACTCATTGCGCCTGGACGAGGTGGTGGTCTCCAGACTGCTCCCTTGCCTCCATTATTATCGACTCACAGCGTCCACGTCGGACCAAGGTCTCGTTCATCATCCAAAGTGTCGAACAAGGATTCTCGCGCTAGGCAGAGCTCCCAGAATTGCCATGCTACTAGAGGCAACCACGGTACTAGCAACAAAGCCGATCGCGCGCTTATAACAGGCAAAGATACGCCGTCCAAGATGCCCCCCAAAAAATCAGACCTGTCACATCCTCTTGCTACGAGGTCGAAGCCGTCTGTCTCCCCTTCAAATTTGCCTCCGCACTCGAATTCCGTTCCTTCGACCCCTCAGCAACATGCGCGCAAATTTTCTTTCGAGTCGAGAGATCATTCTCCCAATGCTAACCAATCGCACTCCCCTCGATCCGCCTATTCCGAGACTAATGGTGCCCTTCCGTCTTTGCGCCCTCTGCCACCGCGGCAGGGCGGCTGCAAATACGAATCCGGCCTGAAGTATTCCCGCCGGAGAGTACCTTACAATATAGGGAGTGAAACGTTGCAGAAGGTAGACCTGCAGACTATCAAGAGCAAGCTTTCCGAAGATGACGAGCGAAAGCTCACCACAGACATGCGCGAGCTCTACGACCGGTTACAACCGACCAAGAAAGTAGAGGAGAAACGAGTTATGCTGGTTCAGAAGTTGGAGAAGCTTATGAACAATGCTTGGCCTGGCCACGATATTCGTGTACATCTTTTCGGCTCTTCGGGAAATCTGCTTTGCTCAGATGATTCTGACGGTTCGTGGTGCCCCGCCTCAGAAATGTTTGTTACCCGACTGATCTTTTTATCGTAGTGGATATATGCATAGTAACTCCATGGAAGGAACTTGAAGGAGTCTGCATGCTCGCAGATTTGCTAGCTAAACGTAAGATTCGACGCCCTCAGTATCCACGTCCTGTTTGCTAACATACACATTTTAGACGGGATGCAGAAGGTCGTCTGTGTGTCTTCCGCCAAAGTCCCAATCGTGAAGATTTGGGATCCCGAGCTAGAGTTGGCTTGTGACATGAACGTCAACAACACGCTGGCTTTGGAGAATACTCGTATGATCAAGACGTATGTCCAGATCGACGACCGTGTGCGACCCTTGGCAATGATCATAAAATACTGGACAAGGCAGAGAATTGTGAACGATGCTGGTAAGTAGAAGGTACCTATTGCTAGGTGTTTGAATATATATTGACAGCAGTAGCTTTCGGCGGGACTTTGAGCTCATATACATGGATATGCATGATCATTGCATTTCTACAGCTGCGACAACCTCCTGTTTTACCCGCATTACATCAACGGCCTCACCAGAAGCTTCTTCGAAAGGACGGCGACATAGTTGCATTTGCTGACGATATCGATAAGCTTCAAGGATTTGGGAGCAAAAACAAGTCTTCATTAGGGGAGTTGCTGTTTGAGTTTTTCCGATTTTATGCCCACGAATTTGATTACAGTACGGATGTGCTATCCGTGAGGCTGGGTAAAGTGGTCAGCAAGACGGAGAAGAAGTGGCATTTGGCCCTGAATAACCAACTTTGTGTTGAGGAGCCGTTCAACATCGGCCGTAATCTTGGCAACACGGCTGACGATACTGCGTTTCGAGGTCTTCACCTCGAGCTTCGTCGTGCCTTTGGCCTTATTGCTGAGGGCAAACTTGACGAATGCTGTGAGCAGTACGTGTACCCGAAGGAGGATGAGAAAATATTCCAAAAACCACAGTCAGTTTCGCGGCCTATTATACTGCGAAGTGCCTCTCAGCAACAATCCAACCGTGGAAATCGCGGAGGGGGGTACCGTGGAAATCGACAGCAAGGCCAGCACCGGAATAACGGCAATAATAATAGTCGGAGAGCATCGTCAAGTGTACCCTACGACACGAACGGAAGCCCGATGTTCGTTCCGACCGGATACCCGGTAGCTATGACGCCTCAAGAGGCCGTCATGTACATGCAGCCTACATCGGAGTTGATGGCGCAGACGATATCTGCTTTGACGTTGCAGGAGAATAATCTTAGGTTTCTCCAGTATGCACAATCGCAAGCGTTCAATATTCAGCATACTCAGATGATGCAGGGCAATGCGTCGCAGACGCAACCTTCATCAGCGGAGCGTTCTAGAACCAACTCTTTCGATACCCCACCGCTAAGTGCCCCTCTACGTCCCGAAATGTATTACTACCCGATGCAATTCCCGCACGCGTTTTACGCGCAGCAGACCTTCCCGACGTACCCGTCGTCGCCGTCGACTAATCACAACGCCGATTTTCGACGAAGCTCACATAGATCGACGGCTGCTAGCGAGGCTAGTCATGGCGTAGCTGGGAGTGCGATGAGATCACAATCGCAGCCCGCGTCACGAACCGGTATCCCGACTGTCCAGAACTTGGCCGGTGCCAGTCAATTGTCTAATTTGTCGAATGGGGTCGCCAACGTTCCCGCTAGACACATTAACGGAATCCCTATGCCTAGTTTCATTCCTGATGAGGGCCAAGACAATGAGCATGATGGATCTGTAGCAGCCACTCCACCCGAGGATGAGAGGGGCCAAAGCTACTACGCAGACCCGTCCAGTCCGCCGCGACGAACAAGTGCCACAACCAATAGCATACCTGCATTTGGCGATATTGGGACCCAAGCTCCTAATCCCAATCCTAATCCTAATCAGGGTCGAGGACGTCTGTCGTCTGACCAGCTTCCCCAGTCAATACTAGATAGGATTAAGCAGAACTCTCGTTCCCCTTCGCCTTTAGGCCATAATAGAGCGTATTCTGTGGGCCGAAGCTCGGCCCCTCTCGCTTCTGTGCCATTTGCAGCGGCGACTGGGTCGCAAGCTCGCGATACGACGCCCTTGGTTGTTAACGGCTCTATGTCTAAATTATCGAATGGTAGCTCTCCTCGACAGCCTGCACAGAGCGAATTCACACCCGCCCAGTACGCTGGATATGACAATCCCCTTCACATTAACCAACGGTTAGAGATGAACAATTTTGCCCCCGAAACCCCGTACTCCTATCCTCCCGGCCCTGCCGCTCCGCGGATAGGAAATTCTCCAACGTCGGATCGACCAGTCGTCGTCAATGGCTCATCGAATGCCGGCGCGTCGATAGCTAATCACGTGCCTGGATCTCAATTGCCTCACGACATGACCATGACAGGTAACCATTTTCATGTTATGAACATGTCACCGATGCCGGCTGGACCTGATGGTACGGCAAATGGCCCGAATGCTCTACAACGTTTTCCTATTCGTTCGACGCCGAGTCCACTTATTGCGCAACTAGACCTTGCGACGGAGCATCGTTTGCAGCAGTCGTCTGATCAGTCACACCTTTCCCCGGTGTACGAGACTAACAGTCCATCCCCAAGTTTTAGTAGGAGACTAGAATTGCCTGTCGACCAGGCAGCAGCACTTCCGGGCACTATAGCGTACAGCCAACCGGATTTTAAACCCGAGTTGACTACGGGCAAGCAGAAATCGCCAATCGAGCCCTCGTCGTCTAGGCTCGAAGGAGCCCCGCTCCCGAACCCGAGAGTTAATGGCTTGGCAAGAGAAAACGGACATATACGGGGCGCTAAAAGCGAGAGCGATAATACCGGTAATGGATGGCAAAAAATGACGAGAGGCAGGAAGAAGGGCAACGATGTGAAGCCACGAAGCGAGGTCTACCCGCAGAGCGAGCAGTTGCCAAAGAACGACTCGGAAAGAAAAGGCGGCTGAGTGGCGAGTATCACTTTGGATACGACCCGAGCAATGAGCTGGTAGGCATATCTTGCCACGGTGCCAATCTCTTATTTGAGATGCCTGGCATTGTATTGGACATGATCGGAGCCCTGGTTATCACATGTGGATACCATTTTCAGCCAGGTCGCACGGCCTTCTAATCTTCGGTAAACGGTCTACTCGCCGAGGTTAGATGCGCTCGTTAATACGCGAATTAGTTAGGTCATGTTGTATTTGACACGAGATATTATCGAAGCCGGAGTTTCGTATCGGGCTGAGAACTCGGATTGGATGTCTCTGGACGAAGGTGGGAAGACATGATGCTTATGTCATTATGCGATGCTGGGCTAGGTGGTGCTATATTTGGCTATCCTACCTGGCATGTCGCATTTTCAGAGATACCACGGGTAGGGTAGTACGAAGGGGATAATTCGACTGGAGTTTAGTTCTGGGACCAATTTCCTTAGGTTGTACATTTGCACGCGAGGGGCCGGGTACCAAAGGGTCAACAAAGGAGTCTAGGTCATATATACTAGAGCATTGTAAGGTGTGCGGGGGCGCCTCGATATCCAGAAAAGACATGGAAATAGGCCAGGGGGTCAGGGGACATCTACGGATCAAAAACCGCCCAATCAAGTGATTGCAGGTGAGTGAGCAAGGCAGAGAGGAATTTTCATTTATGTCCCAGGGGTAAAGTACTCAAAGACTCAACGAAGACAGGCATACCCCCCAGATAGACGGTAACGGAAGTAAGCATGAAAAAAGACTAAATAAAGACTAAAAGTAAAAACTTATCCAGGAGTAGTAGAGTTTGACTCGCGGATAGGTATAAATGTGATGTAGATGTCGATGTATGCGAAGGTGAAGCATTGATAGATGTGGTTGAATGGGGGGGCAGGATGCTTTGGGTGGTCTTCCAAGTGTCGAGGTCGTAGATTTGATAATGTACTTGCAACTAGTTGGTACCTGTCGTAATACATTGACATTCGTAACTCGGATGTATGCCTGTTAGGTCTTCTTAGTAGTCGTAGGCATGATTTCACCACCAAGAGCTGGATAAGTAAAGAGTTAGTTCGTGTTTAAATGTAATTTCTAATAGGTGACTACCTAGTCAGAAAGGATAGGCCCTACGCAGTAGCCTTCAGGCGTTGCCTCAAGTCGACCAAGTAATCGGGCATCATGTGAGAAAAAGGGCCAGTTATTTGTACTTTAACGATCGGCCATAACTGCAACTCCTAAATAAATAAAAAAAGTAAGTACTACTTCACTCTAGTAGTATTAGTTGAATGCGAGTGCTCATATTATGTACCTACCCACTGCGACATTTGCCCAGTTCCATGGCTCACGATGACCCTAGCTATGTATTATATACTAGGTATATTATCTTATATCTAAGGACACATATAAATGCATCGTGCGTGAAATCGTGCCCCAGAAGTGTTTACACAGCTACGTTCCTAATACATAGCCGCTAGCGCATATACGTAAATCTCCCCAGAGATCCGGGTACTCGTGCGTCTCGCAGATACCTACAACTATTTTTTGCGGTTCCACCTCCAGACGTTCGATCTCCTCCCTCCACTCCTTAATCTTCGGCTTATATCGCTCCGCAATCTCGGTACCAGTCCTGATCATGCCTAAAGCCTCCATACCCTGACATTGCATCACGGTTTCCAGCATATTCTGCTTCCAGCTCGTGGCCTGGCCGTCGCTGGACTCGAGTTCTGTCGCAAAGTCCGGACTTGCCCCGGCATCCTGGCGTGCTTTTATCCAATGCGGCCTCCACCGGGTACTTTTCACAACCCAATACAAGGCTAAATTGTTATTATATCTATTCGCCTTCCGTCCCTGCTCGTCGGTGCCGTAAGGACCGTCTTTCAGTATCACTATGGCCCGGCGTGGATCGTATGACCCGTCGGGAAGCAGGATGTCCGTGGCATTGTCGAAACATTCCGTAGCGAAATCCGGGATGCAATACTTAACGAACTCAAGCCGTGTCTCAACCTTCAGCTTTCTCCCAGACGAGAGATCCGGGTCGAGAAAGGGCTCGAAGTCTGGACCAAACATTTCCCCGTAGGCGGCTAGGCGGAAGAGCAGCTCATTTGCGTCCGCGTGGATGGTGTACGCGTCGTCCACGCCGCCGTTCCAGAAGTCGGGGGTACTGTACCACTGCTTACCGACGCATTTGTCCATGAGGTCCGAGATGGGGTTCATCACGGAAAATCGCATCTCGTGGAGCTCGCGGATCCGTTCCATAGTAAGACCGATCTGCCCCAGGCGCAGGGCCAAGTCCATTACGTGGCCTACGCCTATTGGCATCCCGGCGGCGAGCTCTGCTTCATTTGCGTCGGACTCCCGGGCCCAGGCGCCTACCTGTGCCGCCGTGGCGCTGAAGAGGAAGTACGGCGAGGGGCGGAAGAAGGTCCGCGTTGATGCCCATGAGAGGCACAGGATCGTGTGCGGACGCGCCGCTTCCATACATGACCTCAGGAGACGACTGGAGGGAGAGGATTTATCAATTATTCATTCTATGCTAGCTAGGTAGATTCGCAACCGACCTGGTTGAGGCTACATTCATATAGTCCTCGATATTATGTAGGTATTCGGGAAGCATCACTAAGATATCCCTGGGAAGGGCTAGGAGCCCCGAGGCATTAGCGGTAGATTCACTTGACTCCATGGCGTAGATATCCGATTTAGAAGAAGTCGTGGTGTGATCTTAAGAGTTCGTGATAAGCATATTATTCCTAAATTCTAATAACTATAGATAACTAATTCAATGTATAGAAGTTGTTACTGTGCCTTTTTGCCTTACGTAATCTGTTTCACAACACTGAAGCAGCGACGAACGACTACGAAGGCGTTTTGGCAATTACAATCAACATGTGCCCCACGTATTAACATTTCTGTGTAACAAACAAGACGGTATCCCCTGTATTACTTAATCAACACTCATTGCTAGCCGTAACTTATGTAAGCTGCCTAGCTAGGTGATATGGGGATAGTAACATCTCGCCAAGTTCTAGCGGGGAAGTGCGGATAAATTCTATTGGACCACATGACTTCCTCGGTCCTCCAACAAAAGTCAACGCAACGTCGACCATCCGAACCTTTATCGGAAGATTGTCGATTTTAAAAATAAACGAAACAATGTTGGCTGCGGTAAGTATACTCTTGCATTGATGATCATATATGGAATATGGAAATGAGTACACCTAATCAGAGGACCAGGAAGAGATACCCATGTCGGCTTTGCCATCGTGGCTGTCGATGAGGCAATCACAGAGGACAAAGGTTTGGAGTGGCCAGTCAACCTAGGAGGACCGTCTAGAATTCCACTCCGTCTATTAGGCACATATACTTCGAGACGTTTTTGGCTTTATTCGCCGAGGTTACCCTAGATATCCTCGCTGCCCAAAGCCACGAACCTTACGAATAGCCATATCATGACATACTCCTGTTTAAAACGGAATCCTAGAGTTCTGGGAAGAGATTATCAGGCTACTTGGCTAGCTAGTCCTCGGAAATCAAAACCTACCCTACATGTGACGAACGACGTTAAGTCCGACTCTTAGATATGTTCAGTAAGTTAACTGTTGGTTCGAAGCCAAATAGTTACGTATATCTCCGTTACTAGCCCCGAAGTTTGTAGTCTACAACAGACGGCGGTCAAGTCTTTATTGAGCCCCAATAAGGGGTCCGGCTCCGTTTTCTCTTGGCGCGGATGGTCCCGTCCAAGCTTCGCGGTACCATAGAATTCATCGGAGGGTCCAGCCAACACACCGGCTCTCTTCCTAGTCGCGTATCCCCAAAGTTGCACCCAACGAGCCGCCCTTTTCTAGAACTTTTAGGCAATTAGATTGACCTTAGCGTCCTATCAAACCGGAAATTCAACTTTTGGAATTTGGGTTGTCCCCAACCCAGTGGGGATATGCCAACAGTAATTCGTCCTTAGTTCGGACCCGTTCTAACATTCCTGCATATTTTTTTTATACTGCGGAGAGGCTCTGTTAGTGTACTGACGCGTCGATCAAATGTCTTCGTCTTTGCTGTCGCTATGCCATCATCATGGCAAACGACAGAGGGAGTCTTTACAGCAGAACTGACGATAACTATCGATCTTTAACGAGCATAGAAGATTAAGGGATAAACGACGTCACATGGCCATCAGTCAATTTAATAGAACCTAAATGAGCCTCAAGACTAACCAGGACTAACGTCGATCTACATTTTGGGGCAAGGCGCTACATCTAGGGTGGGACTAGGGTCCCATATCAACCTCCTACTTTCCGGTAGTTGATCGACACGCATGCGAAATTGCCTAGAATAGCAACATATTGTCTACCATGGCGGTAAAGGCCACTGAAATATTCGAGGCGCCATACACGTGGCAGGCGAGCCTAGGGGTTCTGACGACTATATTAGACGCCATCATCTCGCCCATTCTGAGAAAGAAAAAATACCAACACAAACACAACCACTATCGTTAATTCCCACTTAAGTCACTCCTTGCCAGTCGGTCCGGTCGCTTGTAAACCATTGAGGTTCTATTACACAATTTTCACTCCTTTAATACAAATCTCAAGACAACACCAACAACATGCATTTCCTCGCAGTTCTCACCATTGCTACTACCGCCTCTGCGGTCCCCTTCATGAACCGTAGGGACTACGGCACTGGCAACTACTCGCCCGTCCCATCTGTTCCTAGTGCCACCCCCGGCAACAACACTCCTGGCAACGCTGGAAACTCCCCCGGTAACAACGCTCCCGCCCCTGGTTCTTACCCAGGTGCCAGCGTTCCCGGTGTCCCAGCTGGCCCAGGCAGTGCTCCTGGCACTCCTGGCAACTCTCCGGGCACTCCTGGAAACGCAGGCACCGCACCGGCTGGCGGGCCGACTGTCGTGCCAACTGGCTACGCGACTGCCCCCTCAGCTACCGCCCCGTCTAAGCCCTCGGTTGAGACCCATATTTCTAAGCCGGCATCTCCCGCTCCTGCTCCCTCTACGTCTTCCAGCGCTCTCCCTGTGACGACCCCTAAGCCCGTTGTCCCGGCTGCTCCCGCTTCCCCCGCCGGTGGATACCCCACCGGTGGTGAGGTGACCGTCCCGGCCGTCCCCCACAACGGTGGATCTGCTTCCGCATCGTCGGCTAAGCCCTTCCCCACGGTGCCAGCAGGCTCTGCGCCTTCCGTCCCCGTGCCGGCGGAGAGCGTCCCCACCGTTAGCCCCCCGGCTCCTGCCGCCCCGGCCCAGTCTCACTCCAGCCCTGCTCCCCCCGCTCCGGCTGCCCCCAGCCACCCCGCGGCCCCCGCCTCTGGCTACCCGGCTGCCGGTGGATACCCCACCAACTAAGATGTCACCCATCGTGGGAACTCGGCCTTCCAAGACGAGAGCAACGCACATCAATAACAAGGGATTCACAAGTCGACACGCTACGAACGACTTTCAACAATTCTTCGCCTCCGACTAGTTCCAGTACGGATCAAGACTAGTCGGCAATGTTATATCACGGCAGGGAATTCGGACATTTTGGAATCCGTTGCTGATGCACGGTGCCACACTCCGGGGATGTTTGAGCGCGCTAAGCTGATTGGTGATATGTTTCTTGTACATAGGAGTTTTAGCATAGCCTTTTGAATGCCCACGTACGGTGTTGTGTTCTCATCTTTACTGCTACCATTGCTTGTGATTTGTTTAACTACCTATCTAGGTATATTTGCTGCATCTCATTAGCCCCTTTTCAGTGTCCGTATACTCTAGACTTCGTCGAAGGAATGTTGCTACTTCTAATGTTTCCCCTATTTTAAAGTTACCCTTTCTTAACTGGAATACTACTAATAATGATAACTACATCCACCGGCACACTTATTTACGGCCTTCAATGTTGCTTCTATCCTCACCTACCTAGGTACATACGTAGACATCTTTGACGAATATATACACTTGCTAACTCTTGTGAAGTATTTAGAATATCTTGCTTATGATCACACTCAATACACCACCGACCTACCTAGCGTTAGTTAATCAAACAAACACATATATGTTTAGATATGTGGTTGTAAAGGATCACCGTAGATTCAACTTATTCCAGACAACCTCTCCGTTACCTCCACTTGGGCGTGATATTTGTCAACCATCGGATTTAATCAACCGTTAGACTCATTTCTAAGCAAGCAAGTTCAATTCGGCACTCGGAAGCGCGACCACAAGACATTACAACGAAAATTGAAGCTTACAGAATATGTATGTCTGGTATGTGTATAATATGTGTACGCACATGAGTGGTACATTTGCATGCAGCTAAATTTGTATGCGGGGCGATGTACCTTCTTGCTACGCGAGCTGCGGAAGTGAGGCGATTATTGTGGGATCTTTCTCGATTCCACAATTGATGCAACGGGCGGTCAGTTATGAAGTCACCGGATCGATCTTGTGGATATCGTGTGCAGTTTCTTTCTAAAGCCTTGAGTACCTAGGTAGTGATATCTTCGTATGTAAGGTCTGAAAAAGCCGTGATGGTAGAAGCGCTGTGAATAAACCCCATCTCTCTTTTGCAGCTACCGGACTTGGTTTACCTAGAACGGAGAAGCTGTCTATATACCACCAGGCACTTTAGCATACTCGAAAGGGGAAAATGAGCCTGTCTATATAGATATAGCTCCTTAAAGATGTTCAAGGAGGGTTGATTAGAAAGACACTCCTTGGGTTATAAGGGGCTAAAAATACTCTTATTGGAAACCTTCATATTTCCGATAAATCTATTTACCTGTAACCGCTGAAAGGTTGTTGTAGGCAATAATTGATTCGTTTCATATCACATAGTAAGATCGCATGCGATTGATGGGATGACCATATTTTCAATTTTCGCTTTACCCCTTTTCACATTATAAAGGAAAATTAGGATGTAGTGTAAGTTACAAAAAGTGACCTTTTCTAAATGTGCCATCACCAAACATAGCACTATTAAATAGCCGTCTGCTCAAAAAACACGGCCGTATCATATTAGAAGTTTAAAAGTTTAATGGATCATCGATCTCTCTTTTAGTAAAACCCGACACTTTGTAGACTTCTCTTACTTGTGTGTTTCATTCTTTCGTAACCAAATGACCTTTTTTATAGCTATATTGATGATACATAGGTAGGTATGTATGATAGCATAGGGTATTTGATAGGTTAAATTTCTCGGGACTTCTCGAAACTCATTTCGCAATTTAGAATTATGTTACTCCTATTTAGGGGCTCAGATGATGACTAAGCCATTGTCAATTCCAGACCATACCTCGTGTACCCCTTAGCCTCCGCTTTCCAAGAGCTATTCGAAAGAGTGACTTGGGATTATATCCCTAAATAAAATAGAATGAAGTGAAAGTAAAAACATCTCGCTACCATGCGTCGTGCAAAATAAATCACACCCCTTCAGACCTTGCCTGATAGGCACTTAGATATCTGGGAACTCTCTGCCTCGTTCCATACCAGGACTCCTCATGCCTCGTTCCATACCGGAACTCATTGTGCTCCGTTCCATACCAAAACTCATTGTGCTCCGTTCCATACCAGAACTCATTATGCATAGTTCCATGCCAGAACTCCTTAGTTATGCCCCGTTCCATGCTATAACTCCTCATGCCAGCTGGACCTCCAGACCGAGAATCCCTCCGTATACAGGTTAGTTCCCTGAAGGCTGAACGAAGGTAACATTATGGAAGGCCCCCGGTGGCATCATCGTTATGCCCACCTTTCTGGTCTGGGTATCTGTCGGAATACCCTCCGCTGATATATTGTGCCAGAAAACCATCTTAGAATCGGGCAACCTATGCGTGCAGCTCGGTTTGTTTCTCGGGGTCATGATATCACGGTAATATGTCGTGTATGTGGCAAACTGGTGGAAGACCTGTATAGTGATAAAAGATACGGCGTTAGTAATAGCTCATCTACCTAGGTATCGAAGAGCAAGTTTCCCACTTACACGATGGGGATCGTTCTTCAAGTTCGCCACGCCGTTAGGAACGACAATGTTATACAGGGCAATGATCCCGGTCTCTGCCAAGTTCTCCGGCCACATGGTTCTGGCGTAGTCGCTAACGGTTGCGTTATCTAGGCCGTACTGTTCCGCCCATCTCTTACTGGTGCTTAGACCTCCCTTTCCCGGCGGAGTAACGTTGGGAATAGCGACGTGCGAATCTAACGAGTGAGATATTTCGTGTGCGATAACGTAGAGGCGAAAAGAGTCGTCGCTTATCGCCATTACATCTCCACAGTTCCAGGCGGCTGCACCAGGAAGATCTTTGGGCTTGAAGACTATCATATGCCTTATGAATTCTCGCATGCCAAGTGGCATTTTCCCGAAAACCTGTATTTTTATATGTTTTTAGTCCCTAGAATATTGGAGGTATGAAGAGTATGAAGAGTATGAAGAGAAGGGTCTTCTTACTTCGGCTATAGTAGTAGCGTTGACTTTGGCCTCTTTGAGACGGCACATTACCCATGGAGCGTGGCAATCCTCGTAGTAGATCTCGAAGATCTCGAACTCATCTGGACCATGATTCCTTTCCTTTGCATAATTCATGCATTCTGTGGGAATCCTGTTATCAGTTAAGAAGTTTATATGATATTTGGTAGGCTCCAGATTGTCGCTCAGCCCCTTCTCGATGATGTTGTTGAAATCGAAAGGCGGCTCTATCGTTGGCAGCAAGTCTGGCTTGCTTGGTATAGTCGTACCGGTGTCGTTATCTACGGCAAAGGCCAGCAGAGGTAGCAGAAATAGAAAAAGTGTTAAGAATCCCATCTTGGGTTAAGATTTATTATCAATACTGAGATTAGAATGGTAGTGTTGTAAAACTTGTTTCTCTGAGTAGATGTGAAGTTATCACGTTTGTGGTTTGAAAGTAGAAGAAGAAAAAATTGAGACCTCAGGCCTTGTATTTAAATACGTTAAATAGAAAAAATAACCTGCAGAGGAGTTGAAGAAGAGGAGTCATCAATGTCTATGGAACCCATCATTCATGTATCGATGGGCTTGTCATGGCAGGGAAATGACAGGTGGTTCGACATGACATTCCCTCATAGACCTCATCATTACTGCGCAAAGAGCACCAAAACTGTGATTATTTACAATGGCAATCGGCCGTCCTAGGTTCTTTGTCCCTCTACCTTTAGCTATCGTGATGAATCGATTCACCTCTGACTCAAACTTTTATCTCATAATATGACTTTGTTTTCCTACACTGCTTTCATGGCATGAATTTCATCACAAAGACCATTGGATCAGCTTGTAGATGAGATCGAGGACGGATGGTGAGTAAGAAGTAGGCACTTCAATTGACACCAGCTATCTATGTATCTCATGAGCCATACACAATTATGATAACTCTTCTAAGCTGGGAAGGAGTCACTGGATTCTCAAGCTACCCATGACATATCACTCTAAGCTATGATGATATCCTCTTGTCTTCCGAATGAATAACTTTTCGAGTATATTACCACCTCTTTCGCTTGTCACTAATCGATATCGAGCTTGACTCGAATGAGAGCGTGAATTTGAAGTCATAAGAGTTGTTATCACAATCGACCTTGAAGAAAATATACTGTCTAGCTCTTGGCAGGGGTAACTATCTATGATCCAACAGGCCTATGATACAATTGCTAGTTAACTTTGCCGTACTCATCTAGTCGCCGATAACTGGCAAACATTCAACCTCGGCGAATTTTTATGATAAAACGAAGAGACCTTGCAAAACTGCGGTATTCGTCTTTTTTCTATACGAATACGACGGTTGACTGGGTCTCATGCAGGAGCTAAGGGATGAGGGGGTGAAATACCTTATTCTGGATAATACGAATACGCAACCAACAACACAGTTTCCAGTCTATATAAAGCCTTCCGAGGAACTGATACTTCATCTCTTAACCTCTACAAACTCAAATTGTGCGGTTGTGCCTACAGAACGATACCTGACATCGAGGACGGAAACGTGTACGCGAACCTTCAGTATTTACCTAGCACCCAAGCACCCGAAAGAAAGATGGCAGACAAACTGCAAGGGACAACCGTTCTTGTTACCGGTGCGGGAGGGGGTCTGGGTAAGGTGATAGCGACAGGTAAGTTTGAGACGCAAGGGAGCGCAAGGGCTATAATTACAGCGGGCTTACGTAATAATAGCGTACTTGAACGAGGGCGCCAACGTTGTCGTCTGTGATATCAACGAAGAGCGATTGGAACAGGCTCGGGGAGAGTTGGAATCAACGGGACGCTTCCTCGCCGTGAACACCGATATCACGGACGAATCTGCAGTAACCAAACTCGTGGATGCTACCGTGGCGAAGTTCGGTCGCCTGGATATCGTCGTCAGCAATGCCGGCATGGCGGACAAGTTCGACCCGGTTGGCTCGCTGAGCAAAGAGCACTGGGATAAGATTATCAACCTCAACTTAACGGGGTCGTTCTTGATCTTCAAGGCTGCCGTGAACGCTATGGAGAAACAATCGCCGCCTGGAGGCACCATTATTCAGATCGGGTCAACGGCTAGTTGGCACGGGATGTCGTCCGGAGTAGCCTACACAGTGAGTGGTTACTCTATTTTCTTTCGTAAACCTGCTTCTCCCTAAGCAATTATCATCCCTTATGATAAGTCGGGCAGCCGTCTTACTAACAACCACCCTCCAGGTTAGCAAGCACGGCGTAGCCGCCCTCGTGAAAAGCACAGCGGGCTACTACGAGGCGAAGGGCATCTACGCGATAGGACTCCTGCTCGGCGGCATGATCGACACCAACATCCAAGACTGCTTCAAAACACTATCCGGGTTCAACACAGAGGCGTACGCGCAGAGCATCTCGGCCAACTTCAAGCCCGAGCAAGCCATCCAACTCAAAGACGTCGCGAAATACTGCGTGTTTCTGGCGGATCGGGACATCGCCGCGACGTCCAACGGGTCGCTGGTCAAGTTTAACAAGAACCACCCGAAGGCGTGATTGCGGGCTGGATGTTGTGAAAGATTACCTATGAATTGGGAATTGATATTAGAGAGGAAGTTGTTGTTGTAGTGTGTTGTATTGAGCTATCTTACTACTAGAAGTGGGAGGCTTGCATAGAATTGAAAAATTAGAGGTCTTAGTTGATAGAAGGAGTTCATGCACCAACGATATCTTGACCAGTATTGGGGGCCGTGGTGGTTGTCTCTAGCCCCTAGCGCTAAGCGTTTCACAGCTCGGCATAGGGACCACCCAGCTTGGCCGAGTCCCTTTGTAATCAGCATGTTCTAAACATAAATAGTTAAGCGAATGGAAGCACCGAGCCCGTCCATACAGTTTCATAAAACAATGAACGGACCAGGCTGATTGTTTGTGTCGTAGTTGGAGAACTCCGTATCATGGGGCTAGTACCTACTGTTAGAGCTGTCTCGGCCGAATGATATATAGGCCGTTTTCTCACGAGCAAGTTACATACAGTAAACCCTGTCCATAACGATGCTACTACATAACGATACCTTGATATAACGATTTATTTTGCTGTACATCTGAATTTTGTATGAGAAATA
>MU405218.1:404551-454323 GCA_022836615.1 Annulohypoxylon bovei var. microspora | reverse complement strand
GAATACTTTTTTTATAAGTTAATTAATTAACACCATTTAATAAAAGTTCTTAAATAACTTTAATTTTTAAAAACAATAAATATTAATTATTATAAAATTTATATATAACTTTAATTAATTTAAAGGTTAAATAAATTTCTTATTTTTCCTTTTAAATATTAAAAGGTAATAAAATCTTAATTAATTATTTTATTATTACTTAATTATTAAAGTTTAAATTATTAAATACAAGCTTTAAAGTTAATTTATGGTTTAAAATATTTTATTAAATATCATTATAAATACTTTTTAAAAACTTTAATTAATTAAGGTTTAAGTTTTTATGATTTCTTTTAAATGAAATGGTTATGGTGCTCGTTTTTAAAATTATATACAAGTGGTATATAAGGGTTAATTAATTAAAGTAATAAAAATAAATTTAATATAATTAAAAAAAAAAATATAATTAAAAAAGTTTTAAAAATCATTTTAAAAAAAAGGATTATGGTTATATGGTATTAAATATGGTTTTTTATAAAAAACAATTTAATATCCTTGGAAAATTTAAGCATATAATAAAATTTAAATTAAATTTAACCAATTATGTTGTTGTATTTTCGATTTGGTAAGCGTTTTAATGTATAAACTTTTAATAATAATTATTAATATAAAATTTATTATTTCCCTTTATCTTTTTAATAAATCCTTCCTTTTACTTTTTTTATTTTTTTATCCTTTATTATTAATTAACTTGTATAACCTTTTGAATTTAAAGCTTTTAATTAATTAAAATGTTTTTACTTGAAATACATGATTTTAATGAAGGTGAAAGTAATTGATTAATTTATTTAATTGAGGTGGTTATTATAAAGTGGATTACTTTTTTTCTTAAATCGTTTATTATAAAACCTAGCCATATAATAATTATTAAATTTTTTAAAAAACCTGAGTTATTAATAATTAATAATAACCAAATTAAATAAATTCTTAAAAAAGATAATAATTATGATGTTAAAAAGAAAGTTAATTAATATTTTAAATAAAAGGTTAATAATAACATTATAATAAAAATTAATCATGGTTATTTTAAAAAAATTAAAGTTTTAATATATAACGTTATTCTAAAACCTTATTTTTCACTTAAGTTAATTATATATTTTGTAGATATTAATTTCAAAGATATTTAAACTTTATAAGTTAAAAATAATATTTTAAAAATAATAAAACCAAGGATTAAACACTTTATTATAAATATTAATTTTTTTAATATTTCGATTAAATGGTTAATAACGTTATTAAGTGTTAAAATGTATATTTTTTAATATTTTTAAAAATGTTGTTATAAGGTGTTACGTTTATTAAAAGATTTTAAAATCATCTTTTTAAAAGCTTATTAATTTTTAATTAAATTATTATTCATTTACTATTAAACAATATATTTCATAAACTTTCCTTTTATATGTTAAAATTTAACAAAATAATTTAATTAAAAAATATATGGTTAATTTAATTAAGGATTATCGGCGTGTATAAAGGTTATTAATTTAATTATATAAATATTTTAACGTAATTCTTTACCATTATTGTGAGAAATGTTTTAAGTTGTTTAATATTAAAAGGTATATTAAGATATAACCTTTTTTTGGTTATTAATTAATATTAAATAAGTTTAAAGGTATATATAATAATTATTACTTTTCGATAAAAGATTTAATGTGTTTTTTCCGAAATAATAAACATAATTACTTAAGGGTTAATGTTAATTAAAATCTTATTATTATTAAAAATTTCATTAAAAATAATTTTTTAATAATGGTTAAAATAAATAATAAAGATTTAGTTAAATAAATGTTAAAATTAAAAAAAATTTAAATTAAGTGTTATGTGCGGTTAATGGGCTGATATAACAAGTGGTTAATAAAAAAAAAATACTTTTAAAAACGAAGAAAGAAAAAAAAAAAAAAAAAAAAATATAAAAAGGATTTAAAAATATAATTTAAATAAAGTTAATGAATGTTTTTATTCGTTTTTTATAACGTTATTTTTGGTTATAATGGGGTGTGTTCCTTTTAATCTTATCTTCATTATTATTTATAAAATTAGTTTTTATATAATTTTTTCGTAGTTTTTTTTAATGGGTTTAAATGGTGGGGGGTTAATTAAGTTATTATTATCTTAATTAACTTTTTCATAAAGTTTTTAATTGTTTTTTAAATATTTATTTTTAAATGTAAATTACCATTACAAATAATTAAGTATTTTAATTATTAAAGGTATTTTTTAAGAAATAAATTTTTAAATTTTTATGGTTAACCTTTATAATATATTTATTAATAATATAAATAATATATTTCTTTAAATGCGATTTTAATTAAACTTTTTCGTATACTTATTTAATAATATATATTC
The DNA here is from genome assembly GCA_022836615.1 of Annulohypoxylon bovei var. microspora. Lineage (NCBI taxonomy): Eukaryota > Fungi > Ascomycota > Sordariomycetes > Xylariales > Hypoxylaceae > Annulohypoxylon > Annulohypoxylon bovei. The sequence goes on along the minus strand of MU405218.1, from coordinate 451,935 downwards.
CTATTAATTTTCCCTTCATTTTAATGTTTTAAATAATATATTTAAGAATAATGTTTAATTAATTATTATTTAAGTTATATAAGCCTTATATGTAAATTCTTTTTTTAATGTTATAATGCATTATTTTTAATTAATTTATTTTTTATAATATAAAACAATTAAATTAATAATACCCATTTATTAAATTCGTTTAAAAAATTTTCTTATAAAATTAATATTACCTTAAAGAATATGGTTAAACTTAGGAATACCTTAATTATTAAATATATAATTCATAATAATATAATTTAAAATTATATAATTATTAAACTTTTGTAACATTCATTAAAAAATAAAGATTTAATGATTATAATTAATATTAATACTTTAATATAAATATATTTTAAATTATTTTAACCTTATAATATAAAGATTTATTTCGATTAAATAGTTTTTATAAATTTAACATTAAAATATTTATCTTAAAAATCACTTAAATTAAATCTTAAAAATTGTTTTTTTATTATTAAAATATTTAAATAAGCTTTATAACAAAAAGCTTTTTAAAGGTAATTCTTTTAATTAAAATATTTTAATTAAGTTATTTAAATTTTTTAAAGGGTGTATATTATTTATTATTAATAAATTTCAATTATTTATAATTAATTAATTTAACCTTTTAATTAATTTATTTATTAATTGTTTTTTTAATTTTATTAAACTCATATATTTTTAAGTTTTTTAATGAGGTTTATTTATTATGTATAATATCTTTTAAAGTGGATTTATTAATTTTAACGATAATTTTAAAAACATATTCCTTTAATGTTATTTAATAAATCTTAAACTTTTTTATTTTTTTAATTATAATTATAAAAATCATAATATAATTAATTAATTCGTAAAAAAACTCCAAGGTATTTCTTATAATCATTTTATTAAGTTATTATATTTAAAATTTATATTATTTTAAATCACGGACCTTAAAGCTATATAATAACACTTTTTTAATCTTAACTTATGTTATTTTTTCATTAATAATAATTTTAATCTTTTATTTTAAATTATAATTAATAATCCATTTAAAAATTTCCTTGATTATATGTTTTTCATTTATATTATACCGTTTTAATTTATCTTTAATACCTTTTATCCAATTTTACACATTAATACCATTAAACTTTAAATATAAATAAATAATTAGATTTAAGAAAATAAAGATATAAAAGATTAAAATAAGCTTTAAATTAAAGGTTATAACAAATGGAATAATTATTGGATTTTTTAGATTAATACTTAAAAACATTTTAATTTTATCGCTTAAAAGGGAAATTAATTAACTTTTATAAATATTCTTAATATATTTATAAATATCCTTTATGGTAGTAAAATTAATAAATAATAAAAGAATAAATATAATAATATATTTATTAAAATCTTTTAATTTAAGGTTATTTTAATCGTTTTTAAAAGTAAATATAAATTTATTAAATATTAATCGTTCTATAAATTTAAAAGGTTATTAAAAGGTTTTAAAAATATATTAAATTTAAAAAATATTTATATTTTATCAAATTATAAAATTATTAATGGTCTTTAAGCTTTTAATATATCTTCGTTTTTAAGTAAAACTGTTAATACTTTTAATAATATTTATGTTATTATTAAAAGGGTTATTAAAGTTTTGGTTAATTAAAAGTGTATTAATTAACATATTTTTAATAATGGTGGTTTTAAAAGTTTTAATATTATTTAAACATTATTAATTAAGTTTATTAATATTGGAAGGATTTAAAATTATGTGTGGTGGTTGTAATTAATTAATTTAAAGGCGAATTTTTATTTAAAATATTAAGTTATAATAAATGAATTAAATATATTAAACTTTTAAAATCGGTTTAAATTTAAATGATTATTATTAATCATTTATAAGGGCTTTAATATTTTTAAAAAAAGGGGTTTAAAAAAATATAAATATGTTATGAATTTAATTTTTATTTTATTAATTATTATAAGGTATTAAAATTCGAGTATCTTTTTTTTTCGACGTGTATCGGTTTTCTTTAATCAAGGTTTTTTAAGCTTAAATTATTCGGATTTTAATTTGATATTATTTTTCCTTAATTATGAATACTATTAAAAAAATCAAATGACATATAAGGGTCCATATTAATTTCTACAATGGAAAATTCCATATCCAGGCCACATAAGTTTTAATTTAATAAACCACCTTATTAATTAAATTAATTAAATTATTAAAAATAATCCAAATAATAAAATTAATCCAAATAATTATTAATAATTATTCGATTAAGTTAATATAATGTTTAAATTTTAACGGTTATAACGTTAACGTAAATAATAATTATTTTATATAATAATAAATAATTATTATTATTTGCGGCTTCGGCGCTTTTTTTATGTTAATATTAAGTAATAATTTAACCATTTTACCTTATTTATATAAATAAATAAAGTTAAGTTTTTAATTAATTAAAAAGTTTTTTAAAAATAATATTTTTATTAATTAATAATTTTAAAAATTTTTAAATGTTTAAAGTTTAATAATTATAATAATAACTTTTCAATGGGTTTTTATTTTATAATTTTAAATTTAAATTTTATTATTTATTATATTATTATTTCTTTATTATTAATAAATTTAAAATAAGTATATTTTAAGAAAAAATTACCGATTAAAATGAAAAGTTAGTTAATTCATTTTTATAAAAATATTTTATCGTTTTTTGTAAGATTTTTAAGGTTTTTTGTGGTTCCCAAGTTAACTTATCTTTAAAAATTTTTAAAATATTTCTTAAATTTTTAATTTAAAAGTTGCCGGTTCGAGCCCGACAAGGGATGTTAATGAATTGGAACCGGGAGGTTTTTATAAAAAAGGCATTAAAAGCTTTTAAAAAGGCTTAAATATACTTCTTTTAAGTTTAAAATGTAATGGGGATTATTAATTAAAATAATAAATAATAAATAATTATATAAAACAAGGTTAAAAAATAATATATTAAAAAATCAAATGAAGGTATATTAAATAAATGATAATTGTGTGTAATTTTATGTATAACGGATTAAAAAAATAATTATTTAAGTGAAAATTAATTAAGCTTAAAACTAAGAAACGAGACCGGGACTTTTACACTTTAATTCAATATTTGCTTAAAAACTTACTTTATATAAACGATTTAAAATCTTTTAAATATATTTTTTATGTTTTTTTTAATTTTTAAAAAAAATAAAAATATTATTTAAGTATGTAATATAAAATTTATTTAAATATCTTTGGAATATATTATTAATATATCGTTAAAACGTTAACGGTTTATTTATTAATCCGAATGGTAATATTTTAAACCGATAAACTTTATATTTTATTTAAAATGTTATTAAATTTTTATTTTTTATAATTAAACGGATTTTATGAAACGTTTATTTAATATTTATTTTAAAAAATATTTTTCTTTTAACGATTTAAGTTAAGGTTTTTTTAATTAATGGTAACGGATATTTATTTTTACGAATAAAAAAGTTTAACTTTTTATAATTTACGTAAAATTTTAATTTATCGTTCGCTTTTTTAACGAAAAATATCGGCGTTATTTATGGAGCGAATAATGGTTTAATGAATTTTTTTTATAAGTTATTTATAATGTAATTTTTATAAGTTTTTATTTCTTTTAATGATATTTTATATAAAAGGTTATAACTTAAATTATTAAAATTTATATTTAATTTAATATGGTAATTTACCTTTAAACGGTATGGTAATAATTCATCGGATATTATTTTATTAAATATATTTAAATGTTTATAATATTTTATAAATATTATTTCCAAAGTTATTTTCCGTAGTTTTTCCTCGTTGTCCGGGAAATATTCGTTTATTTTTTTTTTATTAATGAATTTATTAAGCGTGTATAAGTCGATTATCTTATATTTTAATTAATTTAACCTTTGAAATATTTTATAAAAAACGATTATATTAATGATTATTATGTTAAATGGTTTATGTTTATATTAACCGAGGTTATTTTTTTATAATTTATAAAAGCTTTAAGCGTTTTAATTGTCGTATTTTTTTTTAAATTAATCGGTTATTTTTATATATGGTTTAATTAATGTTAACTTTTTATGTTCTTTTTTATTAAAGGTTTAATATATTTTTTTAATTTTTATGTTCGAATTAAAATGTTTTTTAATGTTTTTACGTGGGGGTTATAATATTATTTTTAAAGTTATTAAACTTCTTTTTTCGTTAAATAAGTTTTTTAACGGCTATTAATGTATTTTATTCGGTTATTAATGTATTTCTTTAAGTTTTTTTATTCGTTAACGTATTAAAGCTTTATTATCTTTTTTAATTAAAGCGTGGTAAAGCGGGTTATTTTTTTCGGTTTACGGGGGTTAATGCCTTTTAAACGTTATTTTGTAACGTATTTAACTTTTACGTTTTATTGTTTTTTATTATTTATTTTTTTTATTAAAATTGTTTTTTAGTTTATATTTTTTTAATATTTAAGATCGCTTAATAATTTGTCGGTTTAATTTATAAAAATGTTTTATGAATTTAAGTTTAACGTTTATTTTTTTAAAAATATTAATCGTTTCTTTTTATAATTTATTAATATATTATAATAAATGAAATTTTTTTTATTAATAATTAAGTTATATTTTATATCGATTATTAATAATATAACGTTTTTAATTTCTTTATTTTATAATTAAGTATAAACTTTAATTATTACGTTTACGATTTAAATTTCCTTTTTATTAAAATTTAAAATTATAACGGGATCGAATTTTTTTAACCTTTCGGCTTTTAAATATTTAATTATTTTTACGGTATAAAAAATATTCATTAATATATATACGTTTACTTTTATATTAACGAATGTTTTAATTATTAAGTTTGTTTTATTTTTCATTACGGTATATTTTATTAATAAAAGTCCTTTTTTAAATATTTTTTTTAATAAGTTAATAAATACCTTTATATAAACTTTTATATTTAACGCCATTATTATTATTCTTTTAAAATGGGAGTCTTTTTATTTTAAAGTTATTTTTTTTTATCGTAATGGTTAATTTATTATTATTAAGTTTTGTAACATTTTGTTAAATTTTTATTATAATCGTATTTATTTAAGCCTTTTTTATTTTAATATATTTTTTTTATGCGGAATATTTTAAGTTTCGGTGGCTACGTTCGTAATAAATGAAATATTAATCTTAAAAAATAAGTAATTTCGTTTACGAAAATGTTAATTTAATATATATTTTTTTTCCGTTAATTATAATTTTTATTATTTAAATTTTATAATAATTTAAGTTAATTTTATTTATTAACGTGGTAAACGTTAACGATGTATTAAGGTTTAAAGCTTGTTTTTTTTGTTTTTAATTTAATGTTATGGCATTTAATGTTATAATAATAGGTTTGTTGGTTTTTTTTTTTTGGATTTATTATTACGTGAAGAAGTTTTTGTTTTATTAATGATCGTGATGTTAAACGTATACGTAAAAATCGGAAAACGTTAATTTATTATTATAATATTAATTAACCGATTTTTTATTTAATTAAATAAGTAATTTATTATATAACTTTTTTTTATAATTATTAAAAGTAATGCGAATTAATTTTACGAGCTTTGTAAATTTAATATAAAATGTAATGAATTAACTTAAGGTTTTTATTTATAAATTTTTGAAATTAAAACGAGTTATATCGTATATATTAAGGTTTTTATATTATTTATATAAATGTTTAACGATTTATTTAAAAGTTATTAATATAAGTGGTTTATGTTTTTTCGTTATAAATGGCATGAGGTTTTTAACGGTTATCCCTCCGGTATAAATTATAATATAAAAGATCTTTTTTTTATTATTATTAAAGTAATTTATATTTCCTTTTAATTTGTTTTTTAATAATATGAACCAATGGTTAAACTTAATTTTTTTTTCGTTAAAAGTAGGTTTATTATTAATGAATATAAGCGGGTTTTAATGTTTAATATTACGATGTGATTTTTTTTTAAAGGCTTAAAATTTTAAAATGTTGTTTCGATTTAATTGCGGGTTTTTAACGAGAGTTATTATTTTGTTTTTTAAGGTATTAATAATGTTTTTTTTTTTACAATTAAAATATTTAAACATTTCGTTTAACTTCGGCGAATGCTTTGGTTTTATTATTAAAGTATTTTATTTAATTATATATTATGTGTATTTCGAAGGTTAAACCATTTTATACGAAGTTTAATTGTTTAATTTAACGTGTAAACGCCATTTTAAATATTATATATAATTTAAATTTTAAATAAAGTTCGTTTAAATGGTTTATTATTATTTTAATGAATGCGGCTTTATTAATTTATTTTGTTTTTTTATTAAGCATTTTTTAGCTTTTAATGGTTAAAGGGACGAAAGGTATACGAGGTATATCGTGTTTAACGTTTAATTTTATAAAGTGGTTTATAATTAACGTTAGTTTTTTTCGGAATTTTATTAAAATTATAATATATGAAAATTATTTAAATCGTTTATTATTAATAATTTCGATTAAGTTTATGTATGTGGGATTAACGATATATGTTTTATTATCGAATTTAAGTTTTATTTCCCCGTTTTTAATATTAAGTTTTTTCGTTTAATTATTATTAATAATTTATATTTATTTTTTAATGGAAGTATTAATTTTATTATCATTTAAATATAAATGCGAATAATGTTAAAATATAAAATTAACTTTTTTTTTACGCGAATTATATTATTAAAATTATTTAATTTTTTGTTAAAAGTTAAGTGTATATAACTTAAATTTTAAATGCGATTATTTCGTTTATTTAATTTAATTATAATTAATTAATAATGGGTCGTAATTTTATTAAAAGCGATTAAATGGTTTTTTTTTTAATGTAATTAATTTAAATATTAATTTATATTATAAGTTTATTTAAAACGGAAAATTAAAATAATTATTTAATTTCCGAGTTTAATTAATTTTTTTTTAATTAAAAGTATTAAACGTCCTTTTTAACGCGTAAAAAATGAACTTTATTATTATCACGAAGGGCGTAAATTTAAAGTGGCGTAAAAGCGATTTTATTCGTATAATTATTTAAAAATAATAAAGTTACGAAAAAGGAAAAGATTTTTAACGCCGCAGCGTTAATTAAGCTTTTTACATGTAAAAAAGCGATAAATAATTACTTATTTTCACCGCTTTATTTATTACTTTATAAATAACCTTTTTCTTATTTTTTATTTTTTTATATACCATGTTTTACCCTTTATGATTTAAACCATGGTTTAAACCATAATATTAAAAATAAAATATTTATTTTAATAAAATTTAAAATATTAATAAATTAATTAAATAATAAATTAAATTATTTAATAATATTATTATTTTACAAAATTATTAAATAACATTTAAAACGATTTAATATTTATAAATTAAAATTCTTATATACTTAAATTAAATAATAATAATTCAACGTAAACCGCTTATAAAAAAATCTTAATAATTTAATATTAAATTAAAATTTAAAGAATTTAAATAATAAAATTATTAACTTTAATTTAAAGAAAATAAAAATAAAAATTCATAAAATATTAACATTGTAAATACATTATAAAAAATTAAAATATTAAATTTAATAAATAAATTAAAATCTTAATTTAATATAATATTTAATTATAAATTTTAAAAATATAATTATAAAGTTAAAAGATTTTTATAACGTAAATTTTAAAATAAATAAACCTTTAATACATTTAATTAAATGGTTAAAAATAATGAAAAAAAAGGTCTTTAATATTAAACATAAAAATAATAATATATTTATATTAAGAAAAGACGCGAAATTTAAACAAAAACATAAATAACTTTTATTAATAAAAAATTAATAAAAACTTAAATTAAATTTTATTTAATAAAGGAAATTATTATAATTTAAATTATAATTTAAATCATAAAAAATAAAATATAATATATAAAAAAATAAAAAATAAAAAAAAAGTTATTTATAAAGTAATAAATAAAGTAATAAAAATAAATAATTGCTTATCGCTTTTTTATATATAAAAAACTTAATTAATACCGTAACGTTAAAATTTTTTTCCTTTTTTATAACTTTATTATTTTTAAATAACCGTACGAATAAAATCGCTTTTACACCACTTTAAATTTACGCCCTTCGTGATAATTTATTAAACTTTTAAAAGGAACTTTTTATTTCGATTTAAAATTATTTTTCTTAATATTCCTTAATTATATAATAATAAACATTTAAAATATATTTCCGCTTATTTTTTAATTATATATTAAAAGTTTCTTAAAATTAAGATTATTTTTTTAAAAAACTTGCAAATATTCATTATTAAAACATTATAATAATCGTAATTTAACATTTTTTAAAACATGTTTTTTAATGAAACTTTAAATAATTTTATAATAAAATTTATTATCATTATATAATATAATATTAATTTACTTTTAATAAAATATAAATAATTTAATAATTTTTTTTTATTTATTTTATTCTTAATATATTTTAAATAATAATTTAAATAATTACATAATTAATTAAAAAAATTATTAATTATTAAATCTTTTAATTTCGTTATTATTTTTTAAAAGCCGAAATAATGTTTTTCGTTATAAACTTATTAAAAAATTTATTAAACGCATAATGCCGAAATAATTAATTTCTTTTGTTTTTTTTTAATAATGTGGTATAATAATCCATTTTTAATATCGAATTTTCTTCCTTTTATTTATGGCTTTTTTTTTAAATCTTATAAAATCTTTTTATATTTTCCGTTTTTTTAATATCTTTTTTATAATTTTTCTTAAAATTTTATACTTAAATAAATTTCATTTAATAAAAACGTAAAATAATTTATTAAATCATTTAATTCATTTTTAATTTTATTATTTTTATTTTTTTATTTTTATTATTTACTTTTATTAATAATTTTAATAATGTATTTAAAATAAGATTTAATTTTCCGGGGATATGTTTTACATTTAATTAAAATTAACTTAAAAAAATTAACGTTATAATTAATTTTAAATTATTTTTAATTATATTAACCATGGCGAAGTTTTTTTATTAAATTATTTTTCCGATAATTTTATAATTTATTAAAATTATCACGTTTAATTTATTAAATTAAAATTATAGTCGTAAATTTTATATAATCCATGTTAAATAAAAAACTTTTAATTCCGTCGCATTATATTTCTTTTTTATTTTTATAAAAACTTTATTTAAAAATATAATTAATTATATTTTATTTAAATGTATATTTATTCCATTTTAATTTCTTTCCATATAAAAAATTATTACGTTATATCTTTGTTTTTTTATTACGTTTAATTTAATAAAAACGGTTTTATTAAAATTTTAATATAATAAATACGTTTTCGTTATTAAGTTATGTTAAATAAAACGGAAAGCTTTTTTTTAATCTTTTATAAGTTTAAACTTTTTTTTTAAAGTTTATTTTTTTTAAATTATTTTATTTTTTATCGGTAAACTTCTTATAATTTAACCTTCGTTAAATATTATTATTTTTTTTTTAAAACGGTTAAATTTTTTATTAATATTAAAAAATATATTTTTTTAATTATATAATTATTTTAATATAAGTTTTTAAATTTTTAAACGTTTTAAAAATTTTAATTTTTTTAATTATTTTAACTTTATTTAATATAATCGATGTATTAAATCCGTCCATTAAAAAACTTAAAAATTTAATGAAATCATACGTTATAAAAAACTTTTAAAAGGTTATAATAATTTTTAATTTTTAAAAAATCTTAAATATTATGTTAAAATGTTTTAAATGATTTTCCTTTATATTATTATAAATCACGACATTATTCAAATATATTTTATAATATTTTTTATATAAATAAAGCTTTTAATTTATAAATTTTTATATATAAAAAGGATTATTTTAATAACTTATTAACACCACGTTTAAAACCTTTAATTTTTTTAATGAAATAATTATCATTTTATTTTTATAAAAGTTAAATGTTAAAAGTTAATGGAAGAAATTTTTCCCATTTATTATTATGATTTTTTTTTTTTTTTAATGTTTACGATAATGTTTTTTTACATTAATAATAAATATATATTAAGAATCGTTATATTATTTAATAAACGTAGGTTAATTATTATACGACTTTTTTATTTACCATTTATTATTTTTTAAATCACGAAAATAAAGTTAACGAATAATGTCGGGTTTTTCATTTATAATATTTTTTTATCATTATATATATCGTTATATATTTTATCGAAAAATTCTTTATTTTTAAGATTTAATTTATAAACACATGTATAAATTTTACGCTTTTATTAATTTAATATAAAATTTACTTGTATTTTCTTATTTTTAAACATTTAAATTATACGATGTTTTATTTATACGTTATATTTTTTTAAAATTATTTTTATTTTTTCCGCGTAAGTTTTATTCGTATATTATACATGTATTCCATTTTTTATTAATATAAATAAAATGTTTTCCGGTTTAATTAATTTTAAATTAATATTTCTTATTTAAACTTTTAATGGAAATTTATTTTTTTTTTTTTTTCCTTTAATGTTTTAAACCTTTTTTTAAATTTTAATCCTTTTTATTAAATTTTTAAATTTATGTGAAAATATAAACGTTTTTATAACCTTTTCCGTTAAATTAAATTCGTTAAAAAAAAATACAAGAATATCCGTTTTAAATTATTTTTCGTTATTAATATTATAAATTTTATTAATCTTTTAATTTTAATAAATTTTTAATAATTTATTAATGTTATTTACCATTAAAATTACTTTTATATTTATTATTAAAGTAATAATATTTAATATCCTTGGAAAATTTCCGAAAAAAAAATATTTTTTTTTATTATTAAATTCATTTATTCGAAATAAATTTTTATAACCCATATATAAAAAAGTTAAAGTGTATAATAATATTATTACATTTTAATAAATTATTATTTTACGGTTAATAAGTTTTATTAATTTATAAATTTCAATAAAAATATTTACTTTTTAATAAAATTTTAATGTTATTATTCGTTTAAAATAATTAATAATTGCTTTATATAATTTTAATTATTTTATTTTTAATAAAAAATTTAATTTTAAATTATTATTAACTTATGTTTTAATTTAAATTAACGCTTTTATTAATTTTCTTTAATGTTATATTAATATTAATAAATGGAAAATCGTTAAATTTTTAAAAGTTAATTTTCCGTTAACACCTTTTATTTTATAACTTCTTTTTTTATATTTAATTTTATAATCTTTATAATTATTTATTAATTATTACTTATTTATTATTTTTTTATTAACTTTTATATTTCCGCATATTATTTAAATGTCACGGCGAGCAGGTTTTTGATTAGGACAAAACTTATGCGACGGTGGGATTATGTATTTTATTAATAAGAATATTTAAAGTGAGGAGTTAAAAGAAAAGAAGCTATAAAATAATTTCCTTTAAAAGGTCCTTATATATTGGCCTTACGGCCAGAATATTAATCAGTTGGTTTTGTTAGTATATTTTAAGAGTAGTGGTAGTTAAACGTTGTTATATAACCCCTCCCCTTGGAAAAAAATTTAATTTATGAAAGGAATAAGTTATTTATTAATACGTTTATAATTTACTTCTTTAATTTTTTTTTTTTTTATGGTAAGTAAATTGTTTTTATTTATTATTTTTAATATCTTATCTTTTGTAACAACCTTAATTTATTACCAGAGTTTGGCCGGGGGATTGGCGGTTTTGGGGTGTAAGTTATAGAAGTTTTTTACTTTGATTAATGTGTTAAGAAAATCCTTAAAGGGGTATTATATTAAGTTAAGGTTATAATTTATTTAATTCACTTTATATTAGAGCTTTTTCTTAAAAAGCCTGGAGTTTAATATTTTAAATATTTCATATTCTTACTTTTTGTTAATTTTCATTAAAAGCAAGAAATTTATTATTTGCTTTAAGATTAGGTTGTTTAGGGCTTTAATTAATTGGCTTGTGTTTAAAATTTGGTAGATTTTTATACTTGGGGGTAGGTTAATTTTAAAAGTGTTACGATGGGGTTTTACCAACATTTTAAAAGGATTTATTATTGGGTAATTTAAGTTATTATGGGGGCAATTTATTTGTTAATTACCCTTGTGGATATATACTTAATTGCTTATTATTTAATTTATTGGTTGTTTTTTTTTATTAACTTATTCACTTTAGTGATTTTATGCTAATAAAAGGTTTTTACGGGCTTATTGTATAACAAAGGCTTAACATTTTATTAATGATTAGGTAGTGGTATGGCTAAGCTTTTCTTAAAGGGTTTTGGATTTACAAGTGTAAACTTATCAGTTAAAGATTATCCTTAAGATAAATCTTATTTCTACCTTTGTAAGGGAAAACCTTGTGTTTGAGTGTGGCTGGGTGGCGTACATAAAATTTAAGCAAGGTAGTATTTTTAATTAATTATTTTAAAAATAATCCACGAAAGGTTATAATTTTATTTAAATAAATTAATTAAAAATCTTTGTTTAATTATTGGATTATAAGTGCTTTATTATTAATTTGCAAAGGTTTACTTTAATGAGCTTAGTTAATTTATTTAAAAAGGTAGCTACGAATTAAAAACCTTTGTTAAACGTGATTATTTTAAGGGTTTTATAAATGTGTTAAATGTGTTTATAATATAAGTTTATAAATTACGCAACGGTATAAATTTTATATGTAGGTAATGAAAAAGGTTTTTTGCTTAATTAATTAACAATTATTAAAATCAAATCAAATTTTTTGTAATTAAAGGATATGGATTTAAAATCTATTAAAATATATTATTATATTTATTCATTAACAAGAAGTGGTTAAAGTAAGCCTATTAGCTTAACCCTAGGGTTTTAACTTCTTCGACATTACTTATAATGGACATAATAACGGTTTATAAACACTTTTATACTAGGTTATAAATATTTTTTTAATATTATTATATGTATTTTATTTTAATTTAAGTACGTTTAATTTAAAGGACAATAAAACTTATCATATAATTTAATATAAAACTCCTTATTATTTAAGATTATTAACTTTTCTTTTAAAAATAACAATTTATTTTGTAAAACATACCTATTTTTCCTTTTTTTAACCCATTCGCATTACATTTTTAGTTTAATAACATTTTAATTAATTGTTAAAATAATATTAATCAATTTAATATTTTAAAATAATTCTTCTTTAAAAACCTCTACCATAACTAAGATATATTAAAGGTTTAAAAATAATAAATTCGTTAAAAGCTTATTAACCAAGGATTATAAAGGATTTATTCTACCATAAAATATTAAAAAAAACAATAAAATAACGAACCAATTATATTCTTTAATCACTTTTTAAATAACCAAGTCGGCTGCCTTTCGGGATAAAGTATTAATTATCACATTTTCCTTTCCCAAGTAATAATACAACTTGTAATTAAATTAAAACAAATACTCATTCCAATTAACTTGACAAAAATTTAACATCCTCTTAATAACAAAGTATTACAACACTTAATAATCTATAAATATATTAAATTTATTATTTAATGAAACGAGCATATATTCTTAAAATTTCATTATTATTATAATAATAAAAAGTTTTTTATTATAAATAAAATAATTATATTTTAAAAGGATTATTATCTTAAAAAAAAAGCCATTAAATATTAATCCCTTAACTTGTTTAATTATAAAAGAACTTTGGAAATTATCTTATTAAAAACATTAATTTTTAATTTAACTTTTTAATTTTCATAAAAATACTTTAAAATTAAAGAAATAATCAAGGTTATTTTCAACGCTTTAAACGCTTTAATATGCTTACTAATCCAAATTTAATGCAAAGTAATAATAAAAAAATATAAAGACTTTATAATCCAATTATACTCCAATATAAATTATTAATAAAAATTATAAAAACTTAAAAATAATTAAAATTCTTAAACCTGAGAAAATATTTCTTAATCTTAAACCACTTTAATCTTATTTTAATTAACAACCACATTGGAAGTAAAAATAATAAACCTTAAAAACTTAATCTTCGTAATTAAAAATTCACTTTTCCAAATATTAACCTATAAACTAACAAAACATAAACACTCCAATATTTACCATATATAATATTCATAAAAAAATAAATCTTTTAAATAAATCAAGATATCATTTATATACACCGTACAAAAATCGTTAAAAAACAAAAAAAAAGCTTAATTAATATACCTTTAAAACGCATTAAGTTTATTATTTAACCTAAAAAAAAACATGCAGTATTTATACGATCTAAAATGGGTTTAAAAAGTGGTAAAGTTTTTTAAAACAAAATCCATTTTAATATAATAAAAAGCTTAATAAATATTAAGTTTTATAAAGATCTTAACTTTAAAGATCTTTTTTAATGTTTTATTAATTAAAAAAAAAAAATAATAATCCTTTTTAATATAAGTATTCAATTCCCAATAATTGATATAAAACTTTAAGCTACCTTTTGGTTTTTTCATAAAAAAGATAAAGAATTTATATTTAACCGCATTAAATACAATCCACTTTTTACATAAATGGTTTAATAAATATTCTTTCAAGGCCCGTAAATGCTTTGTACTCATATTATAAAGAAAATATAACTTAATGGGGTTAGCGCCTTTTTTCAAGTTTATTTTATAATCGGAAGGCCGGTAAGGCAGTAATAAATCGTTATTTTTTTTCAAGAATACCTTGGTTAGGTTATATAAGTAAGGGGGGAGCCTTTCCATGATTTGCTAATGGGCAAAGCTTTCCCTTTCCCTTTCCTTCCAGGGGGAGGAGCAGGCTTCCAATCCCGTTATTAAGCAATTAATCAAGTGGTTTTTTAAATTATTAAGGGTTTTGGTGCTTCCCTTAAGGTTAAAAACTTTTCTTTAACCGTAGGTAAAGATTTATTAACTTAGGGTTAAATAATTGGAAAAACGAAAGCGGGTTTTAATTAATTAACTTAATTAACAAACGGTTTAACATCTTCATTAAGGCCTTTGCTTAATAATTTAAATATTATTGTTAATTAATAATAAAATAAATAATATTAAAAGGTATTTTATTATGGGTAAAGGCAAAGCCTTATAACTATTAATATAAGGAATTTCGTTTAAGAAAATAAAAGCTTTTAAAAATTAAATGTGAATTAAAAACAAAGTTTTAAACGTATTACAATTTAAAAGGAATTAAATTAATACATAAGTGTTTACATATTTAAGAAAAAAAAGGAATTTTGGAAATAAACCTTTAAATTAAAGAAATGAAATAAATAAATAACTTTAAATATTATATTACAACGAATAAATCTTTAATCGGGATAAAGCTTATACGATAACAAAACCACGTATTTTATTAACGAGAATATTTAAAGTAAAGAATTAAGAGAAAGGAAATTACGAAGTGGTTTCTTTTAAAAGGTCCTTATATATTAACCTTACGGCCAGGATATTAATTAATTAACTTTGTTAATATATTTTAAGAATAATGGTAATTAAGCGTTATTATATTAAACTTTTAATGATTTATAAAATTATATTTTAAAATTTATATATATATGCTTTTTATTTAAATGTTATTTAAAGTATGGTTTAAAAATAACTTTTATAATTTTAAGCTTTATTAATGTTTTAACGAATATTTTATTATATAATATTTCCGCATTTTTAAAATTTACGAAGTTATTTTCGTTTTTATTTTAATGTAATGTTTTTACATTTTAAGGTTTTTTTTTAACATTTTTAACGGTTAGTTATTAATACTTTTTTATATTTTTTATTAATATATATATTTTAACATATACATGCTTTATAAAGGTGTTTTTTAACGGAAATATTTCTTTGCATTTTCGACACGTAGTTTTATTTTTTTTAAATTTTATAACTTTAAGTTTAATAATATAAAAAGTATTATTATTAATTTCTATTAATTCATTTATTATAAAAGCTTTTTCTTTTATATTTAAATATTATTTTAATAAAAAATAATTATTATTTTAAAACGTTGTTTTTTTAATGTTTTTTTCATTATTATTATTTGTAATGAAAGTTTTATTATTATATTAAAAAGCTTGTTCGTTTTATTTAACTTAAATCCATTTATTTTATCGTTGTTTTTGGAATTATCTTTGCAAATCTTTATAATTATAACCTTTGTATTAAAACGAGCTTTTATTTCGTTTTTATTTAAATGGGTCATTACTTTATCCGCGCGGAAACCATTTGCTTTCGTATAACGTTTATATTTTTCGAAATTAAAATTAATTTTTATAAAAAAAATTATTTCCACGTTATAATTTACGTTAATTAAAGCCTTTACATTAATTAAATTAAAATTAAAAATTTCTTCGTTAATATATTTTTTCGAAATATAAATCCGTAATTATTTCCTTTAAAATATTTAACGATATTAAAACTTAATAAATTAATTTAATAAATAATAATAAATTTAATATAAAACTTTCGGAATAATTATAAGTTAATTTTATTAAAGTTAATAAAATTAATCGTTATAATATTATTATATTAACTTAAAATAATTAATAATTAATAAATATTTAATTAATAATTAAAAAAATTTATATATTTTTATTAAAATTTTATAATTAATAATATAACTTAATAATAATTTTATATACGGATATTTTTTTTTTTAAATAAAAAATTAATTATTTAAAAGGAAACCAATAATATCGTTTAATTAAATTATTAATTATTTAAATAATAAATAAATTAAATTATATATTTTTAATATTTATTATATTAAGGAATTTTTTCCGATTATTTTTACGATTCATATAATATTTATTATTTAAAAACGAATAAACTTTTTAATTATAATATAATTTAATTTATAAGTAAAATTAAGATTTTTTAATTATTTTAATATTATTATTATTAATATTTTAAAACGTAATAATTAAATTTTTATAATATATTTTTTAATTAAATTAATTTTTTTAATAAATTAATTATTTCATTAAGTTTTATATTATAATTTTAAATGTGTTATATATAAAATAATAAATGAAATAATTAATAATATAATAATTACGATTCGTTTAACTTTTATTTTAAAATTTTTTTTTCGTAAAATAATTTTTAAATGAAATAATTTTTATTTTATAATAATTAAAAAAACTTATTTTATATTCGTATAATATTTACACCATAACTTATAAATATGTTATAATAATTTAATAACATTTTTCGTTTTATAAAAAAATTAACGATTAACATTTAATTAATTAAGAAAATTTTTTTTTATTTAATTATTTAATTTTAACATTTATTTTTAATTATCATTTTTTCCATCGATTTTCGATTAATTTTCATTAATTTTTAATTAATTTTTATCGATTTTAATTAATTTTCATTAATTTTAATTAATTTTCATTGATTTTCGTTGATTTTTTCATTAATTTTCATTAATTTTCGTTAATTTCTTTTAATCTTAAGTTATTTTTTATTATTTAAATGGATATAATAAAAAAAAATAAGCTTTATATAATTATATATCGTTAAATAATTACCTTTTAAAACGATTTTAAAAATAAATTAATTTTTTAATGAAAAAATATTACTTTTTAAAATAACGTTTTAACTTTAATTTATAAAATAATAAAATAATTTCTTTAAAAATAAATTAAAATATTAACTTAAATAATTCACATTATTTATATAAATGTTAATGTTGCGATAAAAAATTATTTAAACGGTTGGAAAATTAATAAATATGCTTTTAATATTATAATTAAATTCGTTTTAAAATTTACCATTAACTTTATATTAAAAAAAAATAATCCTTCCCATTAAAAAAGAGATTTGCTATTTCAATAGTATTGCATTTCAATAGTACCCCGCGGGTAAGAGGGCGGCGTCTTTGATTGGTTGAAACTCTTATCGATAAACCATCACCCCTCTAAATCTTTCTTAGCAAAGGATACACCTTTCAACTTGAATAACTTTCGCACCAAGCCTTCAACCTTTCAATAATTTACATTATAAAATAGCTCTCAATTTAGGGAATCAAACCATGTAGGTTTTATCCCGATGCATAGCCTGGTTACAGAGATATGCGGTGTTTTACCTAGATTTCATGCGGTTTTACGGTTGTTTCGCCAGTCGTATGTGATGATCTCCGGAGGCCGTTCAACACTCTACAACTATTCATACATTTCGCAATATATATCAACGAAAAGAGAGATAAGTATAATGCAACCTAATATCTTTAATTAAGACAGTAATTAAACATCATATAAAACTAATTGCAAGCCAATTGAAGATGATTCCATAAAGTTATTCAAGTGAGAAGGTAAGTGGGTGTAGAAAGCTGGCCGCTGGGTGGAAAGGTACATCCCCATATACCAGTCTTTGTATGAGGGATTAAGTACCCCAATCAGGTGGCCATGGCGTATCGATAAGGATTTCCACCAATCAGAAAATACTATTGAAATACAATACTATTGAAATAGCAAATCTCTTAAAAAAACGATATTTTTTAACATTAATAAAATAATTTTATTACTTTTTTTTACTTTATTATTTTAAACAAGGAAATATTTAATATTAATAATCTTTTAAAAACCTTTATTAAACGAAAATTATATAAAGAATTAAGAATTATTTTATCGGATATTTAATAAAATAATATTTTATTAAATCTTAAAAAACCTTTTATTTTATAAAATTTATAATATTAAAAAAACGATTTTTTTATATAAAATCATTATTCTTTTATTCTTAATTAATTTTTCCCACCATTTAATATCGATAAAATAAATATTTTATTATTATAATTATTTATATTTTTCTTTAAAAACTAATTATTATTTCTTTTAAATAAAATAAATTTAAAACAACCATTTAATCTCATTATTTTAATTTTACATACACCATTATAAAGGTAATTATAAAATAATTTAAAAATATATAAA
The DNA here is from genome assembly GCA_022836615.1 of Annulohypoxylon bovei var. microspora. Lineage (NCBI taxonomy): Eukaryota > Fungi > Ascomycota > Sordariomycetes > Xylariales > Hypoxylaceae > Annulohypoxylon > Annulohypoxylon bovei. The sequence goes on along the minus strand of MU405218.1, from coordinate 432,930 downwards.
TTAATATTTTTATTAATAAAAATTAAATAAATTTTAACATTATTAATTTGATTTTACTTTACTTAAATATTAATACAATTAAATTTATTATCGGTATTAACCTTAAACGTAATTTTTAAAAAAAAAAAAACCTTAATAAAATTTATAAAATTATTTTTTACCATTATTATTTTTATTATTTTCATTATTTTTAAATTTATCATTTTTTAATTTAAAAGAAGGTTTTAAAAATCTTAAAGATTTTAAAGATTTTATAATAAAAAACCTTAAAAAAAATCTTAAAGAAAAAGAAAATTTAAACGAATTAAATTTATTAAGAAATAATTTAAATTAATTATTTTCTTTTTTAATATAAAAATTAAATATTTTATCTTTAATATTATAATTTTTTAAAGAATAAAACTCTTTAAAAAAATTTATTTAATTTTTATTATTTTAAAATTTATTTAAATATAAGGAATATTAATATTCTTTTTTAAAATAAAACGAAAATTTTTTATTAAAATAAAATTCTTTATTAAAATAAAATGAAATTTTTATATTTAATATAAATATAATAAATATTATAAGTTAAATAAAAGTTATTATTATATTAATAAATACTTTAAATGGTTAAGTAATATTAAAATAAATAAAATAAAAAAAATAAAAAAAATAAAAAAATAATTTATTTCCTTTAAATTTGCTTTTTAGAAATTTTTTTTTTCTTTTAAACTTATTTTCCTTTGATTTTTTATAATTAATAAATAACCTAGGCTTAATTAATAACTTTTTTACTTAAGTAATAAATATTTTTTAAATATAACACATTAATTAAATAAATTATTTAATAATATATAAATGGAAATTAACATAAATTAAATATTTTTATTTAAATTTAAATAAAATGTTATATAAAAAAGTGGATTTTATAATAATAAAAAAATTTATATATTAAAAAAATATTTATTTATTTATAAATAATGTAAGAAAATATATAATAATTGTTATATAAATGAATATAATTTATAAAAATTTCATATAATTATTATAAAGCAATGTTTAAAAATAATAAATAAAAAAAGTTTTTTAAAATTTTAAAGCTTTTTATAATAAAAATCTTAAAAAAACTTTTTAAACCATTATTTTACATAATATAATCATTTAAACTTAAATATTTATTATTAATTTTATTTTAAAAAATAAAACTTTTTTTACATTTAATAAAACTTTTTTTTATTATATAATAAATTTAACACTTTAAAATAATTATATAATATATAATTATAAAACTTTAAAATAAAATTATTTTTCATTATTTATATTATAATTATAAATATTTTTAATAAAATATATTATTAAATAATTTTTTATTTTTTTATTTTTAACGTTAAAAATAAAATATACCCACATTTATACATTTATAATTTTATTATTTACATTATTATTTTAATTAACGAAATATATAAAAATTATAATATATTTAATAAAATTATTACCATTATATTTAATCGCTTCGAATTTTTTTTATAATAACATTTTTTATTAATTATTATATATTTAATAATTTATATAATATTAAATAATTATAATAATACTTTATTTTAAATTTATTATTAATTTTTATAAATTTTTATAAACGTTATTATAAATAATGTTAATTATTTTTAAATTATTTATTAAAGTAATATTATTTATTTTTTAATATAATTAATTAATTTTAACGTTATATTTAACATTTTTAATTATATAAAAAAATTATTAAAGTTTATTAAACGAAGTTTTTTAAATAATTTCCATTTAAATTATTTTCATCGTAAATTCGTATCGTTTTTTAATAAAAATAAAAATAATAACGTCGTATCGTTAAAAAATTTATATTTAATTATTAATTTTTTAAAAGTTTTTTTTAATTTATTAATTTAAGTTTATAACGATATAATATTTTTAAATTTTAATGTTATTATTTTTTTTTAAATTAAAAAGTTTAAAAACATAATTTAATTTTTTAAATAAATATTTAAAACGGAAAAAATATTATTATAAAAATAATAAATTATAATATATTTACGTATAATATTTTATATTATATAAATATATAAATTATTAATTTTTAATTTTAAATAAATATAACTTTATATAATATAAGCCATATAAAGCCACATAAAGTTATAAAACGTTTTTTAATTAATAAAACTTTTTTATTAATAATAATTTATATATATTATATAAAAATTATTAAAAAAAAAAATTTTTAATTAATATATTTTTAAAACGTATTAAATTTATTATTTAATTTAAAAAAAATATACGATATTTATATAATTTAAAATAAATCCGAAAAATAATAAATCTTTTTAAAATGAAATTTATTTTAATATAATGGAAAACTTAATAAATGTTAAATTTTATAAAAATTTTAATTTTAAAAATCTTTTTTAATGTTTTATTAATTAAAAAAAAATTATTTAATATAAACGTTTAATTTTCGGTAATTAATATAAAATTATAAATTATTTTTTAATTTTTTTATAAAAAAATTAAAAAATTTATATTTAATCGTATTAAATATAATTTATTTTTTTAAAATTCGTAAATGCTTTATATTTATATTATAAAAAAATATAATTTAATAAAATTAATGTTTTTTTTAAATTTATTTTATAATTAAAAAATTAATGAAATAATAATTAATTATTTTTTTAAAAACATTTTAATTAAATTATATAAATAAAAAAAAAAATTTTTACGATTTATTTTTAAATAAAATCGTTTTTTATTATAATTTTTTTTAAAAAATTAAATTAAATTTTTAATATAATAAAATAAAAATGTTTAATAATTTATAAATTATATTAAAGTTTTATTAAAAACGCGACATTTTTTTAATAAACGTTAAACTTAAAATTAAATAAACGTTTACTTCGATTTAAAAGGTTATTATAACGTTAATTTTAAATGGAAAAAAAAGAATAAAAAAATTAATTAATTAATAAATTCGAAAATTATAACGAAGGTTCGGAAAACGTGGTTTAATTAATTAATATATAATAATTTAATTTTTTTTAATAAAATTTAATTTATTAAAAACTTTAATCGTATATTTAATTAAATATATCGCTTTAAAAGATTTATTTTTTATTTATTAAATTAATTATTTTTTTTAAACTTATAATTTTATTTTTTAATGTATATTTTAATTAATAATTTAATTAATTAATTAATTAATTATTAAATTAAATTAATAATTAATTAAAAAATTAATTATTATACCGGTTTAAAGGTTCGATTTAAAAATTAAAAAAATAATAATATATCGTATAAAAAAGCCGGGGGATAAAACGTACGAAAAAATAAAATAAAATAATTTACGAAAATAATAACGTACGAAAAAATAAAATATTATACGAAAAAGTAAAATATTATATAAAAAATTAAAATAATGTACGAAGTTAAAATAAACGGGAAATAACGTTATATAACGTATAAAATTAAAGCGTACGAAAAAAACAACGTATAAAACCGAAACGTACGAAATAAAAATTAATGAAAAATTAAAATAAAATAACGTATAAAAGTAATAACGTATAATAACGTATAAAAATAATAACGTATAAAAAAATAAAATAACGTACGAAAAAATAAAAAATGTATAAAATTAAAATAAATTAAAAAAATAATGTATAAAATAATTCGTTTAAAAAACATTATTACGTTTAAATTTTTAAAAATAATTCATAAATGAATTATAAATTAATAAAGAATTAATAAAGTAATTAATAAAGTAATTAATAAAAAATTAATAATTAATTAATAAGTTTTTTTAAATTTAATTAACCTTAATAAAATGTTTTTAATTAATTAAATTTATTTACTTTTTTAATTAAATATTATTACGGGTTAAGGACCCGGAAAGTTAATTAAGGTAAAAATTAATGCGAGTTTATATTATAATTATAAACGCGATAAATGTAAGTTTTTATAATGAAATTATTAATAACTTTAAATGGGTTATGGAAGTTATTAAAATACGTATAAAAGGGGTTTTTACGTTAATTAATTTAATTTATATTTTTAAATATAAATATCGTAATTTTAAAAATAAAAGGTTATTTTTTTTTTTTTTATTAATGAAAATAATTTTATTTTTAATTTTATATAATATAAGTTTATCGTTATTTATAAGAATTATTATATATTTTTATTAATTATTTTTTAATTAATAAAAGTTTTCGAAAAAACGTTTATCGTGTTAAATGATAACTTAATATATAAATATCTTTTAAATAATAAACGATTAAAACTTTATAACATTTATTATTTTTTATTAATATAATTTAAATATATATAAATTTTTCGATAACTTTTTTAATAACTTTATAATTAATTTATTAAGTAATTTTAATTTATTTTATAAAATTAAAGAAATGATTTTAATTAAAAATAAATGTTTAATTTAAATTAATGAATAAAAAGATTTCTTAATATATATAATTATGTTAAATTTTTTTATTTTGGAAAATTTAATATATTTTAAATCGGAGAAAAATAAATGTTTGAAAATTATGTTTTTGGTTTTAATTAAAAAACGGTAATGTTTAATATAATGGTTTAATATAAAAAAGCTTAATAAATAATATAATAATTAAGTTTTTATTTAAATTTTAATTAAAAAATTTAAAAATAAATAATTAATTTAAATTGTTTATTAAGATTTAATTAAAATGTGTTAAAATATTTTTTAATATTTTAATAATTTTTTTATTAATTTTAAAAGTAAATTAATTTTAATTAACGGGTTATATTAAAAAAAGGAAAATAAAATTAATTATATTAATGTGGGGTTAAATAATAAATTAAAAAATGTTTTTATAATTAAAAAGTTAAATAAAAAAAATTATAATAAATAAATGGTTAAGGTTAATAATATAATAATTAAAATGAAAAAAGTATTAAATTATAAAAAAAAAAATTATTTTATAATTATTTAATATAAAAGAACATTTAATTAAAAGGTTATTAATTTTATTAATACGGTAATTATTTAAAAATAAAAATTAAAACTTAATAAAAATGAAAACATGGTTATAAATAAAGTAAATTATATAATTTTAATTATTACGATAATTGTAATAATAAATTAAATAAATGGTTTACACTAAAGTAATAATAACTTATTAAAAATACGATGGAAGTTAAATTAAAAGTTTAAGAAATTTAAAAAAAAAAGCAAGTATACCCGTTATATAAAAACAAAGCACTTTATAATAATTTATTTATTATTTTAAGCCGCATTTTAATTAAATTACGGTAATAAAAATAATATACTACAAATGGTTATTATAAAGGTTTAAAATAATCGAAATGTTAAAAATAATTATAAATTATTAAAATGCTTGAAAAACGAATAATTTTTAAGCAAAATTATGTTTAAAGGTTAATATTAAAATTTATAAATATTAAAAAAGTTTTAAATAAAATGTATATTATTTTTTTTTAATTAAAACCTTATTAAATAAATAAAAGTTTATTAATACGTTTATAAATTTAAGATATTTAATATATTTAATATTTAATAAAAGATTTAAGTAATAAATAAAATTACCGCGTATATTTATTTAAAAAAAAAAATTAAAATTAATTAAAGATGGGGAATTTTATATAATTAATATGTTTATATATGTGGAAATTAATATAAATGGTAAAAAAAAATGAATATAAGGTTATATTATCTTAAATTTTACGTTTTTTTTAATATTAAGAAAATTATAAATAAAATAAAACGACGTTATTTATAAGGTAAAAAAGAAGTTAATTAAAATAAGTTTAAAAAAATATGGTTTAATAATATATAAAAAGGGTTAAAATATTATTTAAATATTTTACGATGTTAAAATAAAATATTTATAAATTAAAAAAATTAAGTATATAATAAGAAATGTGTTTTTAATATTTATGGTTTAAAAAAAAAACGTTAATATAAAAAAAATAACGAAAATATTTAAATCTTTAATACCATTATACGAGATATTAATATTACATTGGAAAAAAAAGAAAAATTTATAATTAATTAAATTTAAAAGGTGTTATTTAATGAATTAAAGGATTAAATTAAAATTTTTTTAAACGATGAAAATATAACGTTATTATTATTAAAGTTAAGGTTAAATATTAAGGTTAATTTATAAAAAAATAAAAAAAATAAAAAAAAAGAAATTTTATAAAAGCTTTTATATGGTATATTAAAAAAAAAGTTTTTAATGTTACGAAAAACCTTAATAAATTTATTAAACAAAGGGTAAATTAAGGTTAATAATTTCTTGGAAAAAGTATTAATATTATTTATAAAAAAATTAAAAAGCGGTTTCCGGTTTTATATAAATTATAAAGTTTTTAACGTTATTTTAACACACGATTATTATTTATTATTATTAATTAAGGAAATTTTATAATTTTTTTATAAAATTAAATGGTTAATTAAAATCGACATTAAAGTTATATTTTATAAATTACGAATAAAAGAAAAAAATAAATGGAAAATTACTTTTTACATTTAATTTAAGGTTTTTAAATAATTAATTATATCTTTTAAATTATACGGGGCGTTAATAATGTTTTAATGTTATATTAATAAAATTTTATTTAATTTTTTAAATAATTATTATTTAACGTACGTAAATAATGTAATAATTTATTTAAATGGGTTTCGTAAAAATTATATGAATAAAATTAAAATAATGTTAAAACGTTTTAATAATATTAATTTAAAGTTAAAATTTTTTAAATGCTTTTTTGCCGTAAAGGAAATTAAATATTTAAGTTTTATCGTTATAATAAAAAAAAAATTAAAGTAAATTTCGATAAAGTTATAATTATTAAAAAGTGGGAATTATTTACGAACGTACGAAAAGTTTATAGTTTTTTAAGGTTTGCGAATTTTTATAAAACGTTTATTAAAGGATTTAATAAATTAATTATTTTTTTAATTATTTTAATAAAAAAAAAGGTTTTTTTTAAATGAGGGTAAAAAGTAAACGCGGTGTTTAAGGAATTAAAACACTTATTTATTATTATATTAATTTTAATTCATTAAAACTTTAATTGGGAAATGTATTTAAAAACGGATTATTTAAGGTAAATTTTAAAAACTTATTTTTTATAAAAAAATTATAATGAGATGTTAAAACTTATGGTTTATTATTTAATAAAATTATTATTAATTAAATATAATTACGAAATATATAATAAAAAGTTTTTAATAATTATTAAATTAATAAAAGTATAATAAAAGGAATTATAAAAGGTAATTAAACTTTTTATGATTTTTATAAATTATAAAAATTTAAAGTATTTTATAATTATTTGTAAATTAAATGAACGTTAAATATATTAAAAGTAAATTTTATTAAAATTTAATTTTATTATAAAGTATTAAATTAATAAAAAAGTAAAATGATTTAATGTTTTATTAAAATAAAATTAAAATATTTTAATAAATTAAAAAAACGAAAAAATAATAAATTATATATAACGTTTATTTAAATAAAAATGGTTATTTTTAATAAAAATAATGGTAATAAACATTTAAATATTCTTAATAAATATTATTAAAGTATTAAAAAAAAGGGTAATATTAAATTAAAACCTTATAATTATATTTATTAAAAAAAGAATTTTTTATAATAAGGATTTATAAGTTTTATAAAATTAAAAGGTTATTAAAAATATAAATTTTAAAACGATTTATAAGGTTATTAATAAAAGTAATTATTATTTTTTATTAATTTTTAAAAATTATAAGGTTTTAATTATTAAATGTGGTTTAAATAATAAAAAAATTATGTTATTTAAAAAATAAATGTAAATATTAAATTAAAAGTTTTTTAAAATGGTTATAATTTAAAATATTTATAATTTTTATATTGTAAGTTATTTAAGAAAAAATAATATTATTACGATTATTTTAAAGTCTTTTTATTAATTAATTATAAAATAAAATATACGGAAGTTTTGTAAAAATTATAATGTTTACGATTAAATTTATATTTAACGAATTTAACGAAAAAGGTTATTAAAAATTTTATTTATTTTTAATTATTATTTTTTAAAGTTATTTATTAATTTTATAATAAAAATATTAATAAAAAAGAAAAAAGATTTTTAATATTTAATAATAATTATTTATTAATTATTAAAATGGGTTTTATTAAAAGCGATGAATATTATAAAAGTTAAAACGTGTGTTATAAAATTTATGTATATTTACGTTAAATATTACGGTTTTTTTATAACGGTAATATTAAATTAAAAAAATAATTAAATAAATGTATTTTAAATAAAACTTTATAAATTAATAAAAATAATATAACGTTTATTTATTATTTTTAATTTAAAGATTAATGGGTTTATAAAAAAAATAAATTAAAAAGTATAAGTATATTTGTAGTGTTTTTTAATTTATATATAATTTAATTAATTAAAAATGTTATTTATAATAATAATAATAATTAATAATTAAAATATAATGGTTAAGTTAAACCTTTTTTATATAACGCATAAATACCACGTATACCCGATCGAATAAATCGTTAATAAAACCTTAAATAAGTTATTTAAAAAATAATAAGTTATGGATTTTATAATTAAAATTAAAAAAATTAATAAATACATTTAAATTATTATAATTATAATTTAAAAACATATAAAACGTATAATAAATTAATTTCGATTAAAAAACTTTAAATATAAAGTAAACGATAAAATTTAATTAAATTTAAAAAATATTATAATATTATAATTTAAAAAAAAACTTTTTTAATTACACGTAAAATATAAAGTAATTAAAGTGATTAATTTTTATATGGTAAAATTAAATGTATTTATGGGAATTTAATCACGATTTTATATTAAATTATTTAAATTAATAATTATAAATTTATTATTATTTTAAATATAAAATAATGTTTAATTATTATTTTTTATTAATTAAAACGGTGAAAATTTTAAATACATTATCGAAAAAATCTTACGATCGAAAAGTAAACGTAAAAAATAAAGCGTACGTAAAATAATATTAATTAAATAAAAAAGTTATATAAAGTTAATGTAAAAGCTTTAAAAAAAATTAAAAAATATAAAAGCTTTAAAAACGTTTTATTAACGATTTAAAATAAGAAATAAAGTAAATGAAAAAGCTTTTATAATTATAAACCTTAAAAAACAAAGAAAAAAAATATTATTATAAATTAAAAACTTAAAAAATTAATTAAAATAAAAATTAATGTAAGTTTACATTATGGTTATAAACGTAATAAATGTAAGTTTTTATAATAAAGTTATTAATAATTTTAAATAAGTTATAAAAGTTATTAAAATATATATATAAAAAGTTTTTACGTTAATTAATTTAATTTACACTTTTAAATATAAATATTATAACCTTAAAAATAAAAGGTTATTTTTTTTTTTTTATTAATGAAAATAATTTTATTTTTAATTTTATATAACATAAATTTATTATTACTTATAAAAACCATTATAAATATTTTTTTTTAAACTTACTTTTTAATTATTTACGTACGTAATAACCATTTTAAGTTACTTTTTTAATTAATTACTTTTTAAACCTTTTATTAAACCACTTTTAAATTATTATTTTTCGCGCGTAAAAACCACTTTTTTAAAAATTAATTAATCATTTATATTTAAAGTTTTTATTTAATTATATAAAAACGAATTAATTTAAATTAAAAATTAAATTTTTAAAATTATATAAACTTTTAAAATTACGTAAAATTAATGTTTAAAATTAAGGTTAAAAATAAAAATAAAATTAAAATTAAAAGTAAAGTTAAAATTAAAGTTAAAATCCAAGGGTTTAAAAAACGGTAAAAACTTTTTATATAAAAATGTGTTTTTTTTATTAATAAATTAATAAATAAATTAATAAATAAATTAATAAGTAAATTAATAAATAAATTAATAAATAAATAAATTAATTAATTATTAAATTAATTAACTTTTAAATTAAAGTTTTAATTAATTAATTAATTTTTAAATTAATTTTTTAATTAATTTTTAAATTAATTTTTTAATTAATTTTTAAATTAATTTTTTAACCAAGGTTTTAATTAATTAATTAATTAAATGAATAATAATATTTTTCGAACGGATTTTATTTTTTTTTCCATTTTATTACCCCTTTTTTCCACCCCGTTTTTTACCCGTTTTTTTACTTTTTTTCCACCCCGTTTTTTACCCCGTTATTCACCTTTTTTTTCCCCCGTTTTCTTTAATTAATAACTTTTTACGAAGAAAAATTTTTAAAGTTTTTTTTTTTTCCCCGGTCCCCGTAATTTTAAAAAAGCAAAAACGCCCCGGAACTTACGTAAATCGCGTTTTCCCGGACATTATAAAAGGCCGTACTAGGTAAAAAAAAAAAAAAACCTTAAAAATTTTAATATATAAAATAATAACGTATAAAATCATAATATATAAAAAAAAAATTTATTATTTTAATAATATTATATTTTAATAATATCCCGTAAATAAAAAAACGGCTTTTTTAATTAATTAAAACTTTTATTAATAAATTATTATTTTTTTAAATTTTTTTTAATAAAAAATACACCTTTTAATTTAAATAACTTTCGCATTAAGCTTTTAACTTTTTAATAATTTATATTATAAAATAACTTTTAATTTAAAAAATCGAACCATGTAAATTTCATCCCGATATATAATTTAATTACAAAAATATACGATGTTTTATTTAAATTTTATACGGTTTTACGGTTATTTCGCCGGTCGCACGTAATAATCCCCGAAAACCGTTTAACATTTTATAATTATTTATACGTTTCGTAATATATATTAACGAAAAAAAAAAAATATAATATAATTTAATATTTTTAATTAAAATAATAATTAAATATTATATAAAATTAATTATAAACCGATTAAAAATAATTTTATAAAATTATTTAAATAAAAAAATAAAAAAATAAAAAAAGTTAACCGTTAAATAAAAAAATACATTTTTATATATTAATTTTTATATAAAAAATCAAATATTTTAATTAAATAATTATAATATATTAATAAAAATTTCCATTAATTAAAAATATTATTAAAATATAATATTATTAAAATAATAAATTTTATAAATAATAAAATAAATAATAAACGATTAACGTTAAAAGTTTATAAAAAACGCGATAATAATTTAAATAAATTTTTAACGTTAATCGTAAATATAAAAAATAAATAAAACCGAAAATCGAACCATCGGTTTATAATTAAATTTCGGATTTCGAAATCGGGATATATGTTCCCGTTTTAACGAAAACTTCGTGTATAATAAATAATAATATAAAATATATTAAAAGTTTAATAAAAAATTAAAAAAAAAACGAAATAATAACGGAAAATTATCGGTTTATTTTAATTATAAAATTTACCGTAAAATATATAAATATTATTATAATTTACTTTTTTTAAAAAATATAAAATTAAAAACGATTACGGCGTTTTATATTTTTTATATAATTTTATCCACGTTTTTCCGAAAAATGGAAAGTTTTAACGTAATATTAAAAATATAACGGTGGTAAAAAAATAATAATTTTAAAAAAATTAATCGTTAACGCCGGTTATTTAATATAATGTTATATTTCGTTAAAAATTTAAATTTTAATATTATTTAAAATTAAAAACGGTTTTTTAAATTTATTAAAAAAATAAATACGTTATAAAAACTTTTATTTTATATTTAAATATTAATATAAATTATTTTATTAATTTAATTAATAATTTATTTATTAAAACTTTTAATTATAATAAATAAATTAAATTAAATAATAAAGAAATTTTATACATTTATTATTAAACGTATATTTCGTTAATTAACGATTATATATATTTATATTTTAATATTTATTAATATTTATATTATTATTATTACGTTTACGTTTTATAAATAAATTAATATGTTAATTATAAATTATAACTTTTTATTATAAAATTTAAAAAATTAAAATTAATGAAAATAAATATTAATAAATAAATAAATAAAAGAAAATTTAAATTAAAAGTTTTATTTAAACGTTATTTTTTTTTAACTTTAAATCGATGTTATTTTTATTATATTTTATTATTATTTTTTTAAAATAATAATAATTATTTTAATTTTTACGTTACGCGTTAAATAATTATTAAAAAAATGTTTTTTTATTTATAAAAATAATAAATTAAATTAATATTAAACGTTACGAAAATATTACGTTAATAAAAAATTCAAAAAATTTAAAAAGGTTTTTTATACGTATTTAAGTTATGATTTTTATTATTAAATAAAGAATATTAAAATTAATAAAAATTATTTTTATAATATTAAAAATAACTTTAATTTTAAATTAAAATTAAAAAATTATTAAATTAATTTTCTTTTAAATAACTTTAACGCGTTATTAAATTAATATTAAATAAAAGTTTTTAAATTTAATAAATTTTTTTTTTATTTAAATAATAATGAAAAGTTTAAATGTAAAAATCGGCGGTTAACCGGCGGTTTAATTTTTTTTTTCATTCGAATGTCGGGATTTTTTTTTTATTCGTTAATAATATAAAAAACGTGTAAAATTTAAAGAATTATTTATTTAATTATATATTTAATTTATAAAAATTATTTTTAATTTAAATTTTAACGTTAAAATTATTATATAATAATTTTAATAAATTATATATTTATTTAATTTTAATATATTAATTAATATTATTTTTAATAAAAAAAATAAAAAAATTAATTTTATTTTATTTTTAATAAATAAATAAAATTATATAAATTAAAAATAATGTTAACCGCGTTATATATATATCGTTAATTTACCGCGTTATATATAAAATATCGCATAATATTTTAAATTTTATATAAATCGTTATATAATTAAAAGTACCAGCTTTTTATTAAATTTAATTAATTTAATTTACTTTTTTTATATATTTATTTATAATTTATTTTAATTTTTTATTTCTTATTTTTTTAATTTAAAGTTTCATTTTTTATAATTTAAAAATTAAATAAATCTTATAAAAAGCTTTCGATTAATTTAAATTACATTTTATAAAAATTATTATAATTTTAATAAATTAAATTAAAAAGTAATTATATATAAAATAAAAAAAATATTACGAAATTATTTTATTAAAAAATTATTAAATATATTTAACTTTTAATTTAATTTATTAATAATGTAATAATTTATAAAACATGTAAATTATATTAATTAAAAACACATTTTAAAATTTATTTAATTTTTTAATTATAAAAAATTAAACCTTAAATTAAAAAAATAAGAAATAAAAAATTATAAAAGTTTATAAATAAATATAAAAGCGTGTGGATTTTTTTAAATTTAATTAAAAATAAACATTAAAAATATATATATTTATATAAAAATTTATATAATAAAGAAAATATTAATAATACCCGGCTTATATATAACGTAAAAACCTTACGATATATATATAACGCGGTTAATATTATTTTAAATTAAATGTATTTTTTAAAAAAGATTTATTAATTAATTTAAAATTTATGTTTTATATTAATTTTTTATTTTTTAAATATAAAAATAAAATTATTTAATAAAAAACGTAAATTTTTAATGTAAATTTTTAATGAAAATAAAAATAAAATTATTAATTATATTTTAAAAATATATTAAAAATTATTTAATTTTTAAAATTATTATTTTATTTTATTAAAAAAACGATTTATAATTAATTAATTACCGTTATTAATTTATTTAAAATAATAAATAATATAATTTAAAATAAATTTATTTTTATTATTATTATGGTTTAAACCATGGTTTAAATTATAAAAAGTGGAATATAATATATAAAAAAATAAAAAATAAAAAAAAGGTTATTTATAAAGCGATAAATAAAACGGTGAAAATAAGTAATTATTTATCGCTTTTTTACATGTAAAAAGCTTAATTAACGTTACGGCGTTAAAGATTTTTTCCTTTTTCGTAACTTTATTATTTTTAAATAATCGTACGAATAAAATCGCTTTTACGTTACTTTAAATTTACGCCTTTCGTGATAATTATATTAAATATTAAAAATAAAATAATAAAAATTTATTATAAATTTAATTAAAAAATACATTTATTTTAATTAAAAATTTTATTAATAAATAAAGTTTTTTTTTAATAAAAAAAATATGTTTTTAATTTTATTATTAAATAATTAATTAAATGGTTTTTTAAATTATTAAAAGTTTTAATATTTTTTTTAAAATTAAAAATAATTTTTTAATTATAAATGAAAATTTATCGGTTTAAAATTATATAATTAAAAAATTAAAAATAATTTTTAATTAATTAATTTAATTAATAAATAATTTAATATTTTTATTAAAACTTTTATTTAATAATTTAAATATTATTATTAATGTTATAAAATTTTAATTTTTCGGTAATTAATTACGTTACGTAATAAATTAATTAAACGTGGGTTTAAATAAATTATTTAAAAAATAAAATTACGTTTTATTTTTTTTAATAAATTATATAATAATTAATTAATAATAAAATAAATAATATTAAAAAATATTTTATTATAAATAAAAATAAAATTTTATAATTATTAATATAAAAAATTTCGTTTAAAAAAATAAAAGTTTTTTAAAAATTAAATGTAAATTAAAAATTTTTTTTTAAATGTATTATAATTTAAAAAAAATTAAATTAATATATAAATATATATATATTTAAAAAAAGAATTAAAAAAAAATTTAAATTAAAAAAATAAAACGTATAAATGATTTTAAATATTATATTACGGCGTATAAATTTTACATTAAAATAAAATTTAAGCGATAATAAATTATATATTTTATTAATAAAAATATTTAAAATTAAAAATTAAAAAAAAATTATAAAATAATTTTTTTTAAAAAATTTTTATATATTAATTTTACGATTAAAATTTTAATTAATTATTTTATTAATATATTTTAAAAATAACGGTAATTAAACGTTATTATAATAATTATTTATAATTATTTTTTTAAAAATTATTAAATTTTTTAAATTAAAAGTTTTTATTTATTTATATAATTTATATTAAAAATTAAAATTAATTAAATTAAATTAAAATAATTATATAATTATTTTAAATAATCGTTTTAATTAATTTAATTAATTTTTAATAAATTTTTCGTTTTTAAAAAATTTAAAATTTATTTTTTATAAACGAATTATTTTAAAAACGATATAATTAATTAATTATTATAAATATATATATTTTTAATAAAATTAATACGAATTTTTTAAAAAATAAAAAAATATTTTAAAAAAATAACGTAAAATAAAATTTATTAATTAATAAATAATTAAAACATGTATTATAAATAAAATAAAATTTTTAAAAAATATTTTATTTAAATTTTTACGTTTTTTTCGGAAATTAAAAACTTTATTAATTTTATATATTTTTATTTTATTTATAAAATTTTATTAAATTTTTTTTATAAATATATTTAATTAAATTATAAAAAAATTTAATTTAATTAATTAAATTATAAATAATAACGAAACGGTTTTATAAATTATAAAATTTAATTAATTTAAAAAATAATTTTAATTAAATTTAAAATATTTACGTTATTTAAATAATTTTAAAATTAAATTATTATAATATTTAATTAAAAACTTTTAATTATATAAAAATTTATATAAAAATAATTATACCACGTTTTATTTAAATAAAAATATTTTTTTTTAATATTTATTAATATATTTATTTAAATATTTATTTAAATAATTAATTTTATTTAATTTTATTATAATAATTTTTTATAAATTTAAAATATATTATTTTTTAAACGAATAATTAATTATTAATAAATTAATAACGTGTTATTAATGAGCAATGTTAAATCCGCTGTATGGATGTCGTGGGTTTCGTCCGCTGTATGGGGGGTGTCGAAAGGTACTTCAAATCCCATACAAATCGCCATACAATTGAAGGTACTAGCTCCCGACGAAATTCAATCAATTCAACCTACTTTTCCCCCACCACAGCCTATATACCCTCCCTTTTCTCCCATATCTCCCACTTCAATCCCTCGTCAAATTTCTAGTAATTACACAATCAGATAGATCTCGCAAAGCGCTCTCGAATGGGCCTGCTTGCATCTAATACAGATGTTTGTGTGGGTGGTAAATCAGGTTGAAAGGTAATCGCATGTAGGGCAAGAAGGCCTACGCGAAGTGTATCACGGGACCACCTTGGCAAAAGACTTCTAGATGCATCTGACTTTCAACCTGATTTTCCATTTACACAACCATCTGTATGAGATGCAACCTAGATTAATCGAAAGTCCTTTTCGAGATCTATCGAAATGTGTAATTACAAGAAATTTGATGGGGGATTGAAGGGGGAGAAATGGGAGAAAAGGGAGGGTATGTAGATGGGTGTGGGCGCGTGGATTCTTCTAAGTTTAATTAAAGGTGTGGTCTTTGGTACATGCGTTTGTATGGGGATTTGTATGCGGGGAAAAGTACCCTTTGACACCACCCTTATACAGCGGACGAAATCGACGACATCCATACAGCGGATTTAACATTGCTCTTATTAATATAATATTAAATATTAAATAATTATTTTAACACGATTTAAAATTATTTATAATAACCCACGCTTCCCCCCGCAAGTGGTCCAAGCGTTGCTGCGGAAACCCTCAGATCGGGGATCCACAACGATGCACCCAATCAATCGCTGTGGATATGTATATCGGCCCCTTGGAAATAACGGGGTTTACAAACTTTTAGCCCCGGAGCTGTCGGGGTTCCCGCGTTAGAAGATTTTTGATAAGGACGATTTTACCGGAATTTTATCTCGGTCCAATGACCTTTTGTTAAATCTTAAGGCACATCAACTTCCGACAAAATCATGGCCTCTTCTGATTCCCGTTTTACGTCCCAAAATAAGACAACCCAAGAAAGACTCTCAACTACAACTGTCGGCCTAGTTGCATTATCCGACTTCCGTAAACGACGCGCCGAAGTCCTCGAGCAGCAGGACCGTGAAGCCAGAGAGGTGATCGTTTCTGGTACATCTGTAGAAACCCCTAACCGTTCTCCTACCAGCACGCCTGACAACGTTAGCGACCCCTCAATTCCCCGGAAGAAGAAGAAGGGCAAAGAGAAAGGGAAGAGAGCAGATAAGGTTGGTGGGGCCAAGTTGTCGTTTGGGGATGATGAAGATGTCACCTCCGATCACATTAATGGCGAGGATAGGTCAAATAACAACAGTGAGGTAGGGGAGAAGAAATTCAAGTTCAAGGCCAACTCTTCTCTGTCGGTTGTACCGCGATCTGTTACTAAAGCTGCTCTTCGACGCGAGGCGACCGAAAGAGAAGCTTTACGACGCGAATTCCTGGTGCGACAAGAGGCAGTGAAGACAGCAGAGATCGCGATACCGTTTGTATTTTATGACGGCACCGACATCCCAGGAGGCGCTGTCCGTGTTAAGAAGGGAGATTTTGTATGGGTTTTCCTAGACAAGAGTCGGAAGGTCGGTGCTGACCTCGGAGTGGGCGAGAAGGCAAATGCAAGGAGGGAATGGGCCCGTGTTGGAGTGGATGATTTGATGATGGTACGAGGCAATATCATCGTTCCTCACGTATGTTCTCCTTTTTTCATTCTATGGACCAAGTTCCTACACGGAACTGATTGCTAACTACACCATATATATATAGCATTACGACTTTATGTTCTTCATTATGAACAAAGCTGTTGGCCCTACCGGAAAACTCCTATTTGACTACCTTTCTGACGTTCCTAAACCACCGCCATCTAGCCATTCTGAGGTGGAGCAGATAGAAAACTCATATCCCATCGCCAAGTCGACTAGATCGCAACCGGACGCCAATGGCCTAGAGGGTGCTTCCGACGACTCGGCTTATACCAAGGTAGTGGACCGAAGATGGTACGAGCGAAACAAACACATTTATCCCGCTAGTATCTGGCAAGAGTTTGATCCAGAGAAAGATTATCAGAAGGAAGTGAGGCGTGATCTCGGCGGAAATGCCTTCTTCTACTCCTGAACGTCTTACTCGACCTTCAGATCAGCTTGTCACCTGTCCACCATCCTTTTTGCGCTGGATACGGGTCGTAGTCGAATCACATGAGTGTGCTTGCTAGGAATATTGATTAGACGATGCAGGTTTTCAACAGTTCACAGTAGGTCACTTACCAGGCACACACGTCACTTGTACCATCAACCAACACATAATCGTGCTGTCAACCCGATCAGTCCAACCACCCACCATCCCGGCCAAAACAACAGCAGGCATAAGGAGTTGCCACCCGACCCAAGGAACAGTGCAAAGAACTCGAATACAATCTTCTTCCTTAAGGACTGAACAGTTTTTGCCTTCCATATTGCTCTTACTATGATGGCCACATGGTACTGGAAGTACCTTGAAGCTACATAGGCTTGGCTAGTTATAATCTCGCAGACTCGGTATATTTGCCATGTCAACCAGTGAGCTCGGTTATAAAGGGACAAGAACGCTATGCCGAACAGTTGTTGGTATTGGAGAATGGCCACAAGCGTGGGTGCAAATACCTCGGCTATGCCAAAACTCTGCTGGATCACCGCCCTGGGCTCCTTTGTCGGGGCGGCGATGATTGCTACCTTAGAGAGTTCCATTACACTGGTCACTCTAGGACTGCGATGATCCGCCTATCGATATTATCGCTAGGGAGTCTATGAGGTTGGAGCAATTCAAGGGACTCGTCCATATAAATACGTTGTCGCCGCTTGAGGAATGTATGTTTTACAGAGGGAAATGGGTTGCGGTGTAACCTATTAAGTACCTCCCTGCGGGATTCCGCCACCCCTTCAGAGGAACCTCAGATACTAGTTGCGATAGCCAACTGCAGAGCAGTATCGGCTTCACGCAGCCAGCTTAACAGTCTTGTCTCCGATATGGCATATGTAGAACTATATGCTATACTATTAAGCTATGCAATCATGTGCCCACGTGGACTTCCTCATTGGCTACAATTTTGAAGATGGGGGAGCGGGCGATAGCTACATCTAGGTTAGATCGTGAACTTTACGCATACCTAGTTAGTGCTGGTGCATAGTGTTGGGTAAGGTGTATTGTGTTTAGCGTACCTAGGGAATGGTAACGATTTGCGAGTTTGGACAAAGCTTATCGATGCAATATTCCCTGTTTCTATTGCCACTTACAGTTCACGAGCCTTATCAATAGGCGTTAATAGGTCTGAAATATTTGTAAGTGCATCTCTGAGGTTCAAGAAGCGCCGGCGTTAGATTCTAGACCCACAGATCGCTATTGAGATTACCACTTACCCGGAACGTGCTGGGACATTGTCACTGATTGGCTCTCCGGTTCTGCAAGCCTGCATACATCTAGGATCGTAGGGTAACCCCAATTGCTTCTTGCCTCTTGATGATAGTACATCCAACATATTGCTTTAAGTCCTCTACAATAGCATCTTTTATCCTTATGGTTAGTACACTAAGTAAATGATGAATGCATTTCCGATCTACAGACAGAATCGGTGTCATAGTGTAAATCTCTTGTATTAGGCAAGACGAAGAGCACTACCTACGCCGAAACACCAATGACTGGTAAATCGGATGACTGAACGAAATGGGTATCGTGAGACGATTATATGAGGCGGCATTCCGATTATCTGCCTTCTGTCGAAGCCCACACCCCTCCTGATATAATAATCAAGAGGGGCAACTCGACAAATATACAACAGTCAAGACGCAATTAGGGTTACCAATTCCTGCGTCCGCCACGACCACGGCCGCTAAAACCCCCACCACCTCCTCCACCTCCTCCTCCGCCTCGACTCATGCCTTGCTCATAGCCGAAGTTCTGTCCTTGGTTACCGCTGAATCCCTGGCCGGCCCCGCCGAAATTTTGATTCTGGTTACCTTGCCCTCCCGTGGCGTTACCTCCAGGGTTCTGCATGCCAGAGAACATGGCGGACATAGCAGAAGGATCCATCTGATTTGGGTCAAGACCAGACGCCATCATCTGCTGCATCATAGCCTGCATCTCGGGAGACATGCCGTCCATTCCTGGCATGTTTGTCATGCCACCCGACGCGCCTGTCCCACTCATTCCAGGCATGCCGCCCATCATCATCATCTGTATGTCCTCGAACATCTTCTTGTTATTCTGGGCGATAGCATCTGAACTGAACTCGTTGCGGACGTTGTCCTGCTTGGCGGCATATAAAGACCAGGTAAACTCGTCGAAGCCGTAGTTGAAGTAGTCGCTGATGTCGGTGCCGGGTTTTCGCCAAGGTTTGTCATTCTCTGGTAGGTCTTGGGCGGCCGTACGTCAATATAAGAGAAAAAATAGGAGGGATGGGTATACGACAAACCTTCATCAATGTTGACTTGGGTAATGGGCTTTCCCACTGGTTTATAAACAGGTATTGATTTAACGTCCACCTTAGACGTAGATACCGCGGGCAAGTCAGGGCCCGAAGTAGGTCGTGTGGATGTGTCCTCTTTCTTGACAGCGGTAGGCTTGGTGGTAGCATCACTCGACGCCGATCGTTGAGGTATGTTTCTTATGTCGCTGTACCGCGATTGACTGGCAAATACGTAAGCAGATGTTAAAATATGAGAGTCAGAAGGGCACTCACGCTGGCGGAGGAGCATTTACGCCATCCTTTCGTTCTGTGATGATGTCTATATCCTACGTGCCAAAAAAAAAAAAAGAGAATTATTAGCAACGACACAGGTTCAGTATGGCTACTAAGCGTACCGAGTCATCCTCATCCATGTCAGCGCCTTCATCTTCTTCCTCCCCTTCTTCTAAATCTTCTTCATTCTGGTGTTCCTGCTGTTGATGTTGCTGTTGTGGTTGCGACTGCGCCTGCGACTGTATGGGTAGAGTAGTAACGTTTGTGCTGGTAGGATCGGGGTGATCGTTGTGAGTGGAAGGCTCATCAGGAGCATAGAAATCATCGTCGTCGTCAATATCCATTGTATTATCTACCCCAGTGTATCTGGATTTAAATATCGATTGTGTCGAAAATAGAAGTGATCTTTGAGGGTGTGGGATGAAGGATTAAAAGTTGATCGTTAAATGGTTCACCTAGGTACAAACACCTACCTAGGTCTAGGTATGTAGGTACAACGTAAAGAAATGGGGACTGGACCTGCCGTGGGGGAGCTATGACCAGGATACAAGCAGGGGTATTATCAACACATGTACCTATGTACATGGTAGATTTTCTAGAACAGTGCAGGCGCGCTAAGGCTACATTAGACGCGACTTTGAAAATATGTACATATCTAGGTATCAACCTCTCAATATTTTTATTTACATACCTACATAGAGGTATTAGGGTACAAATACCTAGGTATACATACAATTAAAGCATTTAAAATCAAAACATTGCACATTCCACATTCCACAACCCAAAGTGGGTAGTCATGGCCCTATCAAGATCGGCAAGTGGTCCCGGCGGCCTTTCCATCAATACGTCGTCGGCCAACCTATTGTGAGTTACAAATTTTCCTTCTTCATCCTTTTCTCTCATCCATGCACCTTTATACATTTCCGACCCTTATGCAGCCAGCCGAGTCGCCTTCGTCTTTACGTCATGTTTTCAAAAGGACTAACAACGAATACTCAACAAAGTGGATCGGGTAGTAGCCAGCCTCCCGCTCCCGGAGGTCTATTTGGTTCTGCTTCAAACTCACAACCTGCTACCGGTTCGAGCCTCTTCGGAAATACATCTACGACTCCTAAGCCGTCTGGATTATTCGGCAACGCTCTGCCTGCATTATCTACAGCTACTACCTCACAGCCACAGCAGTCCGGTGGTCTCTTTGGATCATCTTCCGTCGCAACATCACAACCACAACCACAGCAACAACAAACGGGCCCTAGTCTATTCGGGGGAGCAAATACCGCTACTGCCGCGCAACCACAACAAGCGGGTGGGCTCTTCGGAAACGCACAGCCCGCGCAACCACAACCCCAGGCTCAGACCCAGAATACAGGCGGACTATTTGGCGGTGGCATGGCTAGTCAAGCGACTTCTATGGGCGCTGGAGCATCAGGGGGCATGTTTGGTAGCTCCCTAAACCCTTCACAACCAGCAAACACCAACACCGGCTCCAGTTTATTTAACCAGGCAACTCAGCAGAAACCAGGTTTGTGAGTTAAACAGGTTATTTCTTCTCACCTAAAGCTTTTTCACTAACAAGGCTTATAGTGGCGGTTCCCTCCTCAACCAACCCGCTCAACTTCAGTCAACCCCTCTCGGACAAGCTCAACCGCAGCAATCTGGCCTAGGTTTGGGCGCCTCGCTAGGCCTCGGCCTAACGATGGGCCAATCAACCCAACAGAGCGTCCCCGGCGTGCGTATCGACGTTAGCAATCTAAAAGGCACCACGCGGTTCAACGATCTTCAGGAGGACTTGCAAAAAAAGATCGCGGGTGTCGATATGTTTATTCAGCAGCAAATGCGAAACAAGGAACAGGTGGATTCATTCATGCCGGGTCATAGGGAGATGCTCGAGAGCATCCCCAACGACGTCAACTTTATCGCTAAGAAATACGAAAGCGCGCATAGTGCGCTAGCATCGGCAGCTCAGTCTATCGAAACAGCCCGTGGTTTGGTCGGGCAGGACGTGGACCATGCACGACTCAGCTTCCGGGCCATTGATAATTTGAAGTTACCTGAGCAATATCACACGGCCGGAATATGGTCACCTAGGCAGCAGCCCGCAGGCACGGCCAATACGGAGGCTGATGGACAAGACCTTGTTAGCTTCTTCTCGAGGGCGGCGGATGAAATGGACGACCAAGTGAGGAGATATGAGAAGAATATGACCGAGATCGAGATGCACATGCATGGTGTTTCTGATAGTATGGTTGAACAGATGCAGAAGATGATGGCAACGAAGAATGGCGCATCATCTGGTCCCAATGAAAAGGCCCAGGAGCTTAGTGCCGTGCTTAGAGAGCTACAGCAGGGCATCCTCAAGGTGGCCAGCGATGTCGCGGGCGCAAGAGAAGGCATGACCCAACTTCAATTGGGTAATTTCATCGGTAACGATCGCGATCGGAACGGCGTGTACTAAGTGGATATTGAGTATTGTTCACGAGGCTCGGTGCTTGGTAGTTTAGATACCCATATAAGAAATAGGGTCTTGGCCCCATAACTTCGACACGAGAGATCGAGAGATCTTGGCGATATAGATTTGAACTCCCTATATTAGAATATGGTGTTCATCATGGCGTAGCAGGATGGTAAGAGAAAAGCATGAACTCGAAAAGGGTGGAAACAATGCTAGGGTTTCTTTCTTGAACGAGGTGTGCATGGACATATACTTCTGGTAGCCTTTTACGATGATGGTTATGGCCGTTTGTCCTGGCGCCATTAAAGATTAAGTCATGATGCCGGGATAAAAAAAAATCATGAAATTCGTATAGCATCGCAAAACTCAACATAACATGCAACCATTGTAGGTCCAGGATAACGACTACTACCATAGAAGCACTCGCCAACGCCAGCCATTCAGGACTCTCAAGTCGTCGTCTCCGAGACCTGGATCTCCTCTTTCAACCTTAGCCATGAGCCGCTTGAGCCGCTTTGATACGGTTCTAGCTACTCGCAACGACACCTCACTCTGAAATACGTACAGGATAGATAGTACAAAGAAGGCCACCGAAGCCAGCTTGCTTTTGCCGTGTACGGAATCCAAAATACGCCCAACAAGCGACTTGCTTCTCTTGAATGCATACTCAGTGTCGTTGGACTCGTTGTCTTCCGACGAACGACGGAATATTCTACGAACAGCGGGGATGAAGGACGCACTAAAAGAATATAAGTAGTTGCTACAAATAGTACCTAGTGGATTGTGCAAAGCAGCGTGGTGAAAAGGCGAGATGTCATCCGGAATAAGGCCGTTAGGTGTATCTCAAGATGGGTGGTAGGTACAGAAAAGAACTCACGCTAGACCGCCTAGAATCCATCGACGCCATCTGTGCGACTCCGTCGTCTTAAGCAGGTCCGACACCTCACTCCTCAACGCCTGCAGATCGCTCATAACAATGCCCTGTTGCTGAAGAAGACGATTTCCACTGGCTGGGTCGTCATACCGTCGCCTCTTCTGCAGGGTGAGATACTCGCCCAGCGAGAATTCACAGGCGGTTTTTATCGATCGGATGTCCGTTCCCGCGAAGGGGGTGGAGATCGGACGCTCCAACCTGGCCTCCGGGGGCATTGAAGACGAAACTGGAGCCGGGCCAGAGGCCGAAGCCGAGTAAGATGATATGGGCGCTGGTTGATACTCCATTGACCTATGACGGGTGAGCAAAGAGCCAGGCTAGTAACACCAGCAGTGGCATTAGTAGAGGGCAATATATTCACCTATTATCTACTATGTAAGTCGGTTGACTAAGGTAATGAGACCAATCACGGCTATATTCTCACTTTGCCGTTGGCTAGAATATGTGGCCCTATTTTCTCTCTTTCTTTCTCCTTATAAACCGTTGTGGTTACGTGATATGTGATGTGTGAAACGAAGATAATGAAGATCTAACGGTGGCTGGGGTCGCGGGGTAATCATGAAGAGACATGCAGGGAGGCTCGGTAAAGTTGCCAGAATCGGGAACTAAACGAGGAGCGTTAGAGCGTCACATCCTCCAACCTGCATTTTTTTCATGCGCCATTACAAGAAACGAGATGATGATGCAGGTACCCTAAGCTTCAAGCAATTAATTATAGCTTATATCTTAATCCCGAACGTGTTGGACATGGGTTCTAAATTAAGATAGCTAAGGCAATGTGGAGGAAAGTTTTCATATATTCTTATTATGATAAATGTGGTTAAGATGACACACAAGCTCCTCTGGTAATATTATTCGTAGAGGATATAAATTTGAATATGAAGAATGGCTCGGTCAATTCTGCTCGGATTGAAACAATATTATCTCAAGTGCGCCTTGCAACATAAGAGTGAGCAATTTCAAATGACAAGTAATTACATATAACATGATAGAAAAAGGGGAAGGAAGGCAGGTATAAACATGATATTATAAGGTATATATAAATAATGCAACCTCGAAGTACCAATTACCAAAGAAAATGAATAAAGTGAATTTAAAGTTAAATATTAAATAAGTGTTTACTGTTAGGTTTTGTCATAAACATACCACGTTATTATATAGTCTTAAGTTATATGAGGTTACCGAAAAGACGATTCAAGAAGTATTTACTCATAAAAAGGGGGGCAACAGTTGCCATTTTTAACATTTATATTGTAAAATAGTACGTGAGGTTTCGTAAGGGAAGTTGAAGTAGCTTGCCCGATGCCTGATCAGCCAGTTGTAATGTAGTGCATTCGTTATTTTAAATATTATGTCAATTATTGAAGTATTGGTGCTTACTGAGCTAACGCTGTATGCTAGCATAATGGATAAAGTACGATTTGTATGTAAGACATGAAAGTTTTTCATCAACACACATCCAGCCTCGATAACAAGTGGCTAATGATACATTATAGCCATAGAGTAAGATCTGCTGGTCCGTACTTGGTCCATAGATAAAGTCTTGCGGGTCTTCTCTTAGTACATATATGGTAGACGAACGTATGTTCCGACGAAGAACACGATTCGTGTATATCTAAGCATCTACATAAGCATACCAACAACAATCAGAAAACAACAGATATATGGGCCTGATTGGGACTTGTTTAAAACACCTCCAAGCATACAATATATGAACACTAACATTAAGTAAGCAGTTTTAGGTTTTCTCAACTTTATGATTCGTTTCTATGGTAAAGATTAGGTATGGTTTAAAGGGGATAGTT
This sequence comes from Annulohypoxylon bovei var. microspora, assembly GCA_022836615.1. Taxonomy (NCBI): domain Eukaryota; kingdom Fungi; phylum Ascomycota; class Sordariomycetes; order Xylariales; family Hypoxylaceae; genus Annulohypoxylon; species Annulohypoxylon bovei. The sequence goes on along the minus strand of MU405218.1, from coordinate 407,043 downwards.
TGACAATTTGTTAACGTCTGACTCCTATACACACCAAGACTATGGACCCGGGAAGTATTTTCTTGATAGTGTCGTGATATGACAATGATGATCCTTGTAACGTCAGACCTCTTCATTATTAAATCTGAGTACCTAATGTTGCCTTCGTTACACTACGTTGGACGATTTTAGGTCCCGACTCCCACTTTATTCGGAGGGAGCTAGTCGTGGAGAGACACTGCCCTGAGGTTACTTGAGTCGAAAACAACGGCCCGGATATTTAAAGTAGCTCGGTAGGTGTGAAAGGGAAACCATTCCATTGACTTACCGCGCGTAACATTATATAAGAGTAAACGTAAGATGAGACAACAGAGCATCGTTTAGAACTGCTGGATTGAGATATGAGAATAGGTATTGGGACTCTGCTATGTAGTAAGAACGATAGTCGTCGGATGAGCACAGTACGAATTAATTATCCTTACTTACACGTACACTCCTGTACGCTGGAACGGAACACGTGACCATCAGCAGACCACCGTCAATTGTATCATTCCGTGGTCAGCCCACGTCGGCATTGAAAAATGTCACCATCAAGATGGGCGAAATAGAGGTAGCTGGGAAGGGCGCTGTGCGGACGGGGGCCGGGGGTACTGCGAACTTGTAACTTGATCGGCACGATTTGCCGTACCTGTGTCCGTTTCCCCTTATCCTTATACTTGGCCATATAAAAATGGCAACTGATCATTAGCATGCGCGGCGAAGATAAGATTTTGTCGAATATGTTGGCGTGGGAGTATTCGATAGTCTTCATGGTTGACTTTTTTCTTTCTTTCTTTTCTGAATTCGGTCCGTAAGTCGGTGAGAATGGCCTCGTAAATTTTGGGTTGGGGGTATGTATGGTGGTAACGCCGGCCCGCAATATGCACGTGTAAATCGCGTAAATGCTGGTACGCGGTTGGACGGGTTGCGTTGGGTTGGGCGCATTTGAGAACTTCAGCATAAAGGATCCGGGCCGCCCCTTTTAATCCATTGTTGCCGGCAAACAATGCCAATCGCCAGCCATGGGGATTTAGGTGATGCGTACTGTGGTACGGTGCCGATGTAGCCTATCATGTATTGTACAATGTACAAATCTTTGTGATGAACATTGATACTTCCTGGATATATATATGTACTTCCGGGCCTTCCGGAGCATAGGCAAGCACATGTACGACAAGACCGCTGAACTCGGCGTTGAGGGTAACTAGATATAGTTGTAAAGATACATAGAAGAGTGCAAACTACCTCTTCTTACATGACATATCGAGTAGAGATTACGAAGGTGCTAGGTATACATACCTACTTAATTCAAATATTTGGACAATATGCCGGCATGACATACGGGCTGACGCGGTTTATGGGCTTTCGGCCGCCGCACAGTGTGGGTATTAGTTTATTTGAATATCAGATACTGTATTTTAGTTACGGAGTTCGCCATCTCACATCTCACGCCTTAGGTAGGTAGGTAGGTAGGCAGGGAGGTAAAGAAGGTGAGTGAGGGAGAAGATGAAATGAACATAATGCTTCCTTCCATTAACGATCCTTAAACACATATCGCTTATTTTTAATAATAGCAACAAATTTGTTAATACTTGATTTGATAGGCGTATTTCCTTTCGTCATTGTCTTGTTCCAATTCGATATTGCTTAAGTTGATCGTGTCGAAGTTGTATGCATTTATTTGTACGGGAACTTGAAGGGAAGGGAAGGGAAAGGGAAAGAAAAGGCTTGTGCAATGATTCCCTGTCAGGTAAGTACTTAATACCGTAAGAAATAAATTATCGGCGGCTCCACCGTCATCCGGGAAACCTAAAAATGAAGTTTAGCTTCCAGGAGATTATTATTACAGAGTATGTACACAGTGATAGGGTAGGGGCTAAGGGGCTGCGCGCGGACTTATTGACGGATGATGAACAAGCCCTTATCATCCTTCCGGAAGTCTGCGACGCCTAGCCCCTTATTCGCATATATTCACGTGACGTGGTAATCCGGCGATTTCTAGACCGATCAAGTTCCATGGGTCCTCCGTGATTAAATCTTGTCAATTCTAAATGACTTACTTTGTTCTCGGTCGGGAGGGGATTGGCTGATTTAATTAGGTATTGATAGGCATCGGCGAGCCCCCACCCGACTCTCTTTGTCTCCCTCGGCTGAGAAAGAAATAATACCATGCAACGGAGTTGGCAAGTTGCGTACATACCTACATACACACTTGGTATATAGGTCCCTAGCCGATCGAGAGCTGTCGACTGACGTTCGGCGGCAATGGACGCCCTAGTAGAGAACGGAACTGCAAAGTCGCAGGTGTCATTTTTTCGGGTACATTTGACTTGGCACTTAAACGAGCATCGGGGCAAATATCCATGATTTAAATACATATAAGACCACCCTTGGGGGGGGGGGGGGGGGGGGGCGGGGGGGGGGGGGGGGGGGGGGGGGGGCGGGGGGGGGGGGGGGGGGGGGGGGGGGGCTTT
>MU405218.1:382270-404541 GCA_022836615.1 Annulohypoxylon bovei var. microspora | reverse complement strand
CACATCCCACCATATCTATCCTGGTGTGAATTTACTTTTTTTTAAACAACATAAATCCCATCTTCCCCCCCCCCCCCCCCCCCCCCCCTTGATGGGTCTCGAAAAGATTACGCGCAAGAGCCGTCGCCTCACGGTAATGGGGGGTATCGCCTTAGTAAGGTCGGACGGAAGATTGCACTAGACGAGTTCCGGTGCCGACAGAGGAAGAGGAAGAGTAAGGAGTACCTAAGGATGATGGGGATGACGACGATTGCGCACATGGCACTGCAGCTAGTGTTACCTGGTTCATCGCACGATCTCCGCCTCGGACTATCCGCCGTCCGGATACTTCAGAATACTACATACTACTAGAAGCATGTACATCGTCTACGTATTTGGAGTGAAGCCAACTTGCTTATCATGCTCAATTGTTATGTGTTATCCTTGCCTAGCGGATAGAGATATGTTCAATTTAGATAAAGGAACACTCATATTTGTAGTGTTGCTTCCCTGCTATCCTATCTGGAGGTATGTATCGTTACCATCCGGAGTCTCGCAGGCTTCGGCCTTCTTCTCTGTGCCACGAATGGACGTTTGGGGTTAGGCACAATTCAAATCCCTATGGTTTCGGCGGCGGCGAAGCGGACCCCATTTCGGTCAGCGTGCGCGTGACCAGTAGGAATCATTCGGTGCCGTGTGTTCTCCTGAGTGGTCTGTAACGCCAACATTCACACTGGGCAGCGCGTAGTTTGACGGCCGGCGGAGCAGGTTCTAAGCAGCCAACGTGGCGGGCTGGGTTGCCTGGTCGAGGTTGCATCGAGTCAGCCCCGGCTAACCGATTCATGACTTCGTCAGCCGATAGCAGCAGCCCCCGAAAGTTTGCCATGATACCATTGTCTATGGCATGCCGGGTATATATATATATAATAGTAGGTAAGACGAAGTATGTTGGAAAGGGGCACGAATCTCAGAGACAGGCGGAACTTTGGCGAATATGTAATATCCGTAGTGGCTTATGTACCCCAGTGGTGACGATGGATTCATTCTGTTTTATCTACCTTACGTATGTACCTGAGTAAGTAGGAGTAATAAAGCACGATATTTCCGAGCTTATCAAAACTTGCCGAGATCAATTGATACATTTAATAATAAAAAAGAATCAACCCGACTAATAAATAATTCCCCTCGGAAAGTGTCCTACATTGGTAAGTACCTATTTAAACAATAGGGGTTGTAGGTAATAAAACAGGGACCGACACTCCGAAAAAGCCCAGTTCTAACCCGCCGCTTTGGACCCCGTGTCCGCATCCACAGTATGAAATGAACGATATTTAGATCATTGAAGGTACGTACCTTTCTTACACCTTTTTAAACTTTTTTTTTGTTTTGTTTTTACTTTCTCCCGTCATCCAGCTCCGACCGGCGTTAAAATGCGCAACAGATGTTCGGGCGGCTTACCGAATATTACCAGTATAGAAAAGGAATCAAGTGCAAATGATTAAATCTATTACTCTTAAAAATATGTAATTATTTCATATTGATGAATATGCTTATATATATATAATATATGCGTGGGTGAATACTTGAAGATATAGTACTTAATTAATATTATGAGTAAGAAAGTAAAGAGCCACCCGAGTTAAAATAAAAGCAAGTACGGGAGCGGACGGATTACGAAGTACGTGTACACGCCTTCTTTCCCGTATTGCGCTGTCACAGTACATGTATACAGTACGGAATGGCCCCGTATCATTACCTAGCCAAATTGGTCGACTCCCACGCGAAAGAGACGACCAGCGCCGGGAGCCGTGGAGCCGAAACCCCCTCCAAAGAAGAGGTTTGAGTTTAGGAATTTCATCAATCTCGCTCCGGTCGATCGACTTTAAGCACAGTCGAAACATTCTTTCCCTTTCTCTTTTCTTTCTTCCTTTTACTATAGTAGTGATCGCTCAAGTGCAACTGACCGAAATCAAAATCGAGATTATTATTATCCCATCCCAAATTTTCCTTTCTCAATTCTTATTCTACTTAATGAGCTCTTGATTAAATAGTTGGATGGGTGAATCCCCGGTTGTGGCGCCCCCCCACAAGGAAATAAAATATAATAATAATAAAGGAAAGAGTGGTAGAAGGGGGTAGAGGAAGGAAAAAAAGAGGGAAAGCGTAGAATAGGAAGAAAGAGCCGGGCTAAGGCCGCCTTGCACCCCCCCCGGATTGACCGCCTTGTCGCATTGCCCTTTCCTCGGGAATCATCAGTGCTCAAAAGTTGGCTGGGGTTTTGGCTCAGGTGCGCGCCTGCTGATTTTTAGCGCAAACGCCCGAGTCTGGTCCGTCTTAATTTCTCTCTCCCTCCCGTCCTGTCCGTCTCCTCTGCAACATCCCTCTCCTCTCAAGCGGCATCGCGTCAGAACGCCATTTTCAGGCTCTCTACCATCCCAAATAGTTTTCCCTTTTTCTTTTTTTCTCTTCTTTCCCATTCTCTCTCTCCGTCCTAATTTCCCATCCATCTACTTGGTATACACCCCTTCCTTATACCACTCCACTCCGACCGAAGTTCATACAACCCAAAAAAAATTCCCATCCACCCGCACCGAACATCCACCGCCTCCCGTCTTCTCCGTTCTCACATTTCTCCTCAACAAATCTCTTGTCTTCTACCGGACCTGCCTTCGGAGCATCACTTTATTGTTCGGAACAACGTCATTGTCTTTTCTTCTACTTGCGAAATCCCATTCATCTACCTGTCGACATGGCGTCTGTCGTCCGCGGCACGTCGCTCAGGGCCGGCGGTGCCTGCGTGCGCTGTCGCAAGGGAAAGACTAAATGTGTTTATGAGAATGGTCGAGCGCCTTGTAGGAACTGCGCAAAGGGGATGCACGAATGCTATCTCCCTTCCGAGAGCATGGCTCATCATCACGGTCAATCTCCTGCTAGACCTCCTCGCCCTCGAGAGAGTCTACCTGGTGAGCGAAGCGTGTCGGCAACTAGCGACCGCCAGCCTGTAGCCTCCGGCGCAGTTTTACCGCGTAACTTGCCTGCTAACACCGAAAAGTACGTTATGATCTTTTATTATTATTTTTCATATATCTGTTATTTTTTATCATCTCTGCTTTACTTCCCTGAATCCCTCTTCCCCTCGCGCTTCTTTGAAAAACGCTCGTCTCCTCTGGGCTCTGCCTAGTCGACTATGTGGGCGTGATGGTGTTTCGGCCTTGACCTAAGATGGCGGCGACTACGCGCCCCGAACAGATCTTGGCCTGTGATCCGTGCTCCCCTGGTCTCGGTCAGGCCAGAGTACAGCCGGCCAAACGCCCCAATACATACCACCTAAATTTTGGGTGGCTATGGATGGATATGGATGCCGGCTGCCTCGTTTCGCCTCGGGACCTCCAGCGGCTTTTTTCTTTTCTTTCTCTGTTCTCCCCATCGCCCGGTTTGTCCCTGCGCCCCCCTAGCTCGCGCGCGCTCCCCATCTCAATCTCAATCAACACCCTTGTCCTCCCCCAAACCTCGTTCGCGTTGATCGGCTCCACTAACACGTATTTTCGTTCGTTCCCACAGACTCAATCCGGAACTGGTGACGGAATGTGAAAGGGTAATCTCCAAGACTATCCCGTCTTGTGTTGCCTTCCACAAGCCTTCATTCCTACAGAAGCTTAAGACTGGCACTCTCGAGGGTAGCATCGTCAACGGTCTCTTAACTTGCGCTGCACGGTAGGCAAACATTTTCTTTTTCCTATTTTCTTCTCTACATATTGATCGAGTACAACCCTTTCCCCCCCCGGAACCCGTCTTATCCACTTTTGAAAAGGATTCCGGGCGAATGGTTCATTCATCTCCGGAGGTGCATTCGCGTCTCGCCTAATGCACCAATAATTCCTCTTTCCCACGAATCCTTCCCCGCCGTTTCTCTTCCCGATCGCGCATGAAGAAGAAAAAGAACAAGAAAAAACACATTTAGTTGTATTAAATCGAATGAATTGAACTTGCCTAACCGATTGTTTCTCTCGTCTATAGGAGCTCTCACGCTTTGATTCGTCGTTATGGGGGTCAGGGAGGTGCCTCGGCAGCCGCCGAGCATTTTGCCGTCAAGGCCATCAATTTAATTATGCAGAACCTCGACAACCCGAGCTTGGCAGATATTCAGGCTCTTTGTCTCCTGATCATCCACGAATGGGGCAACCGTAATGCCGTCCGCGCCTACATCTATCTCGGTCAGGCTGCCCGCATGGCCCAAATGTATCGGATAATTGCCGTGCACCAAAATAGAGGCGACCCCGATCAGTTCATCAAGGATGAATCGTTCCGTCGCACCCTATGGCTCATCTATGTTCTCGACTGCTTTCTCACAAGCAGCCCCGGCCGTCAGCCGGCCGTCTCCCACCATGACATCAAGGATGTGCCACTCCCGTGCCTCGACATGAGCTACAACTTCGGCACTCCCGTCTATGTGCGCACCCTAGCAGGTGGACCACCACCGACGATGCCGGATTCGACTACGCAAATGACCGAAGTTGGAGAATTTGGCCACATCGTGATGGCAACCCAAGCCTGGCGTAATGTCATCGAAATGCTCACTACCGTCACTCCCGCTACCTTCTCTGAAGAGGAGTGTGCTTCTCTGGAAGCCGGTATTGAATCGGTTCGTAGTTCTTTGCCGCCGCATTTTATGGACAAACCCGGCCAAATCAACCTCCACATCACCATGGGTAGCGGGTTTACGTATGCCATGCTGCATTGTCTCCTTCATTGCGCTACCATCATGGTCAACCGTCGTAGGCTCTTACACCTTGTTACCACCGACGGATTCAACCATGAGACCTGGCGCATGGTCCCGCACGTTCACTTGCAGACTGTCGATCGAGTATTTGCGGCCGCTCATAGTGTTGTGTCGCTTCTACTCGCATTGGAGGCTAATGCTGATAAGGACGCCGTCCTCAATTTCCCTCTAGTCATGCTGTTTTCTTGCTTTACGGCTTGTTCTACCGTGGCTTGGTTTAGTCTGAAAGGACTGACGCCTGGTGACGTAAACGAGACGGCCGAGTCGATTGTTCGCGACGGCATGCGATTCCTCCAGGACGGTGCGAATATATGGATTCTGGCTGTTCCTTGGTTCCGCCACCTGTCCGTCATGAACAAGGTTTTAAGGAATGGAGACAGGACGCTCCAGAGGACGCAGCCTGAGCCTGCCGTGCCATCGATCAAGGAGGATACGGCAAGCCAGCCTGACAACCCCGATAGTATGGATTATGAACGCCCTCAGTCAGCCAATGCGCAAGAACAGGCCGAGGGACGAGGCAGCGAGCCGCCGCGAAAGTCTGGGTTCACTACTATCAATGGGGGATCGGCTGGAGCGTCCACACCGGCGACTGCAAGCCCACCGCCAGGGCAGACAAAGGCAGACTCTCCGGCACCTTCCTCGTCCGGCCAGCCGGCCGAATCCGCGCCAGCTTCAGGCAACGATATGACCGCTGCCGAGTTATGCGTGGCCTTCGAGCGCCAGCTATTGGAACTGGACGACCTCGCCGCCTTCATGGGGGGTGGCGTGTAAGATGCTGAGCCTCCGGCCTTGATATCTTTAGATGCATACTTACCACTCATGCGCCACTTATAAGCGTCCGGTGTGCTTTTTTTCTACTGGACTGTATGTTAATAAAGGAACCATGGATCGGCGTTAACTGGTGTTCTCGGATTGCTCTCGGAAGAGCTTTGTCTTTTTAAAGTTGTTCATGGGGGTTTAACCTTTATCCTTTCGCCATCTTACCCGCAACCATCGCAATGAGTCGTAGCATGTTGAAATCTGAACAAAGCGAATGATTCACGACGAGTGAAGCCCGTGTGCTTCATGGTGGTAGCAGGAGGTGGACAGTTGTCATGATGCGGCGGGAATTATTCGGTGATTTGCCTATGGATTTATCTGTTCCTCAGGGTTGTAGCATCTCGTCCCGGAGTGGGCGCACATTCTCGACAAGGGTACTTATTGCCATCGTACATGGGAGGCCACAGGGCAAGACATTATTAGGGGTATGGTCCGCAAGAAAAAAAAGAGTTCATGTCCGGATTTTCTATATGTATCTCGATGAGGTAGCTACTTTAACCTACTAGGTAGGCTATATCGCCTAGCTATTGTAGTTGTGTGGGGATGGCTTGCGGCTTTGAGAAAGCTTGTATGTACTATTACTATGACGCATTTGAGTTGCAACTATTAGCTTGTTCGACTATGCTCTATAACATGGCTAATCCAAAATCCAAAACGCAGCTAATCTGTTGGTTAATACCTAGCCTCACTTAATGATTTGCTTAATATTTGGAGTTTTAGAGGTGAACTATGTACGATGTGAGTCTAATCCCGGGATACCTACATAGGTACAAGTATGTAAGTACATATGTGAGTATCACGTGAACAATAGGTACCGCTATGTGCCTAAGTACCTATCTCCGTCAGATAGATCACTGATGGCATTTTCTCCTTTTCATCTTTTTATTATTGTCTAATGTACCCAACGTATCACATCTACTATTTGTAAGGCTAATTATTCATTTATAACAACAAGCGTGGATCTATTCTAGGGATATTTCAAACATCTCATTTGCCATGTTGTAGAAACTGCACATCGCCAATTACAGCATGCATCGGTTCTGCCGAGATCCATCATGGAGATGGATATGTCGGGTCATGATGCTGATTATGAACGGGGTACCAAACGGAAATTTGCTGGAGATGAGCTTGATATGACATACCATGAGGAAATTGCCGCTACCGCCGATCATCGTTTGCCTCCGGCAACGGTTTCTGGGTGCCGTATGTCGAACGCGAAACTCGCTTCAGATCAAGTAGCATTTAGAGATGACCAGTATTATAAAGCACTCTATCTTGAGGAAGAACCCGACTTCCATCTGCTCGGACAGCGCGACCCGGAATTCAAGGCCGTATTGGAACGCGGCTCGCACCTCGACTTTGCCAATCCCAAGTCTGTCATGCAGCTTACCAAGACCCTTCTCAAACTCGATTTCGGCTTGGTGGTCGACCTACCGACGGACCGTCTCTGTCCTCCAGTGCCTAATCGCCACAACTATATTATTTGGCTCAAGGATCTTATCGACTCTACCTCGTCCTCGACCTCGTGTCTGGATCTCGGTGAGCCATCCCGGGAAGTGACAGGGCTTGACATAGGCACGGGCGCCAGCCTCATCTATCCACTTCTCGGCTGTATCCAGCGGCCATTGTGGTCGTTCATCGCTACCGACGTGGATTCGAAATCGCTATCCTACGCACGCAAGAACGCCCAGCTCAACAACATGGGCTCGCGGATCCGTGTAGTCGATCGGACCGTGACGGATCGTCTCATCCCTCTAACCGAGCTTGGCCTAGAAACCATCGATTTCGTCATGGTCAACCCCCCTTTCTACACGTCCGGGGCGGAACTTGCGGATCTAGCTAGCCAGAAATCTCGGCCCCCGAATAGCGCGTGTACGGGTGCACCGATCGAGATGGTTTGCGCCGGAGGCGAGATCGGCTTTATCCGGCGAATCATCGACGAGTCTTTAGTCCTGAGGGAGAAAGTGCAGTGGTACACAGCCATGCTCGGCAAGCAGTCGAGTCTGGAAGTCCTCGTTGGCATTCTTAAAGGTTACGGCGTGACTAATTATGTCGTAACCGCATTTGTCCAGGGAAACAAGACGCGCCGGTGGGCTATCGGGTGGAGCTTCCAGAGCCGGAGGCCGAGTTTGTCGGCGAGTAGGGGCTGTGAACCTTCGGCTGGAAAGAGGATCTTACCTGCTCCCACAGAAGCGACGGTTGCTTCGTGGCCGATGTCTCGGGTTAAACCCGAGCAGCTCGAGCGGACCGTCTGCGAGACGATGGAGAATCTTGACCTGGCTTCGTGGGTCTGGGATAGGTTGCACTTTAGAGGTGTCGGCTTTGTCGATGGCAACGTGTGGAGTCGAGCTTACCGGAGGAAAAAGGCGAGGGAAAATGAAAAGGAAGACCCGAATTTGGATGGCGAAGAAACTACCGAGACTAATCCTCCATCCTCACGACAAACATATCATTGCCGAACGACAGATCACAGTGCCGCTCAGTATGCATTCGGCTTCTCCGTAACTATCCAGGTCTCAAAAAACATAAAAAATAGCGAGGATCAAAGTGTAATTGTGGCCCGCTGGCTACAAGGAGATGACTATGCTCTATTCGAGAGTTTCACGGGTTTACTTCGAAAGTCTATACGTTAAGGATGATTTAGAGAAATCACCATATCACAACGTACGACTATTGAAGGCAACCTGTGGCAGCTTTCAAATCGAAAATAACTAGCGAATACCCCTCTGTCACTATTAAGTACGCGAGGATATCTGTTAATTCGACGAGCAGAAGGGTAAGTGACCCTTGCTATCACCCCGAATTAGTCCTCGATGCGAACAAAAAAGTTCGTCTCTCCTTCCTTTGGAACCACGGCGGCGCGCTTGACGAACTCATCACCGATAGCCAGACGCAGCTTTTCTGGAGTTCCTGGTGCGTTGAGGACCAATGGTTCTTTCACGCCATTCATTTCCCTCGCAGCTTTCACTGCTTCCCTGAGGGCAAAGAATACCGTGGATCCTAAGAAAAGGGGCGGCTCCCCGACACCTTTGCTGCTTTGAATAGAGCGCAGATGCTTCCAGTCTATAGCCTTCCCGTTCGAATCGTGTCTCAACATAGACACATTGAATATTTGGGGAATGTCGGAAAACCCTGTTGCTTGGTTTAGTGCACGCAGTTTTCTATTAGAATTTGGGTTTCGTCGACACTTACCTGGTATCTTGTACGTCCCGGGGCCTCTAGTGAACAGCTCACCTTCCCTGGTCCAGAGTGACTCTTCCATGGTAAACAAACCCTGTCCCTGGACAAAAGCCCCTTCGATTTGCCCATAGTCGATAGATGGGTTGATCGAACGGCCGACATCCTACTTTTCTGTTAGATGGAAAATCTGTCTTGTACCCAAATCGACACTCACCATCATTATATCAGTCCTAAGAATTGTGTAATCCCCCGTAAGGACGTCTAGTTCGACCTCGGTGATAGCAACGCCTTGAGTGAAATAATAGTACATCGGAAGAGGGTCTTTATAGTTCCCCCATTTATACCCTGTGAAATGTTTAGTTATTCTGCCCGGATTGTGCTTAGGGACTATGATGACGGACCTATCCGAGGCATCTTCCAAAAGCCGTTTGCTGCAAGGTTGACCCGATCTCGGTATGCAGCGTGCGCGATCACTGACATCGGGGCATCAGGCCCGAATTGTTTCCTATACGGTGCCAGCCGCTCGTTTAGTTGTTCGCAGGCGTTCTTGACAGCCATTCCGTTTAGATCACTGCCCGATGATGCAGCAGTTGGAGAGGGGTTGGCGACTTGGTCAGTTTGTGAGTCTTTGTTGAATATTTGGTCGACGCTCACGCCAAGTTCCTCCGCGGCGACTTGACACATTTTGGTATACAGTCCTTGCCCCATCTCAGTCCCTCCATGGTGTAACAATATACTACCGTCTACGGAGATTTATATTAGTATGCTGGGAACATATGCTGCGATTTAGTGACTGGAAATGATAACGGTAGTTCAAAGCTATACAGGAGATATGCACGTGCGAAGAGTGAAAATTACTTACCCTCATAGATCCTCACGTACGCGCCGGCCTGGTTTAGATGCAATGCAGTCGCAAAACTAATATAGGAGGTTAGCTTTTGACCGCTGGTAACCGCGAATCAACTCACCTCAATCCGAACTTGGTCGGGATTTTACAGATCCCTCTCTTCCTATAGCGGTTCTTCGAATTAAAAATTCCGACCCCCTTTTTCCTATTTTCGTAGTCTGCGTTGGCGCTTAGTTGCTCTAACATGGTCGGAATGTGGAAATCGACGTCGATCGGTTGCAAGAACGGTGTCAACTCGCCTTGCTTATACAAATTTCGGATTCGTAGCTCATCAATGTCAATTCTGAGCCGCTCGGCAATGACACTCATGAAGGACTCTGAAAAATACATTGCCTGGGGCCCTCCGAACCCACGGAACGCGGTGTTTGTGACTGTGTTAGTCTTGCAAACCCACCCGCGTATCCAGGCGTGGGGGATGTGGTAGCAATTGTCAATGTGAGTACATGCTCGATCCATTACGGCACCAGACATATCCAGAGAGTATCCCGCATTGTTGTAGATATCTGTATCGAGACACTGGATTACCCCGTTGGCATCGGTCCCGATTTTCCATCTGCATTGCATCGGGTGCCTCTGCCCACTAGTCGCAATATCCTCATCACGGTTTAGCATCATCCTCATGGGACGGCGCTCCTTCTTGGCGGCAATGGCAACCAAGCATGCTATCGGCGTGCTTCTTGATTCCTTTCCACCATAAGCACCGCCGAGACGCCTGACTCTCATGTTCACATGACTCATGGGTACTGAAAGCACTTTGGCGATGAAAATTTGATTCTCTGCCAAGTTCTGTGTGGAAGCATAGACTTCCATACTGCCGTCTTCGATGTGTGGGATCGCCAGTGCAGCGTTAGTTTCCAAATAGAAATGCTCCTGGCCGCCTAGTTTTGTTGTTCCCTCGAAGATGTGCTCACACTTAGCAAATATGTCATCTAGAGACCCTTCGATGGCGGCCCCCTTCTTTAGTTGCTTCCCATGTTCATAATAACTTTGAGCCTTGATAGCTTGGTCTATGGTGAGTATGGCCGGTAATGTTTCATATGTCACTCGGACTTTAGCCGCAGCCGCTTGGGCTTGTAAAGCCGTCTCGGCGTAGACTATGCCTATAGTCTGACCATGCGAATGCACTTCGTCTACCGCGAACAAGGGCTCATCTATTCGGATTGGACCCCAATCATTATTCTCACGCGACACGCTGTCCTTGTCAAGATAACCAACAACTCCTGGTATGGCGAGTGCAATGCTCCAGTCGACTGCGAGGATCTTTGCATGTGCTTTTGTTGAAAGCACAAGCGCACAGTGTAGCTCACTCTTCTGCTGTGGCATATCGTCAACGTACTCGGCCTCGCCCGTACAGTGCTTTAGAGCGGATAGATGCGGCATCTCTCTGCCTACGATTTTGGTGCCCGAGGCGACAAAGTGATCACGAGTCCCTGTCGATATTTCTCGGTGAATTTCCTGGACAAGGTCATGGTCGAGTTGAGATATTCCTAGTTCTGCGATGCTCTCGTTCCAAAAACGGAAAAACAAAGACAGCGTCAGAGCTGTTAAACACATTAGAAATTAAGAACACCAGCATGTAAATATTCAGAGACGTACCCTTTCTGTATTGAGCCATCCCTCCTGGCACACCGAATGGCAAGTCGAAGTCCTCTAAGAGAGCACTGATAGCCGATTCCCGCGTGTTGCTATCTACCCATTTCTTCCCCTGAACCGCATTCTGCGTTTTAGCTGCGACTGTAGTAGTTGGTGCCATGCCACCAAAGGCGAATGTCGCCTGCTGGACAATACCTTCTTTATTTACGCGTACTCGGAAGCCAGCAGTTACAATAGCAATATCATCGTCCTTCCTCTTAGCCTGCTTGTAAGCTCTTGTTACTTCTAGCGCCTCTGGGGATGGTATTGGTATATTAATGTGCGTAATCACGCCGCTGGCGGGGAGCTGGGTTGTTCGATACTTCACGAAGAAGGATGACAGCGGTAGGTCATAAGAACCTTCTCTCCTGGTTCTAACAGTAACTGTAGATCCTGCTGCTATCAATGCCGGAGCAGCATCTGAGATGGGGCTAGCTGTTGCTAGATTTCCAGCTAAACTGGCAACATTCCGAATCTGGCGTCCTGCGAAGTATCTAAGTTGCTTCGCAAGTGCCTCGAGCGCACTTGCTCTTGCACCGAGTCTTGAAAGAAGATTGATACATATCTCTTCTACCTTCGTCAATGACATATTGCCTGGAATTGCCACTTGTGACAGGGCCAAGAACTCCTCGTCATTTTGGGGTTCCTCAAAACGGCTAAGTTCCTCGATATCTGATGCGTAGACGCATACGCGGTACTCGGATTTCTTGAAGCGAACCTCGATCTGATACGATATGAGCTATGTCTACAACGTTGGAATATGGAAGCAAATAGCTATACTTGTGTTTCACTAGCACCTCCAATGATTTTGGCAGATGGCCACGCATCTTTTAATTGGATTAACTGTTCAAGGCTTGTGGGCTTAAACCAAATCTTCCTTCCATCTCCATAGCATATAGGTTGCTGTTCATATTCCCACAGAGAAGGGGGGAATATCAACTCCGCTGTGGGGTCATAAGGTGCGAAGTCTTTAGGTAAGGTCACCTTCTCAGCCGAGCTTACAGAAGTGGCTCGAGTGGTGGCGGAATGTTGAGAGGATGAAGATATTTCACCGACGCTACTCCCAGGCGAAGACGCTGGTGAGTCGCGACAGCACCCACCTGGACGCCCACAAGAGCCGCTGGAAGACGCGCGACATTCACTTCCATTCGTTGCAGGTTTCAGACGGTTGTCTTCAACATCATCGCTTATTAAGGGGTAGGAGTCGGGTTCTTCTACTAAGTCGCCCTTTAAATCCTCCATAATGAACGTCTTAGCCGCCTCTAAAATCGGCTTGTAACCAGTCTAGAGAAGTTGAGCGTCCGCGGTACTGAGAATGGGGGAGAGGAAAAGGGGTACATACGCATCTACAAAGATTACCATCTAAATGGCCTCGCATTTCAATATCAGAGGCCGAAAGACGGAACTTTCCATCTCGATAGGAGTTTCTAACAAGTGCGTACAGACTCATAACTATCCCAGGAGTACAGAAGCCACATTGTGAACCACTACGTGGAAGAACTAGGGTTAGAGCAACAATGAGTCGGCCGAGGCGCCGAAAGGTTGTGGGTATCCACTTACTGCATCTTCGCTACCCTTTCCTGCAAGGGATGAGGACGAGTAACCGTGCCTAAACCCTCGATTGTAATTAGGCTCTTCCCATCGACTCCAACTAGGGGAAAGAGGCAGGCGTTCACGGCGATATGCTTCAACCGTCTCCCCTTTTCTCTAGTCTGCAGAACGACGGTACAGGCGCCGCATCCGCCCTCTCCACATCCGAGTTTAGTCCCTTTCAAGTTGTCCTGGGCACGGATCCAGTCGAGGAGAACCCAGTCGGGGTCCGGGTTAGGGACGACGACACGGCGTCCATTTACGAAGAAACGCAACTCTGAAGTCTTGTAAGTTGACTGGATAAGAGGCGTGAGAGCTTCTGCTGCAGTAGGAGCAGGAACAGGCCGAAGACTAGGAGTTGGGTCGGCGATTAGCGGTTTTGGGAGGACCTCAGCTGCTGCCATGGCTTTAGAAGGGCTGGATGATGCCAAAACCCCGGTGAATCATAGGCTAGAGGAAGAGAACTGAAAGTTCGTTTCTAGCTCAGGTCATGACGTATTGTCATGGCTAAGACTAAGAGTTCGGCTGACTTAGAGATATTCTCAGCCACTTCTTAGGCCTTCTTCGTGAGAATAGAAAAATGGATGATGTTGGTGGCTGGTTAGCAACAAGAAGAACATCTTGATATTGATTGATAAGGTCTACATCTGAATTTCTCCTTTGCCACCCCCCACTTTGATAACCAAAAGTAAGAATACATTGCATAGACTAAGAGTAGGCGTATGTAGGTATTGGTAAGCAAATATGAAGCTTCGTCACTTTTATGTGAAAGTGAGATAATGTACATATGTCCGCCTGATCAATTAATATTACATGTATACCCAGGTAGTACATGCCCAGGTCAGCTTGCGCGGGAACAAACTTAACCTTACTTACAGGTCCCACTTAAGCCACTTAAGCACATATTTTAAGTACGGACCCGTACAGGTACCGGTGTATCCTCAACAACCCCGCTGCCCCGCCCCCACTATTGCCCCGAAAGCAAGAGTAAATAGAGGAAATATGGAGAACACTTCCGATCCGACGAACTGGGAACTCCAATCATGAACTTTTTTCACCTGCCTTTAAAAAAACACTATGGATTCTATGCTAAAGTTATCCCATTATCCCACTTTGAGGGTGTTACCTACCTAGGTACCTAAGGTATCGAACAGCTCAAGATATGTATAAGATTATTAGGTAAATAATGTAAAGGTATCCGCTTTTGGGTTTCGCCTAAGAAGACCGAGAACGGCATCATGCGGATTCAGCATAACAGGTGATTATCTATGTTTCTTCATCCCAAAACTGTGTTGAGCAAGTGGGTTCTGAGGTAGGTAGAACTCTTCTACACACACCCTCGACAAAGTATCATTTAACGACGGAATACTGCAACAATGTCAGCTTCAACCTTCTCTCCGTTGAAGGACACGAAACTCTTCACTCCTATTAAGATAGGAAATTGTGAGCTCAGTCATCGAATTGCTCAGGCACCTTGTACCCGCATGCGAGGTGTCAAGGAGAGCGATGGCATCAATGTTCCCGGTGGCCTAATGGTGGATTACTACGGCTTGCGTGCCAGCAAAGGCGGCTTACTGATCACCGAAGCCACTGATATCTCTCATTACGCTTCAGGCTACCCAGGCATCCCCGGCATCTTCACTCCCTCTCAGATATCCGGCTGGAAGAGAGTTACCGATGCTGTTCATGGCAAGGGAGGATACATTTTCTTGCAAATCTGGCATACCGGTCGGGCCTCGCCCCCGTCATTCCGAGGAGGAAAGCCGTCGATAAGCTCTAGTAACCATCCTATGGATGGCGATTGGCTTGACGGGGTATCGTGCGCATCCAGTCCTCCGAAGCCCATGACCGTGGATGAGATCCAAAACGTCGTTAAAGACTTCGCAGAAGCCGCGAAACACGCCGTCGAGGCAGGTTTTGACGGAGTTGAGATTCATTGTACGTAGGGTAGTCCTTTTGATGATCACCAACTGCTCATTAACCGGCTCATAATTGATCATAGGCGCCAATGGCTACCTCTTGGAACAATTTCTTCACGACAACATCAATGATCGAACTGATGAATATGGAGGATCAATACAGAACAGATGCAAATTCCCCCTAGAAGTCTTGAAAGCTGTCTGCGACGAAATCGGTTCTGAGAAGGTTGGGGTTCGATTAAGTCCCTGGAACTATTTCCAGTCCACCAAGGATAGCAATAGATTAGATCACTGGTCGTACCTATGCGAGCAACTTGCTACCTTACCAGCAGGCCAAAAACCGGCTTACGTCCACATGTGAGATAAACCCCAAGGTCTCTATATACCTTAAAACGTACACTGATATCCGCCACAGGGTTGAGCCAATATTCGACGAGGTTTTGGACGAGCAGAAGAAGGTCGAGTCGCTTTCTCACGGTGGAAAGGAAACCAGCATTTCACTTCTGCCATTCAGGAACATCCTCCAGAAGGGTGGGATCTCGTTTCTGAGCGCTGGTTGTTTCAACTGGGAAAATGCTGTTCCGAAGTTGGAGTCTGGAGGAGCAGATCTGGTCTGTTTCGGAAGGTGGTTCATTTCAAACCCCGATTTGCCAAAGAAGCTGGCAGATGGAATTCCCCTTACCAAATATGACCGTTCGACTTTCTACTTCACCGTTCCTCCGGAGAAGGGGTACACGGATTACCCGATCAGCACGGCAGAGGCCGCTTGAGTTATACATTAATGTACCTCTGTATCCTCATGGTATCTACTTCAAGAAAAGAAATAGATTTGAAAATTTTCATCTTTTATTCGACTTTATAAGGTGGCAATGACAAAGAGAGAATGAGTCCAAACCAGGTGATGTAAGAGTTATGCGATTCGTAAATAGTGTGCTATGACAAGCTATAGGAGGGGCCGTGGCTGGATTTCCCCTCGAGCTTGCTCCCATCTATTTTCTACGTCCTTCTCGAGGTCGTATGTCAACAGCCAGCCTCCGACACCATGGTACCTCCAGGGCAATGGGTCGTCTCCTGATCCTGCTCGTGGCTTTGTAAGAGCCTCTGGGGTCTTGAATAAGTGCTCATCAATCTCCCCGAACATCTTGAGTTTTTCGTCCCTTTCTCTTTGCTCTTCGCCGTCGTGGATATGGTACATGTATTGTTGGAAATTACCTCTCTCGACTACTCTCTCAGTTCTCCCCTTTCGGCACTCTTCGTACAATTTGAGTGCGAACAGCCTTTGTTCGCGAGATTTGTTAGTTAACTTGGAGAGACAGAGGCCTAACGCTGCGCCGTCTTCTAGAGCCATACCGCAGCCGCCTAAGACGAGTCGTTAATCGAGGGTTAGATATGTAGGTAGATATTGATTAGTTATATCGAAGGGGCTAACTTACTAGCGAGATACGGAAGTGTTGCATGCACTGCATCCCCTAGTAGCGTAAAAGTCCCTAATTCATGGGTCCACTGCTCTAGGGTTGGGCGGATGCAGAGCTTCCACTTCTGGACCGACTGGCAGAGCCTCAAGATCTTACTAATTATGGGATCCCAGTCTTTATATAACATTTGCATCTCTTCTACGTTCCCATCTACGGTCATGGCAGCCTCAGGCATATCATCCGGGACTAACAGGACCATGTTGAATAACTCCCCACCACGCAGAACATAATTAACGGCATGTGCATCAGGTCCTATCCAATAGTTGACCTGTGGATCTTCGATAAAGTGTCGTAGCTCGGGATCGGCTAGCATATCCCTTGCGTTAATAAGTAGCCTGTAGGCAAGATCTCCGGTGGGCTGGGGCGGATCCGGTTTACCGAGGAGAACCTCGCGCAACCGAGACGAGATGCCATCTGCTCCAACGATCAGATCCGCAGACATAGACCTCCCGTCGCTTAACACGGCGGTTGCCGTCAGCCCATCTTCGGCATACTCGATTGTTTGGACTCTTGACCTGACGTGAAGGGTGGCTCCGAGCTCCATAGCCCGGTCCAGGAGGCAGCGATGTAAATTGGCCCTATGGAAATCCCAGAAAGGAGTTCCCAATGCCTCCGCATAGGCATGGAGGTCCATTCTCGATAGGTGGTTTCCCTTCCAGCCGATCATGTTGGCGTATCGAGGCATTGTGGCATGCCTGGCAATTTTATCTTCAAGTCCCCAAGAGATCAATATTCTCGAGGAATTGGGTAGTACTTGAATGCCTGCACCTATTTCGCCGATTTCAGACGCACTCTCGAGCACCGTCACATTGTGTCCTGCCAGGAGAATAGAGATAGCTGCACCGAGACCGCCGAGCCCGGCGCCTACGACAATGACCTATTATGAAAGTTCAATGTGTTGGTCTTGTATTTATGCCTTTAATGTGCTTAAGTTTTACTTACGTGTAGTTGACTTGAGGGGTCTCTCTCAATCTTCCGCCATATCCTAGGAGGAGATCTAGGAGACATTTTTAAAGCTGATGTTACCGGCGCGATTATAATCTATAAATTTAATGTGAATATAACAGGGGATCTAAGGATGAGGTCTCATGCGCCTATAGTTAGATCAAATATAATAGGGGCATATTCCGATTTAGGGGGAGCCCAAGCGATTAGCCGTCGACTTGTCGTTTTTGCTTCTTCGGTAGTCCAGGTTGTAATACACGCCCGTCTCTTCATACTATATGTAGGTATGTAGGTAGGTAGGCATGTAGGCATGTAGGCATGTAGGCAGGCAGACAGGGTATCATTGGGAATACATGCACATGTGTAATAGGTAAAGTATTGTTGTACGATACATCCTTAGGTACTTTTACTTAGGTGAATTTCATGCTTTCGGATAACTTGAACTTTATTGACTGCAACTGCTTTGAAATCTGAATAGGTAGGCATTACCTACTTGGTCTGCCTGGTATAATAGCATGTGCCACGTGAATCACCGGCTTATCTCTAACTGACGCAGTTTAATCGTACCCCTAGCTAAGTAGGTGCCTATTCGCTAATGATCGTCTCCCCACTCTTGTCAATAATAGGTGCACATCTTGAGGAGATAGCAAGAGTGGGGACGTATGTAGCAGGAAAGAAGCAAAAACCATGTATCTCAATTGGAGGAGACTGAGTAGGTAGGTAGGTACGATTCCCTTGAATTACGATATAAGGTTGTGAATTCAAGCACGGCACTCTTACTCGGCAACAAGAAGGTACTCTAACTGATTTTAGAAAGTACTATCTAGGTAGGCTCAATTGGGGGCTTCTGTAATCTATACGTCTCTCTATCCCCCAATTTTCTCTCTTCTTTTCTCTTTCACTCCCCTTCTTAAAACTCTTTAGGAGAATGGGGGTCGTCCATCTTTCAAACGGCTCCACATGAGACAGTCTTGAAAGTGGTGAATGAAATACAATTTTCGAGTCATATTGTGTGTGATACTGGTTAAGATGCAGCGATCCAAACGTAGAGTCAGGGATGGTGATGGTACCAGGCGACTGTTCACTTGTTCTCAAGACGGGTGCGGGAAATCCTTCTCGCGATCTGAGCACCTCCATCGCCACCAGAAAAATCATACCGACGGCGATGCAACTTGTCCGCGGTGTCGCGCCCACTTCAAGCGTCAGGACCTTCTCGGTGAGAGCTCCTTGACCTCGGTGTCAACCATCTCCGTGTCTCGGTCTCAGGGGACTGACATGATTATGTAGAGAGACATATGAGCCGACATAAACTGAAAGACGAGGAAGCCGGTGGTGAAGGTAGTGGTACTTTGAACACGCGAAAGCGCATGTGGAAGGACCACGATGGACGAATTGTCCAGAAAAAACCCAACGAGAATACGCCCCTTAGTGACACCGGTCTAGGGGCATCGTTTGAATCACAAGTAGAAGAGCCTATTTCGCCCCCCGTATCATCCAACTCGGATCTACACAACGATAACGACCCAACACATACGGCATTTTCAAGTGACCATAGTCTCTTACCGGACTACTCGTTGTTAACAGACCAATTCGAGTCACAAGGCTCCAACGGATATTGGATTTCACCAGAGGCAACTCAACCACAGAGTATCGTATCCCCTCACCTCGAAATAAATTACGACCAAGTTTTCCAACCTGATACTGCAAGTTCATTCAACATGCCGTACACGACACAAGTCAACTATGACTGGCTTTTTAGTTTAGATCATAATTTTGCTGGCACTGCCGTCTCGCAGACCCCATATGCTTCCACCGCGTCTTTAGCCCCGTACTCTTGCGGCATGCAACAGCCTACATCCATGGGATTAAGCCAGGCCGATCCCTCGCCAGAAGTTAGGCAATACGACAGTAGCGCGACGGAAAGCCCCTTAACATCTATGGCTTCTCTCGATTATGTGCGTCCCAGGGGAAGTACACACAGTGCAACAAGCCCCAGCATCTCAGACAGACCCGCACCTAGTCTCTCGCCGCCAGCGAAACAGGTTTCTTCCGAAGGCTTTAGAAGAACCCCTGAAGTAGAATTCGAACGTCCCCTAGCTACGCTTCAGTCGTCGAACCGCCATCCGTTTTTAGACAGTTTTGCCTATGCTCGGATCCTAGATACCATTAAAACCGCAAGGCCGCTAGCCCCGGATGGCTCTCTTCTAGATACCAACCATCCCCTATTGTCGCTCCCTTCTTTGCAATCATATTGCGACTTATACTTCACGAGGTTCAATTCTGCGTATCCATTAATCCATCAAGCCACCTTCGATCCTAGTAAAAAGGAACCGTTACTACTTTTGTCTATAATTTTACTTGGAGCTACCTGTAAGTAGCTCGAAAGCTTTTCAGTCTGAGCCTGAGATATGCCTAAGCCTCCTGTCCACCCTCCACCCCCCCTTTCTTTTTTTCGTATCTCGAGAAAGCTATTATTAACCCTTATCATTATAGACTCAGAGAAAGAAGCCCATCAACTCGCCGTTTGCGTACACGATGTGATCCGTCCCGCGAGTAGGTATTTTCAGTTGCCTCTTAGACTCCCTTCCCGTGTGCCTGTATTGTAGAAACCACACTTGTGAGACTGGTGATGAATATTCACGAAAATATTGCGCGTGGCTCCGTAGTTACTTCCTCTTCTTATCACTCCCGCCCGGTATTACTGACATGAATGTTTTCGTAGTATTTTCCCACGCGAGTTTCAACCCTAAACCAGATCTTTGGATGCTTCAGACAATCTTGCTCGTCGAGTGTTTTGGCAAGAGCCGAGCAGGCCAGAAACAGCACGACATGAGCCATCTATTCCATGGGATGTTGATTAATCTAATTAGGCGGTCTGACTGCCAATCGGTTCGACCAATCCGACCTTACGGAGCTGACTGTAGAGAGGAATTGATGAGTGATCGCAGTTGGAGGCAGTGGGTCGAGGCTGAAGAGAAGAAAAGGTAAGTGTCTTATCGTCAATGTCTTCGAATCTACATGATGGGCTAAAGTAATCCGCCAGGCTTGCTCTCCTTTGCTTCATGTGGGATACTCAACATGCCGTCTTATTTTGCCAGTCGCTATGCATGTCGGCCTTCGAACTCAGACTACCTCTGCCGTGCAATCAAGCGTTATGGGAAGCGCCTACAGCCGCTGAGTGGTCACATCTCTCGCTCTCTGCTGCTCATGAGCCGATGTATCTCCTATCATTGAAATCGTATATCGCGCTCGACGCGCACCGGGCCCCTCGTCATAATAGTCTCTCGCGAATTATAATTTTCCACGGCCTGATGTCCATATTTTGGGATATGCGGCGACGGGATCAGACTAGCCTCGGGGTCATATCGCAGGGCGGACGCTGGCAGAGCCGCGTCGCAGCAGCCTACGAGGCTTGGAAGGAGGATTTTGATACCTTCTGTATTCGCCTAGAGGACCGAACATTCACCGCGATGGGCAAGGGCGCCGTTTCCGATACTGCAAAGGTTGAATTTGATGTCTGGCGAACTGCTTATGTGGCGGTTTATCATGCCGCGCATGTACTGCTGCACTCTGAGTTCCTCGACATTCAAATATTCGCGGGTGCGCGGCATATCCTGGGTCGCTCAGTTCAGCGAGCCGATTTTATACGCTCCGAGAAAGTGGTAAAACGATGGGCCACCAACCATGTTTCTCAAAATTCTGCAAGTGCCAATGAATCTGCGGATGCAGCATCGGCGGCTTGGCACGCTGCCCAGCTCCTTCAAAATGCATCACAGACCCTCGTGGATTTTGATTCGATGGGCCTGTTTCATGTGCCATGGTGCTTGTATCTAGCTACCTTAACGATATGGACATTTCACCATACCGGCGCCAGAGGCTCCGGCCCTGAAGACGATAGCGAATTGGTCTGGGATGCCCAGGCGGAGATGCGTGCCATAGTAAACTCGATGGTGGAAGTAGGAATAGAAGGCTTGCCCGAAATGCAGGGGTCAAGGCGGACTGGCGGGCTGGTGTGGGTTATGGCAGAGGTGCTGAGTAAAGTCCGCTGGGGAATAGTTCACGCTGGTGTTACCGTGCTTAAGGGCCTCGTTCCGTGGAGACTAATAGGTCAGTTCGATGATGCTGCTATTTGAGTGTATGAACCTAGCTACAAATATCAATTTAACTTTTCAAATAGTTGGCCGGTATCCTCTATTCGAGGCAGATACGAACAACCGTAATGAGTAAAACATATTAAATTTGACGAAGGAGGATTGATTGTGTTCGGGTGTTGTAGGCACCGCAGTGCGAGTTGTTCGTCTTGGATGGATGGTAGATACATAGATAGGTACCTATCTACCACGAGTCGTGTCGGTCGAGACACGGCTAGGAAACCTTGCGGTTAGGGCCGCCTTGAGAAGATGGACAGGTGAATTGATAGAGCATATATCCCGCAAATGAGCTACCTAGTATAAAGTATGCCGTACAAACTCGCCGAAATTATGATAAAGAAACCCCGTACACCCCGTCATTCAGATATGCCACTTCCCACCCAACTGTCATCACTGATCATTATTTTAATTTATCCTTAGGAACCTCAGGAACTTTGAGGAATCCATCATAATACGAATTAAGCCAGTCGGCTGCCGTCGTACCGGCACTTACACCAAGAGAGTCCCACCTACTGATCGACCCTACGTAGCCGTCGGGCCGTAGGATTACAATCGAAACCTCGTCTTTCTGTAGAGTTCCAACCCACTTACTCGTGCACGTCTGCCTGCGGGTGTCCAAGTAAGGAACATTGTCTAAGTAGAATGTCCATGCACTTCGAGCAAAGAGCGGGGGGAGATCTTGTATCTCAACCCTAGCCTTGTCCATAGTTGCTACATCGAGGTTAGTCACGCCTTCTATCTTATTATATATGGACATGTTAAAAAAAAAAAGGGGGGGGGGGGGGGGGGGTATGGTTAAAAATGAGGGCAAACGTCGTGGGCGAACTGACGCTTATGTATCAAACCGAACGTTTTTAAACAACCACGGCAGTTGGTTTACGTGGCTTTTACACG